>SMGT01003986.1:66413-96923 GCA_004794575.1 Lanistes nyassanus
GTAATTTTATCAGGAGTTCTTTGATTCAGAGCTGCCTTTCCTAGGGAAGGGAGTTACCTCCCAGTTATGGCTATTGTAGGCTTGTGTCGGTGAATGGAAAGAACAAGTGAGAGGGTGTGCTTTAATGTGTATGTTATATTATACGAAACGCTCTTTCACATAATACTACATCACATCTTAGTATATAGCCGCTTTTTAAGAATTTATGAACAAGTATAATTACAATCCTTTTTATAAGAACAAGATTGCGCCGTCCTCGCGTGATATGTGAAGGCATCCTTTATCTCTCCTCTCTCAAAGAAAACTCTTTGGTGCTGTACGTGACTGTGGGTAGCTTTCCCGCATATCAATAAAGAAAAAAATGTTTGCGATGGCCATAAACACTTCCTTATGAGAACTAAATAAAAAGAAAGGACATTACCCCACAGAAACTTGTCTTGCTTCAAGTCGTGCGATAACACTGTGTCGGTGTACATGTCGCTGAAGTACAACTCACCGCCTTCCTTGAAAAGTAAACAGTCGCAACGCAAAAAAGTATTTAAACAAAATACGTTATTCATTCTAACTAATGATATTTCATACTGAAATGAAAAAAAAGGTTA
The DNA here is from genome assembly GCA_004794575.1 of Lanistes nyassanus. Lineage (NCBI taxonomy): Eukaryota > Metazoa > Mollusca > Gastropoda > Architaenioglossa > Ampullariidae > Lanistes > Lanistes nyassanus. The sequence goes on from SMGT01003986.1 coordinate 67,016, forward strand.
AACCAGAAAGAAAAGGATAGAAAATGGAAAGCAAAAATAAACACATATGCAATCAACCAATCTTTTCTAATTTTATCAATCACTGTCCAAAACGAACGCCACATAGGATACTCTACTCTACCTGCAACCCCCCCACTTCCTAACCCCTTTCCTACTTTTGTCTAACATTGGCTAAGCTAAAATAAACGCAGGACGTAATTCAGTGTACATTTGTCCCCCTTTATCCTTCATCTGTTGTTACGACCTCTATTGTGTACTATTCTTGTGTGACGGCTGCATGGGATATACTTTAGATTTGATGTGGTGGCCAGCTCATAAGCTTTCAGCTTTTATGGCACCCTATATTTGTACAAATGTAGTCAAAATGAAATGTTAATTTTTTTTAAGTCAACCAATCAACCAGTCAGTCCACCATCCCTCAATAATCATGAATCAGCCAGGCCGTACAAGTACCTTCAGCACACGGTACGCTTCTTTCAGCGTGGTCTTTTTGTCAGCGGATAGGTTGAGCACACAGTTAGAACTGAAATACAATATTAGCAACGACCACCAATCATCACATGAAAAACAACACTGTCCTACAAAAAACGAGTAAACAAAATTAGTGATCAATGAATAAGCAGTGTTAGTAAAAACGAACACAAAGTACTAAGAATAACTGAACATAGGTCTTTGAGGTTTTTAAATGCAAGCGAGGAATGGTCTAAGTTTTGTCCTCCTCGACTGTTTTCGCTCTCAGAAAAAAAGAACAGATTAACATGTTGGGACGCAGACAGCCGCAGCATTACCATAAGCATACAAACGAACGCATACACAGACAGTATCAGGACGTCTAGTATAGGCGTCCAATGATAAATTTTATTTCACTTCCTGCTCCCCCTCCTCTCCCCCGCTACAAAAAAAACCATCTGTTTTCATTGCTGCTATTGTTGCACGGTCTAAAGGTCCTTTTTTAAAATGGAGTTGGGATGAATGAACTGAAAGCAGCAAAGTCCATCATTCTCCACACTTGGTCAAATGCTGACAATTCATTCACTTAGGTGATCCATACAAGTCGCTTACATGATGATGTCGAAGCTTCCATCTTGTAGGCCAGCTTCGCTGAGCTTCTCGATATAGCCGAAGACAAACTCTACGTTAGGTTGGCTGTAGCCAAACTTCTCGGTGTGGTAATCGACGTAACGCTTAGCGCAGTCCAGCTGTTACAGACCACCAAGGAACGCGCTCGATGGGCACGAGGAAACAAGAATGCAAAAGTAGTTTTGTAAGTTTAAAATATGTTCCAGTGGAAACGGTAAGGAATACTTGGTTTTTCTTTGGAAAACTCTAGACCGTGATCTTTCATCTGACTCCTGCGATGGTTTAGAGGTTTTAAGGTAAAAGTTTGTGTTAAAATAACAAATTAAAAAGTCAAGATAAAAAATAAACATTTTACGCATACATACATACACACATCCATCCATACACACATGCATGGATGCTTGCATACATAATACATACATAAATACATACCTGTTCTTTTGTCATGTCCACCCCTACCACCCGACCAGACTGACCAACCAATTTGCTCAAAGCATAGCAATCCCTCCCACTACCACTTCCAAGGTCAAGGACACTGCATCCTTCTACTCCTTCCGGTATTGCAGGTCCGCAGCCATAGTACCTGACAGGACAACATATAGATTTAATGAAGCAGTTTGCCAGAAACCTCGTAAAGAGAATAAACCTGAGCAAAGAACAACTATACATCAAAGGCTTATATCTAGAGTCTCAAAGGATGTAATCAAAGGAGGTACTGGTAATCATATACAGACTCTATCAGACTTACTGAATATATTAGCTGTTTTAAGGTATGTTAAAAGCTTCAAGATTTATGCAATAAAAGCCTGTAAACACACCCTTGTTGAACAGAATCTGCCTCGCATGTTTTTGTTTCGATAGTTCATTTCGTGGCTATCAGGAAAACCATACGTCTCTTTTGCGATGCCCATTCCACAATGTTTACATTTGATTTTTTATTTAGAAGAAACATTTTCTGTTCAATTTTTCATTTTGAAAATCCATCAATGCCTCAGCATCTGAGATATGAATCCTTGTACGAAGCAATCGAAAACGAAAACCAGGGCTGTCAGCCGAAACAACATCAATGCGGTCACAGCTTTTTATCCATTCAATCGCATTGGCGACACTTGCAAAAGTAAAGGACACGCTAGTTCCCGCTAAGTCAGCCATTAAAAACAGTAACTTCAGGTGGATAAAATGTAAGCACCTACGATAACAAACACAGAGAGATGGAAGAACATACGTAACTAAATGGAGGTGGGGGTTGCTTAACGTCCCCCAGCAAACTATAGGCGCATATCAGGACGGTGTTGCTTGAGACAAGTTTACGTATTGCCACACTGGGACTTCTGTCACAACATAGGTTTCGGTCCCACCCAGTCACATTATACTGACACGGGGCTCACCAGCCCTAGTACTGTTTCCTGTAGTGTCAGGCCTCTGGGCAGGTATTAGACTTCCAAATTTTAAATATTAGGTATGACTCGGCCGGGATGCGAACCACCGACCTCCCGCCTCGGAAGCGGACTCCTTTACCTGTAGACCACCGAGGCGGTCAAGGAACAAATGGAACAGAGGAACATGTTCGTTAAAGATGGAAAAATACTTTTTCTGCACCTGGAGGTGACTTCATCGTGCACCTCAGCAAAAGCATCGCGGATGTGCTTGGCAACACTGGGTGCACAAGTCAAAGTGTTGACACCAGAGATGCAACATTTGCTAGATCCCGTGTTCTGTCCATAGTGCCCTTTGACAGACGAGATGACGTCATTTCGGCAGCACGACGACGTTGTGACGCCTTTTTGGCAGCAAGACGTCATCGTGGCGTCTCTTTCGCAGCACGACTTCGGGGTTTTCTTCTCAATGGAGCACATGGTTTGCCAGAAAATTGCGACGCTGAAAAGAATTATGTATTGTACTGGGTGGAGAAAATGGCTCAAATAATGAAGACTTAATCCGCCTATATCTACAAAACGTTCACTGAAAAATCACTAAAAATTCCCAGCTGCTACTGTTTTCAGCATCCTCCGCTCATGTCTGTGACCATAACAATGACGGTGACAGAAGATGGTTATTTCCTTCGAAGCATGAGGGCTTATCTTTAGGGCTGACAGACAGTTTTTAAATGCTTAGAAGAGGAGACATGTGGACTGACGGACAGACAGCCAGGCAGTGAGACAGGCAGGCAGCCAGGTAGACAATCAGATATATACAGTAGCTCATATGTGCTTTAGGATTACAGACATGTAGCTAATCCTTACATTTATTTCTAACGCTAGACTTACGATCACAACGAGTTTTGGAGTTTCTTCGTGATATGTAGCCGGGGTTCAGGCTTTTATATTGCAATGTGTTGACATCTTTGTGTCGCATCGACCAGACTAACACCTCTATACACGCCAGTTTTCATGGCCCTGTACAGATTGGTCCACTCACCTCTCTTCACTCGAGTACAGCTCGGTGTCTGCTGTCAGTGCTGTTCCTAGACAACCGACGTCACGAGTATGGTCGACCAACCAGCTGGTATCGGCTGGCCAGAAGTTGAGCCACCACGATAGATTTTACACAGAAAAAAAAGTGGTCACCTATGCTCCTTAACTGTAGCTGCAACGCGACATCCCCCGAAGTGCTGTAACTTCTGTCTAATTTGGTACGGTACGTAGTTGGGGCAGTCTGCACCACTAATTTACTCCACCGCAAACTGCACAGACCTTATCGCGTGACCTACTTGCCCATATCAGAACAGCGTCACGTACTGTCGTTAACAGTATCTAGAGGCAAACATTCAAGCTTTTTTTCGCGGCTGCTTCGTAAGAGTGATATGGCCTTAACATGTCACTTGCTTACGATGCAAATAGAGTAGATTTAGCGCTTTCTGTGTTGCTTACTTACAAGGAGCGAGTTGACGAATGAGGTTCCCGTAGGTGAACAGTTTCAGCTCCTGTTTTGCGGTGTAGTATGAAATCCTAGCCGTGATGACAACGAATTCTATCTAATGACACTAAATGAAAACAAGGTCTTGTCTGATAAGCCAATAAACGCAGCTACCCGAAGAAGTACACCTGTGTTGCCTTTTAAAAAAAAAAAACTTTCCGCGGAATATTTCCCGGCAGAATTAAGCCAGGTATCTGACATGCGCTGCTGACAGGCGAAAACTGCCCTTTCTGCATTACGTCTGAAAAATATTTCCCGAGAGAAGCCAGGTGCATGTGTTATCTCGTGTCATTATAAAGAATTTATTTTCAATATATAAAATTACCTTCTTTGGTAGCCCGTATTATTTCGACAACTGCAATTTAATGGAAAGTTTTACAAAGCATGCACTTAAAAACTAGCAATGTCAAAGTTGCTAATGTTGTCAGAAATCTTGTGTGCTGTCAATTATTATAACACGCGTCGGGCTGTTTACATTCCTTGTGTGAAGCCAACACACCGTCGTCTGCACACGAAACTTTGGCGAAGTGATAATTCTTGCCGATGCCAAAGTCTTTGGCTACTTATTAAAAGCATATGAAAAAAAATTTCGGTACAAGAACGTTCCCACTTTGCCTTACTACTCTTTAACGGACGCTATGACGTCGAGTCTGCAGGTGCTAGGTGAAAACACGGGTTTTGGTCTAATATATTCTGCACACAGCGTGAGGTAGGCCGACAGGACTTTCATGAGAGGACTTCCTTAGGTCAAGCCAGCAAAGACGGGCATATCACGACGGCCATTGTAGGAGGCAGTGGGGAAGCGGGTGGAAACCGGAGTTTCTGGAGAAAACAGCCACTCTGTCGTGCAGGGGATCCAAATCGGTGGCAAGCAATCACGTTGCCGTTAGGCCACGGGCCGCCCCCAGGAGAACCGCTCATGGGTCGAGGGTCAGACGTACATGTACGACGGCGACACATCTAGCAACAACTTGTTGTGGAAAGTGGAAACGCATCTCTACTTTTACGTTTTCCCATCCAACATGCCCAGCCACCGTTCCTACAGCTAGTCTCACAGGCTGTTTCCTTCGTATTTAGGGTTCGCCTCATTGCCTATATATTCGAATGCTGTTGTCAGGCACAATGTACCATTCAGCATTCGGACGACTGTTTATGACCGACATCCTGCGCAGAATCCTGAACCGACCTCTACGGTGTGTTGTCAAAGATAATGTTTCAAGAGAAACTTTGCGCACGCTAACTGGCTGTTTGACCTGCCTTTTATGGTTTCATCATCCAACCCATTCTGATCAGTCCCAGCAGGCCATGCGGCAGACCAGAGGCATTGTGACAGACCCAAACCCGTGTTTTCACCTAGCACCTGCAGACTCGACGTCGTAGCGTCCGTTAAAGAGAAGAGTAGTAAGGCAAAGTGGGAACGTTCTTGTACCGAAATTTTTCTTCATATGCTTTTAATAAGTAGCCAAAGACTTTGGCATCGGCAAGAACTATCACTTCGCCAAAATCATGTCTGGACCTGCACTTCTTCGGCATTTGAGATGCATTATACTATTATTTCCGAGAGAGAGGAAAGAGAGAGAGAGAGAGAGAGAAAGATTTCATATCTGTGCGCGCTTTAAATGACCTTCCAGACATTATGTAAATATATATTCTTTTCCCACCTCCACATAACGAGCAAGGTTGGTTGATTATTATTAATGTCCCGCCGCTGAGTACATTACCAGCTGAAAGACAAGCCACTGACAGCCAGAAAGAAGACTGTCAGCACCATGTTAGAGTCACGTGATTTCTCCAGCTTGGACCTTTGCATGACGTCTTAAACCTGTTTGTGGTGGGACTACCGGCAAAATATGCAGGACAGTGTATCCAGTCTTCGAGTGTTCATTCTACTGTTTTAGCATAAAGTTATCTTTGAAAGTTATGGTCATAGTTTGTTCTTCAAAACATCGGTAGAGCTTCAGTTCCTTCATTCATCCACCACTCCCCTCAACTGCTCATGCACCCACTTAACTGCCTCTTCCTAACACCCTTCTTTCTCACATGAACCAAATGTGAACAGATGCTAGTGATGGTCCAAAAACTTTGAAAATTTTTTTCATCAGCAAACAATCATTACAAATGTTTAAAATGTGGTTTTTTTCCCCTGCCCAGCTCACATAAAATGAGTCAAGTTTTAAAAGTCCGTTTAGTGGTCCCCCACCACTCCATCTCTTCCTGTTTGACTCGAAAATCTCCATTTCACAGTGAAAATATGACTGACATCTCCCAATGATCATAAATAACTTTTAGTGACATGTACAATTTATCAGGACCCAAAATAGTCCGGTTAAAAAAGTGCAGTTTTGGTTAATGCATAATGAGATAAAAAAAAAAAAAAAGTCCCCTGATAAATGGTTTTTGTTGATGCTGCTTCTGTTTCTGCTGACAGCTCAGCTGCTCTTCTCATTTCTAACGACAGACATCCATCCTAGAGACTCAGAGTCTACAACTGACACTCGGCAAACTCTCCAGATGTCAAGCTGTCCATGTCAGACCAATTGTCTGGTATACAAAGCAGTAGAAGTCAACGATTTCTTCGATCTGCAAAAGAAAGAAAGAACAACCACCCATTGAAAGGAGGCAGTTTAGACAGAATAAAATTGTGAAAGCTTGATTCTCAAGACATTTTTACCTGTGTGCTTTGGATGTGTAAAATCAAAATGCAGCTGTGCAGTATGCTATCCTGTTTATTCCTTTCACACAATGCATAAAGCTTGAACCTATGTGCATTTAAATACAGATGTATGTACATGCAGGACATGCATTTATGCACAAATGCAACAAAGCATCATCAGTCTGCGGAACTGTAAGCCCACTTCCTTTCATCAATCAAATTTCTGAGCTGGACTACATTCTTACCACTTTGGAAGTTGGTTTTCCAGCACCATGACCGGATTTGGTGTCAACTCGGATCAGCAAGGGGTTTGCCTGGCAACCAAAAAGCAAAATCAATGGAATCTTACATGTGGCAGGTCAAAATCAAGTGCTTAAATGTGCCTTTTTTGCATCCCACACCACACACGTTCAATCCACAATAATTCATGCGCATATATACAGCCACTCAGCCTGCCACACATCAAACAGCTTTGTAATTCCCTCCTTGAATCCACCCCTCCCCATCATCTGTGAATCTTCAACTGCATGTACATGTACATGTATCATATGGGTGGAACAATACTAGAGGAACATAAACTAAGCTCAGGTGCCTAACCATCCATTCTGTGAAGTGTGTACTGCTTCGATGGCCGAAAGTGTGCCATTCTTGGAACTCTAATTGGTGTCCACGTTACCGGTTAGTGTAAAAACCTTCATTTCACCTGGTTCTCATTCTAATAACCTTCATTCTCACCTGGGTCTCACTCAAACAGCCTTTAGTCTCACCTGGTTCTTGTTCTCTCTAAAAGTGTGCTGCAGCTCAGCAATGAACTTGAGCGAATGAAGGGGCACAACTCTGTCATCGTGGTCCCCAGTCAACAACAATATGGCAGGGTACTGCCCCCCTTTGGGCTCCTTTGGTATATTGTGAAGAGGAGAGTATCTTAAAACAAAATTCAATACAAGTTTTGTTAAGACGGGAGTATCTTCAACATCATTAAGCATGATTCAACATGAGTTAGGAAAGATGAATGCAGTCAATCGCCAAGTTTTTGAACAAAACTGTCATATTACTCACACTCTTAATGTTTTTTTATGCAAGATCTTCAAACATCTCAGATACGAGGCATGTTTTGTAAGTTATGCCATCTTCATCAAGGTGCATCAAAACATAAAAAATTAATAACAGATTTAATCTTTATCAAATCTGACACTGGTCCAGCCTTGAGTATGTTTAATCTGATCAGATCATTCCCTGAACAACTCACTTTATCAGCCACTGAAACTGCTCTGGGTCATCAGAAGATCCATAATCTGTGATCCAGGCATGACCAATGGTGAACTTATGGAACCGAAGCATGTCCAGGACTCTGTGGGCCATGTTCAGAAAGTCAAAGCAAATCAGCATTGTCAGGAATCTGTCGGTCTCCAATGTTATAAGGGTCTGCCCACTTCATGTAGGACAACAGCAGTCCGAGGCCTTTCAGCAAACCATTAACCAACCCCCTGGTTTTCTTAAGCCAACAAGCATTCCTCTTTCCTGCTGATGCATTCAGAATGAGTGAAGGGGTCCAGTGCTAACTCTGATGCATCCAGTACTAAAATGGATGTGTGCAGTACTAAGGTGGATGCATCCAGTACTCATGTGGATGTGTCCAGTACTAACTTACCCTACTTGAGCCACACCAGCAGCGAAGAGATCAGGCCGCTGGTTTAGGCATGCTCCAACTAGCAGGCCGCCATTAGAACCACCATTTATAGTGATCCTTGGGAAAAAAAAAAAGAAAAACATCTATTATGGATTACAAAATTTTGGAGCCAAACACAATAAGAAAAAATATATTCCTGACATTTCTTTTGACCTAAAAAAGGTCGGCAGTATTGCGACAGATTTTTTTCTTTGCATTGTGCATTGGTTGGCCATTGTAAGCATTAAGAATATTTACTTAGTTGGGGATGTGTACTTGTTGGCGATCAGGAACTCTGCTGCTGCCTGGAAATCGTTGAAACAGTTTTGCTTGTTGCCTAGAGTTCCATTCTTATGCCAGGTTTCACCATATTCACTGGAAAATATCAACAGTAAGTCAAAACTGACCACTGTCTTGTAGACTTAGAAAAATTTAACAATAGCATCAAACAAAACCAAAAGCACACAAAATACATCTCTTAAAAGAAACGAACACATTTATCATCACCTCTGTACTCTTGATCATGAGAATACATGAGTCTATACAAGAAAATGTCTGTTTCTCTCATATTCATGCATGCATCTGTATCGAGGATACATGCATGTACTGGCACATACATGCACTTGACGCAAGTGCACACAAATAGCACCTGCAAGGGATACACCAGATATTTCACGCAGCGGCCATGTGACGATAATACAGCGACAGAATGACAGAGGGCAAAAGGAAGGAGAAAATCTGACTTACTTTCCTCCACGGATGTTTGCAACCGCATAGACCCCTCCCAGATGCTGGAGAAAAACTGTGCGAGATGGTGAGAAGGAAGGTGTGATGGAGATACTGAATCCACCGTATCCGTACAGAATCACTGGATGACTTCCATCGAGGACCAGCCCCTGATCATGATGACATCATACAAGCATGTCAGATAAAGTCACCACACACACAGTCGAACAAAATGCTTAAGGCGCTTGTTAGCCAGGCAAACTTTTGTTGTATAGTTCTTGACTCCTGTCTGGACCAAGCAACCAAGCAATCAGACTGCAGCTTTTGTCATCTTCGACAAAACTTTTATCAGGTGTACCCTTCTAAGAATGCTGAACGTGTAAACAGGTGTTCCGTGTACATGCTAAGTTAAAATAACTGATGGTGTTTTCTAATGTTTTTTAGTTTAGGATATTTTTTTAAAATGGATGCCACACTTGTATGATGATAAAAGCTTGAGAATCTCTTATCACTGGCAGAAAATTACTTGGAGTTTACTCCTTTTACTGACCTTTTTATGAACAAGGAACATTGGTATCTGCTCCCCATCTTTGCTTGTGAAGAATTTCTGCTCTGTTTCAAATTTGTGAGCATCAAACCCTGTTACCTTGATTTCTCGGAACACCTGCACAGGTGAGTTAATCAACATGCTGTCACAGCTGCAAATCATTCTCTATCTCGCATGATTTCAACATTTAACCAGTCCTCTTTCCACTCCTGCATCTTATCTGCCTTACTGTAATCTATGCAGTCTCCTTAACCAGTTATCCATCTGCTTTCAAGCAACAACAAAAAAAAACCTCCACAATAATGGACGTGGATCAGGTTATATTTTGCAGACAACACTTTTGATGGTGTTCATCATATAGAATTCTGAGTTAAAATGAGTAAAAATCAGCATGACTTACCTTTGGTTCGTACGCACCTTGCTGCATGTCAAGGCGGTAGATAGTTCCAGGTGTCAGGAACGACATGAAGTGATAAAATATCTGGAAAGATGGATGGCTTCATTATTCACTTCTTTTATCAGACCACATGATGCATTAAAAAGAGCTGCTTAAAACCCTACTTTTTAAGCCTGATTTGTTTGTTGTGACTGACTTTGGAATAACTTTATTTTTACAGCATAAATGCCAAAGATCTTGCTTAAAAAAACCCAAATTATCTGTAGCAAATACCCTGATGGTCAATTAAAACTTATGATAGTTCTGAAATGTTACCAAAGCAAACTGATTTAACATCCATTTCATGTGGCATTTACAAGAAAGCAAATAATTTTGAAATTTAGTTATAACCAACTGTAAATAGATGAAATCACTGTACAAGAGCAGGAAATAAACTTTGACTCACCTCTTTATCTTTCCGTCTTCCTGAAAAGCCAACTATGGAGCCTACATCTAAAGGTAGCTGTGTCTCTCTCTGGCCTGAGGCAAGCTCGTGTATAAAAAGCTCACTCTGCCAAAACGAAACGCGAAAATAAGTCTTCATACTGAATGTGTGTGACATCACATGATGGCCCCAAGACATGCCTACATGGTAAAGATAAATGTTTTCTTTAAGTGAACTAGAATGATCTCTCCATGTCAAGTGGCTTGTTTCACAACTCAGTTCTTATTAAATATGAGCAAATGCTTGAGCAGCATTAAGCAAAGCTAATGTGATGGTCATGCGTGCAAGCCTTACAATTATCACTGGAATCAAAGCTGAAATTTAACAGTAAATGAAAGGAGTTATACAAATTAGGTGAAACAAAATAGCAACAAAAAAAAACCCCAAAACAAAACAAAAACACAGGTGAAAGGGGTAAAAAGATAGGAATCTGAGGTCAGAAGTCACAGTCAAAGTAAGACCCTAGACATGTTGGGATGAATCTTGAAGTTGAATGACCAGTAAAACACTAGTAAGATGTTCTGTAGTCCTCTGCTGTTCTCCAGTGGAAGGTGGGGGTGGGGACATAAAATACTATAGAGAATAGTACTAAATAATCCAAGGTTAAACATAAAACGTACACATATGCACAAGCACATGGGCCACACAATGGTGCATGATTGCATCTGCATATGCACGTGCAAGCATAAACAAGCACATGCACACACACACATGCACCCAGAGTCACAGCTGTCAGTGAACCACAGCCCACCTTGACATCTCGCAGGTAGCAGAGGACAAGCTTTGTTTGGTTGACACAGGCTGCCCACTCCAACACAGCACTGACATCCTCCTTGATCAGAGTGGACCAGTTCTCCTGCAGCAAATAACTCAAGTTCCCAATGTCACCATCACTCAGTCTGGCAAACAAACTAAAGAGTGATACAAACTGTTTCATACATTTAACGAGTCAACCTAATGTGGCCGACAGGTGCCTGCCTCATGTCATTCACTCTGTAAAGTGAGCCTGGAAATGTGAACTTACAACTGGGTGCAGCTCTGGATTTTTTTTTTTTTTGATCTGGGGAGGCATACCAAGAGAAAACTGTGCACACGATACTTTGTATAGCTATTGGTTTTTTTAAACTTGTTGTTACTGTTTTCTATGCTTCTCTTGTTCACTTAAATGCACTGCAGGTCCCCTAAACCACAAAAACTTATTCCGTCTTTTCTAAAATTCAAAGCTTCAAAGAGGCTCAAAAGCCTTGACTGGGAGCAGTGGGCAAAGCTAGGTCCTACCTACCTTCTGACAATACTTATTTATAACCAAGTCACTGCAATTAGAGCTGCAAACAGTAATAGCTAAGCACAGCAATCCACAGTCTTCTCCAATGGTAGTATCAAAAATATCATCCAGCCGTTACATTTCCTAGTGCAAACTGCCAGACATAAAGAGTAGTTAAACTTACTGGCTCAGGCTTGCTGACATCAATGTTGATCAGTTTATAGAGCGGAGCATCTTTGTTTGTCTTGAATGTGAAGACTGTGCCTTCATTGGCAATGTACTGAAATGTGGATTTTAAGACATTAAAACCCATTTGCATCTTTCCACAAATTTCGATTCACCATAATAATTCAAGGATGTATAATGTATCCAACAGACAGTCTAATGTTTAGGCAATGCTTCTAAATAATGATAACGTGAATCTGGACAAGTGACGAAGGAGAAAAAAATTACAATAACAATCCAATTCCAGATTCATGTCCCACAAAGCTTTGAAATACTCACAGGATAGTTAAGAGAAAAACACAAAAATACTCAGATGTTCATGACTTACTTTAGACCATATTTTACCAAACATAAAAGGACTTTTAATCTATGCACTGCAAGCAAACAGATTTCTATGATGACACATTGCTTTTAACACATTACCGACATGCTGGCAGCACTATGGTGGCAAATACTGTATCAGCTGACATGCTGCCGAGGGATCTTATGGCACTTTTTGAAAAAGGTTTTAACAGAAGCTGGTACCATGGAAAGGGAAGTAGTTTAACTCTTTGTACCCGCAGGGTAAGTCCTATGTAGAAACCGTAGAGGCCGCATAGATTTACACGTTTTTTTAAAAGAATACTACTTAAAAACTACCACACTCACACTAATTTAGTTTACATGTTTAGAAAGATCTATTCTTCTACATTCCAATGCAAACAATACTTTTAGTTAGAAATATTAAATAGTGCTTACTATTTGGTGCCAAATGTAGTCACCTTTTGCACCAAAAAAAAAATTTAACCAAAAGGAGGTTTCACTGCTTGTACACTTCCCACAGGTAAATAAATCCAGTAATCAGGAGTATTCCACTTTGAATCTGTTGGTGAATGGTTCCACTTTGAATTAAAACAATTCCACCCTATCACTTTCAAGATTATCAGGGCCGCAGATAGACGAAAGGTCCGCTTCGCAGGTGTCGCCATTTTGAATGACGGAAGTATACCGGCCAGTCACTGCACTTAATCTCGGTTGGCAAGCCGAAACACTTTCCAAAACTCATTTAGACAGTGCAGGGGAAACAAGCGATGATAGAGCTTTACAATGAAACAAAGTTTACTTCCCTTATACCGTTAAATGCGTCGCTGCAAATTTTTAAATCTGTCACTAGAAACCCTGGTGCGTCGGCCTCGACGGGCACTCAGCTGTCACTAGAAACCCAGGCGCCCCGGGTACAAAGAGTTAAGTGTTCACATACATGAACCATTTTCCTTTAGAGTTACCTCCCTTAGACCACAAAAAGAGATAGTATTAGAGGGCAAATAAGGCATTTTCCCTGACCATACCACTAACCACAGTACTAGGCTGCAATCGATGAAGGTCAAATAACCCCGATACAACCTTTTTATACCTATCCTCCGGACAAAGACCAAGAAGTCGTAATAACGGACCCATACCAAACACCTATGACCCGATTATCATTGGATAAAGAAACATGAAAGTATAACTAAGAACTTTTGGACAAAGCATTTTCTGGTATTAACTTCACTTCTAACTTTACAAGTTATGTTTACATACTTAAAATAGCTAATATATTAAATTAATACATAAAATATATTTATAAATTAAAATATTAAGAAATTATTAATAATTATTAAAATATTAATACATTAAAATATATTTAAAATTAAATATATTAATGAATACAAAATTTCTATGCAATAAAAATAATCCAAAATACACACAATAGTGATATGGCCTGAGATGCCCTATTGGGGCATTCTGACTTTCCATAATAGGAGGTTGGAACCCTAAATCCATAAATGTCATATTTTGATCTCCATCCAGCATGCTGTACTGTAAATATGTACATGTTGTTATGAATTGCCTAATGCTGTACACAGTCCAAAAGGGAAACACCATGAAATCCTTCCCTTCTGAATGTGGATCTATCTACGGTTCATGTGTTTCTAAATATTAATAATTAGTCCAACCAGTCCTTTGTCCATCACGTAAATGCCAAGTTTTCGGCTGCAGATGTCCTGGTTTGGTTGCTTTGAAGATGAAGGACATAAGCGTCATCCAGTGCAGGAAGACCCAAAAGCCAGGAACAGACTCCAGCTTAGCTACCCGCTCTCTATTCTCTGCCCCTTGATGCCACCGGTCACCCTTGTCATAGCCACGGACAGTTAATTCCATCATATGGTTTACCCCCACGTTAAGTTTATTCTGCGCCCATTGATCACAGCCCAAGTTGAATGGCTGCTGCCATGTTGTTGTATTCAGTTCGAAATCTTTTTCCAAAGCAATTTTTTGCACAGAATTCATACTAGATTTTAGGTAGGAATAATTTTGTTCCTCTTAAGTTTTACTTTCCAACTGCATTGAAATTAAGTTAAGGGCGTTAGTTTTTATTCTACTTTTTTGTTAAAACATACATGGAAACTGCAAGGAAAGCTATGGTATGTATGATGGAGACTATGGGCAGTTATGGCCTCTTTTATGGCATTGGCAATGAGTCAATCTTACAAGCAAATGTTAGTTATAAATCCAAAACATTTATATATTTTTTTGGCAGGAGGAAGGGGCAATTTTCTCATTTCATCTTGACAATACTACTGACATAAAAACAGTAGTGGTGGCATGTGGGTAGGACAGGAATAAACAGGCAAAGGCGCAGTCACTCACTTCATATTCAGCTTCGAAGTTGTCCACAATTTTGACATAGGGCAGAACACCTGAAAGTATTTCATTCAAGCAAATGTGTAAGTGGCATGCCACATTCATCTTTAAACGCATGACATCCTGCAGGTGATGACCCAGACAATCTAAAATGTGACATCCACCAAATGCATTCTTTGACACCAAATTAAATGCCTTTACCAAAGAAAATGTGAGCAAGAGCTTAACAGAAAGAGAGGCAATGTTAAGAACTGCTGCACATTTGCTCCACCAGCCCTCTCGATAAGAAAATGAAGACATTTATCCTCCATCACGTTTCGTTTGCAAGAATTTGTCTCTCACCATTGATCCCATCTTGGAGGTTCTCCAGGTCGACCAGATAAAGCCGGTTTACTGGATCACAGCCTTCTCTTGGAGTCAAAATAAGGTACCGTCCACAGTCTGTCACTTCTGCTCCTCTAGATAGAAAAATATATTTACAATAGCCTGATCCTTCAGTAAGCTGTGTCCAGAGGCAAAGGACATACAGGAGAGCTCAGCAATGCGAGTCAAGAAACAGCCAGAAGGACTTTCTGATACGTCTGCATGTAGGACAGCAGAGGGGGATGCCGCGTGATACAGACTGTAATGGTGTGCAAACAACCAGGTGAAGAGTGTTGTGTTCTACATATGGTCATAGTGTGTGTGCTATTAAAACAGTTACATATTTGTGTTATGTTCACCAGGGTAGGTGACGGTCGGAATTGTATGTCGTTAGCGGACCAGAAATAAAGCTGGGAGTCATCCCTATTATGAGCCTATACTATGCTATACTATCTGTAAATAATATTATCTCTTCTTTCACTGTATTACGAAGTTTGTGATTCTTTATGGGGAGATTGTAGGTGGATGGGGGCTTGGGCCACAGTGTGCAGTGAGATCGTTAAGCCATAAGTAATACAGTGATTACGTTTCCACCTATGCATATGTCATCCTCTTAAAAGGGCCATCTTAATCTGACACAGGGACACAGGGGCACACGGCCACAGAGGCATAGCTATGTCATCACACCTTTGTATGCGATAGCTTCACAAAGTCTTTCCAAAGTGTTTCATGTCTTAACTGTGCCTGTCATAGTAATCTGTGTCCAGCCGAGTTAGTTTACAAAGATGGCTTCGTGTTATCAGTTAGAGAGAAACTCGCTTTAGCTGGTACGACTGTTGTACTATCATTCATGAAGGAAGAAAAGCACGAGAAAATGATGGGTAATCTACACTACGTCTTGGCAGAAAAGCATGTTATATGCTGGGCCACATTAAATAAAAATAGTAAAGTGAGTTAATAATAGTAAAACACCAGCTATGTTCACATACGATACCCATACACTGCACTGACAAAAACGACACACCAAAATATTTATCTTTGAAAAACAGTTTGAAGTGTTACTTTTCCCCAGTTCAACCATTTTAATTTACGTATATTTTGAAACTAATATTTTCATATTTATAAATCAAGTTAAACAGTGTCAAATGTTTGCCATCAAAATTGAAACCCTTCGCATTTCTTCAGACTGGTTTGAATTATTACACTCTTCACGAGGAAACACGCATGGATAAATGCATTATTTCATGGATCTCTGAACATATTTCCTGATAAATTTGTTTAGGAATGTTTAAGAACGTATGTTTCAGTTGTTTGACAGAAACGCGTTCGTATTCACTGTAACCCCCTCCCTGACCTCATCCTTGACTATCCTTCCATAATTATCTTGGTCAACCAATCGGATTGAAGCATTGATCCAGCAGCCTGGGACTTGGGTGAGCATGTTGAGCCCAGTGGCATGGGGTCCAAGGTATGCCCGAAACAGCTATGTTACTGTGAACTTCATAGCAACTACGGCCGGAAATGCTGTGACCGTCATAGCATCGAAAGGTCATACCGGCAAATATTCCACAGATTAAGACGCCCCTAATGGCAGTTGTGTGAACTGAGCACAAGAACGATGCATTAAGAGAATAAACTAAGCTCCCATGTGACGACACTTACAGTATTTAATTTTAAAATAACCATCCATCACATCTGCTCCTCTATAAAGAAAAACATAAGAAAGTAAGCTTCAAAATAACCATCAGAGGCAAATACAATCTATTATCTTCTGTCTCTAGTGTTTACCAAAATGTATACACATACAATAATTCACTCACGCACTCCCTCCCTATCCTACCCTCTCCTTCTCTCCCCCATCTCTCTCTTACATCATCCACTTTGGGTGATCGGGTGCTTCTCCAACCAGAACATCTGCACTCTGATTGGTGCCCAGCCGGTGGTAGTACAGTTTCTGGTGGAAGTTTGAGGTGGTCTCTGTGCCGTCTGTCTTGCCCTCTTGCTCTGGGTAGCACTGTCAGTGGTAACAGAACGTGTTTGCAGTTCTTTTATGTTTACTTTATCCACGTATGTGCATGTGCGTGCATGAGCATGTGTGTGCATGAGCATGTGCATAAAAGATGAAATATGTAAATCGAACAGGTTTTTTTCAATGGCTAGCATTTTCTTTTCAAGAAAGAACCTTGTCACTTGCACAAATTTTACTAGATACAAGAACACCAACTCACATTATAAAATAATCCTTTGTTATCATGAGTCCAGGCCATGCTGCTAAACTTCACCTGGTGTAAAACATCTGGCATTTCATCTCCTGATGGTGCTTTTAGAAACTGAAGAAGAAAATAAAACTCAAGCGGTCAGGAAACTTGTTTATTTTACAAACAATACCAATAAGCAAACAGCATGGCCAATCTGCCTGCTGCTGGGTGCACAGAAAACTATAGCAGACACAGGAGCTGAAACTGGAATGGTAGAAGGGAAACAGCAGCCACAATTTGTTAACATTTTGTAAGCATGTGATTTAGAAACAGCTTTTGACTGAAATGCAACCATTAAGAAGGAAGCATGCTTTCCTTCAACTGATAAGCTTGGGCACAGGGCACTTCGTACACAACCGATGTATGATCTCTTTTTAATCCTGCAATACTATCATTAAGAAGGAATAAGCCTCCCTTACCTACATTAAGAGCAATACACTCTGCTATCATTAAGAAGGAAATACACTCTCCTCGAACTGATAAGCTTTAAGACCAAGGAGAAGCACTGAGCATTTCATAAGCATCCAATGTATGATCTCCTTTTCATCCTGCAATACTACCATTAAGGAATAAAACCTCCCTTACCTAAATTAAAAACAAGGAGGAAGCACTGGAAATTTGGTAAAGATCAGATTTGTAATCTCCAAGTGACTCTGCAATTCTATGGTTGGTCAGGAAATGCATGTGGACTCTCTTAGACATAGCACCTGATGTAGTATTGAAAGAAACCAATAACAGTGTGGCAATAATTCAGCTGACACTGAGTTACCACTAAGATTATATCAAGCACTGCTCACCTTGATGGTTACCCAATCTGAGCCGCTCTCACTCAGTCCATAAGCCCAGTAGGCTCCGTTTTCTGAAAAGTCATGTCCTTGCAGTGAGACTGTACCATCTGCAGACAGCTTGTTGGGGTCGAAGAACACCCGAGGTTCTGCATCCAGTGCATCTTGCACATACAGTACACTGAAACCCACCTTTATCATGAACGTATTTACTTGACATTCCATCACTAAGCTCTCTAATGCCTTTCTGCATATGTGTGTACATGTAAATGCATTTGT
The DNA here is from genome assembly GCA_004794575.1 of Lanistes nyassanus. Classification (NCBI taxonomy): domain Eukaryota; kingdom Metazoa; phylum Mollusca; class Gastropoda; order Architaenioglossa; family Ampullariidae; genus Lanistes; species Lanistes nyassanus. Next base: position 85,326 of record SMGT01003986.1, read on the forward strand.
GTAAGTGTGGGAGGGGGAGAAAGAGAGACAGAGACAGAGGGAGAGACAGAAAGGGTGGGGGAAGAGGGGGGTGTTTGTTGCTTAACGTCCCACCGCAAACTAGGTCCATATCAGGACAGTTTTGCTTAGACAAAGTTTATGCGCTGCCACACGTGGGACTGATGGCGCAACACAGGCCTCAATCCCACCCAGTCACATTATACTGACACCGGGCCAACCCGTCCTAGTACTGTTCCCTATAGTGCCAGGCATCTGGCAGGGCAGCTACTAGATTGCCAATTTTTAAGTCTGAGGTATGACTTGGCCGAGATGCGAACCACTGACCTCCCACCTCGGAAGCGGACGCTTTAACCACTAGACCACCGAGGCGGTCAAGGGTGGGGGGAAGGACAGTGGAAAAAACTTTGAGAGAACACTGAACTTAACTGAAGAGGACTGAGGTATCATTTCAAGAAAGGAAAATACATATAATGTAACTACAGCAGAAGACATTCAAACATTATCTTTAACATGCACATGCACAAACCTTCTTAACTGCACAGAAACAAGATTCTTAATGTACTCATAAAGTTAGGGCGACAAATGCAAAATAGGCCCACTTAAACTCAGAGAGTAGAAATGCAAGAAGACAAAGATTGATAATGAAACTTGAAAAAGAAATTTCCTACCAGGCATTATATGGTGACATCTGAATGCATCCTGATTCAACAAACACACATACACATGCAAACAGTTATGTACCAGTGAAAGAATTTAGGATATACTACAGTAAAGGGATTCCAGGAGGGGAATGGGTACAATGCTCATGGTATCTAAAGAATTGCATTCCGCAAATAAAGAATTTATTCTGTTATTACAGAATTAATTCTTTAACTATAAAATATATTCTATAACTATACCATTGTAATTCTATAAAGGCAGTTTATTCTATACTAATACTATGAGCAGAAAATGCCACACAATTAATTTATATATACAATTCAAAGCTGCAGTTATATAATAAATTCTATATTATACCATGCCAGTTCTTTAGCTAAACAATGCCACCAATTTATTTCAGTGCCAAGCAGCCCTCATGGTATGTTCACCTACACCAATACTACATACTGCCCATCAAAGTTTATTTAAAGATTATGCATATGTTAACCACACAAATAGCAGTGACACATTGACATATTCATGATAATCCTTCAAAATGTGTGTTTGCATATGTCTAGTTATTGTTTTCACTTACTGGGTATGGAGGTGTTTGGCATCTATCGTCTGCTAATGTGCCAGCCAGCCACTCCAGCATCGGGTCACAACCTTTACCCTGTGCAACACAAGGTGCTGTTGGGACCTCTGCTAGAGTGGCCAGCCACCATGTTATCAGATGATGGGTGCCAAACACCAATAACTACACATTTACAAGAGCACATTTGAATGAATATTATGAATCTGTCAATGCATAGCTGCTGTTTATGTTCTTAACATATACACATTCTTTAAATAAACTTAGATGGGCAGTATGTGTGTAGTATCGGTGTTGGTCAATACACCTTCAGGGGCCCCTGAGGGTTGCTTGGCACCAAAATAAATCGCTGGCCTTGTTTTCATTGTTTAGATAAAGAATTGGCATGGTATGATACAGAATTTATTCTATAACTGCAGCCTTCAATTGTATACATAGAATGAATTGTGTAGCATTTACGGATACATTAGAATGCAATTCTTTAGCTACAGAATGCAATCCTTTACATACATGAGTATTATACCCATTACCCTCTTGGTGCCCCATATACAGTGTGTACCAACCTCTGATTTTGCAGACCAGTGTTGTGAAAATAATAGTAATGGTCTCCCCGCCGCATTGGGCATCCAAACTTGGGATAGTCCCATACATCTGTGATCCTGTTCACACAAGTTTATAATCTTGTATCAATTCTAAGCTACAATTAATCTCGACAAACAATGGTCAAAATTAATATTGTATTAAGTATACAGTTTTACTGGGAAAAGTGTGCCTGTATGTGCACGTGTGTGTGTCCCATCCCCTCAAGTACCTAAGTACATGTACTACCACACACTTTCAGACATACATGGAAGGGGAGAAGGAGGTGTGGGGAATGTTGACTGGGGTGGGATAGGGGTTGGCCCGCTGTAGGATCTTGTTAACAAGTCTTTGTTACTGGATCATGGGTTTGGCACACATAATTTATCTACATTTACCATCTGTTGATGGAGCTGGGTTTCAGTTGTTTTTTTACCCAGTTCTCTGATTCTGTGTCTACCTCTAATATTTTCCCCCAAACTCTTCTTCAACATTCTCCCCTCCTTTCCTCCGCACGAAAAATAGCCTATGTGGCTTAATAAACAATTATTAACATGTCATATCTATATAATTTCTATATAAGTCCTGTGATAAATTTCACCGACTGACATGAGGTGGGAGGTAGGAAAAGAGAATGAACAGCATACATAGTCTATCAATCACAGGCTATTTAGTATTTAAAAATGTACGAATATGATGCTGAGCTTCATTAGGTCAGTTAACATGGTGAAAGATAGCAGTGCATTATAATGGGTCCATCATGACAGTTTATTCTGCAAACATATATATCAAGCATGTAGATAAGGTGCTTCAGACTTTATTAAGATCATGAGATATAAAGAAAAATAACACAGCGTTGCAGTTATATCAACTTCACTTGCCCACCACAAATGCATGTAATACATGTATTACCAGTGACACACAGCAACATAGCCAGCACCTTTGGTCCACGATCTATTTCCATCTTGTGTCCACTGACCTGCAACAGCCTCTCTCCATCTGCAAGCTACCTACACCCTCTTCTTTTATAGGTTCTCTGAAAACCTGTCTATTTTCTGCCTTTCCTGCGCCTGCTTGGAGAGCACCTTACATCCAGCGTCTGGATGTAAATGTGTTGTGCTGAGCATGCACATTGGCCAGTCAGAACCTTGAATTATTTTATATTTGATGTTTTACAAATACTCTCAACATTATTATGTGAGTGTTAGAAATAACATATTAAATACTACAAATGTCATACTACATAATATTGTACACATGACATATTACACATACCTGTGAGTTATAGTTACCTTTTATGCAATTTTTCCCTCACAGGGCATGATTCTATAAAGGGCTTCGAGATTTCATTTTGTGCGTCAACAAATGCTTTTGTTTCTTCAGAATCTGGATCTTCAAGCCATCTGTATGGGTCACTTATCTGAGAAAAAGAGGCATACACAATTTGAACATTTACACTGATGTCAAATTAAGTCTCAATGGGATCTCAATACACTATAATATGACTATTCTCAACCTAAATTTTGTACACTCAAATTCAGGATCCTAAATAAAAGCATTTAAGACCGCAATCAAAAGTAAATTGAGAAGCTCACAAATCCATTTTGCCTCTTAGGAAACCTTTGGAGAAAATCTAAAGTGAAGACACAATTTATGACACTTGTCATACAAGTGTTTTTTCTTATCTATGTGGGAGTATTTTTAACATGCAATGTGAATCATGTTTAAAATGATCGCTCTGGTCTTACAAAATAAATTAATGGCTTGTATTTTGGACAAAAAGAATACATTAGTAACAAACTGCTAATTAACGAAAATGCAGAGACAAATAAAATACTACCACTAATAAACACTGATTTTTAATTTTTATTTGCTTATTTCGTAATAATACTATGCAATAAAATGACTAGTAATTTAATACACTGACCTAGTTCTAGTATTATTGGGTCATTAAAATTCATACGAACACGACAGCAAACAAATAAATAAATATTTCCCAAAGTAAGGCAAGTATCTATCTAAAAGTACTCATAGAAAAAAATCGATTATAAGAAAACACACTGATCTATAATATTATAGAATTAGCGTTATCAAGTCTGTTAGCGTGTATCAGTGTGTATCGTTATTATTCCTCATGCTCATGGCTTATCCGGGCGTATTGACAAAGAACGCACATATCGAAACATTCCGTTACCTTGATTCCGTGATAATCATCCACAACCGATTCATCTCGTCGAAATTTCGGATAAGAAAAGATTTTCTTTACGTCCATTTTTTGTAAAACGGGTGGCGTTTGCAGGTAGACGCTCAACAGAACTGCAAACAATGCCAAGCAGACAGCGGAAGCAACACCGGTATCCCGGCGCATGACTGGCACCGAAGCTGCCTCCAGTTTGTCCAATAAAATAAACGGAAAGTATTCATGCCGAGCCAAGTTATATATATTTTCTAATGAAATTGTAGAATTGCTTTCGCTGCGAAGATCTACTTTAAAAAAAAACATGGCGTTCAGATAGCTTTCGTTTTGACAATATTCATCAGATCTGGCTGCGAACGATCGTTTTTCGCATACTTGTCAACGGTAACGATTGTCTGTCAAATCTTGACAATGACAACTATCGTTCAGTACATCGTTGTTCGAGGAGATCTGGTCAAACTGCAAAAATGGCCACTGGGAGCTCTCATAGCACAAGCGTGTCATGCAAGTTCAGCTGCCATTCATCTATTCTACAAATCGTTGCAGACTCAGGAATATCTGTCTGATCTGGATCGTATGCACAAAGTTGTACTTGAGGTATTGTTAAAAAGCATTATTTTATGTGAAATGAACTGGAATGAGTGAATAATGCGCAGTTGTGCATCTGTTTATGCACGAGAATCTGAAAGGACGCACAGAATTATAATTTACACTTGTCTACTGTATTTTTCTTGTTCGTTTTCGTCTGAATTCGAAGTGCCAGGGCATTTTCTGAATTTTCAAGCAGACCTTCAAGGACCTTCAGTTGCTGAGGCTGCGGAGAAACCTTTTAAAAGCATACGTATTAATATAGCCGTGTGTGCATGATACAAATACTACGTGTAAAGTAATGGTGGGGTGCAAAACTTATTATATATCAGTATATGAGAATGACAGTTTGACGCTGTATGGAATAAATCCGCTTGTGCAACCAAAAGCTATGAAAAGATAAACATAAAAATGCCTAGCTTATGTTTGGAGAAGTACAGTACATCTCAAGAAAGCCACAACCAAATTTGTCCTGCTTGTTTTTCTATGTCTGCCACTTTTTCCAGGCCAGTGATGAGGAAAGTCTGAAGGAGCTAGCCCAACTGCTGACCTCAAGTCAAGTGGACCATAAGCTGTGGGTAGAACAACCAGAGAACTTTCCTACATGTCTAGCCACAAGGCCTTACCCTAAAGAGGAGATTCAACAGTACTTCAAAAAGTTTAAACTAATGAAATAAAGTAGTGATGCTTCATACTACTAGTATCACTGATGTAAGAAAATACCCTGATTCTCTTAAACATTGCTCCTTGCATGTGTGTGTGTGTGTGTCATAAGTTTATAAGATAAAGGTAGTCCTATGACCTAGCATCATGAGGGCGGTGCCCATCTCCTCTCCTTCACTGCCTTACCTTCCTTCTGGAACCCGTGGGTCAGGCACTTATTCTTCAAGTACCCATTCCTTGCTGGTTGAACAGGAGGAAGTGTGTTGCAGACCTTGCAGTGCATGACTTCCAGTATTGAACCACACCTTGGGTTTGGAAACTAGTGTTCTAACCACTCGGCCATCCACTTCATTTGTTCAAGCCAACCACCCCATATCAACATAGTTTAGCACACAACCAACAGCATGCAAGAGGTGATCCTGTAAAAAAATAATAATAATTTTTTAATTAAAAAATATAGTACACTCAGTTACAAATACAAGTTACCTGACTTTGTTAACTTTCTGGTCTTTACAAAGGTACTTTTTAAGGTAACTTTGTTGTGGTTGCTGACTAGGAAACTTAAAATAACAAAAATGGAAATTTTTAGTAATTCATTGTGATAAATCTAAAACATATTATGAAAAAGTGTGATTTTTTTAATGTGATGAAGATAACAGTTTGCATTCTGAATCATTGTGTGAATCCACATCAGAGTCATATGTGTGTGTGTGAGAGAGAGAGAGCAATAGAGCAGTAGAAAATGAGTGAGAGTGAACGAGAGGGGGCAAGTTTGGATGAGAGGATTTCAACAGTCTGTTGAATTTCATTAGGGAATATTAACTTGCATTTCAGCTCATGGAAGCTGTGCTCTGTGCTCTCTCTTTCTCTCCCTCCCTCCCCTACTGCATGCAGTCTTTTGACATTGATTCTAAAACTGTCATCAGAGAAAAAGCAAAAGCCATAACATCTTCTGTTTCAATTAAGAGGAAATCATGCTTCATCAGTACGTGTTTTTTGTTATAAACATAGCTGCCTTCCTTCAATGACTCCCACTACCGACGAGAGAGAGAGAGAGAGAGAGAGAGAGAGCCCAAGCATAAATGCACATAAACTAATTTGAGGATCCCCTTCATATTGAAAAGAAAAACTAAAATTAGCAGACCATGAAGATGACAATTCTTTCCCATGGGACGTTCTGGAATGACCAGGCATGTATGACGCTTACGTTTTCGATAACACCACATAAACTTTCCCCTGCTGCCGGTGCTTGTGCGGTCTTCCTTCTTGCAGCGTTTAGCCAGTAGAACAATTTGGGGAAAAGGTCTGAAGACCAAGAGTATGAGTTAGCAATAAAGTCTAACTCCAGGATATCATTTTTGGGCACCGCTGGATTTAAACCCTAAAACCTTTGACACAGTGTCTGATGCTTTGAAGAGTTAAGATCTCCAGAAAAGGAAAAGGTGGCATCAAGGGTGCTTTTGATCTGAGGCTAGATCTATTCCCACGTCCTAACTGGTGCACATGTGCAGCCATCATTTTCTAGCGCATACTCGCAGTTCTGCACACACCTGTTTCCTAGCTGTGTAATGTAAATTTTCTCATGGTCTCTTGTCTTCTGTAAAGCAGTTCTTCCTGTATTTGACATTTTTATATGTGCTGCTCAAAAGATTTGATAGACCGGGTGCACTTTGGCAGGCAGGTCACGGATCAGCGTGTGTGATTTGCAAGAACGCAGCATCTGACCCTGTTCATTTTGATGCACCGTGTTTCATGCTGCAACAGTGAAAATCTGTTTTCGTGGAAATTAGTGCTGGCATGTCTGTGCATACCACAGAAGCAGCCAAACTTAAGTCCCCAAGACGCCAGACAGTGTATGCAAATCAAACGGGTGCAATTGTCCAAGCAAAACTGAACGGGTGAAAACTGCAATGCACTTGCAAACCCTGTGGAATAGGAACGCTATTCAGCCACTGTTGAAGGACTGGTGGTTATTTATGGAAAGACAGTTTGTAACCATGTCTCTCAGACAACCACTCAGTGATGCTGCAGGAAGACATTGGGGTCTAGGAAGTTAGTTGCTGATTGGGAGTATCCCATTCAGTCACCGTGACATCGTGAGATGTCAACCAGCAACCAGACAGTGTCAGCAAGAGCAGGCGACCTGGACACCCACGATCGACGTCCAGCTTTATGGGACAGAACAGCCGCCGCCAACACAACCAGGGGGCAGCTGCGACCAGACGATTAGAAACCAGCTGCGGAAGGCTACCGTGCGGTCAAGGCGTCCCGCTGGGATGGCCTGGGCCCGGCGTCATCTTTCTTGGACACGTCAGCAATGCGCCAGAGTTCTCACAGTGAATCTCGCTTTGCCAGGTCGTTTCACGACAGCAAAATCCGCATCTGGAAGCGACAGGTTGAACGTAATCATGATGTTACTGTGAGGGAGCGTGAATAGTTTGGTGACGGGCCCATTATGGTTTGGGGAGGAGTGGACATGGCCTACAGAATACCCCTGCACCTTGTGAGTGCAGTCTCACTTGCGTGGCCTGCAGTAATGACATTCTGCAGCCCTCGTACTGCCAGCGCTGCAGTCAGTGGGACCAGGTGCCATTCTCCAGGATGACAATGCCAGACCACATTGGGGTTTGGCGTCACCACCTTCCTGCAGGACAACCAGCATCAGCAGCAGCAAGTGGCTCACAAAGACAAGCCAGCAAAGTCACCAGACCTTAAACCGATAGAGCACCTGTGGAATGTGCCGTGGCATCCTCTGCGGTCAAACCACGCACCTTAGCTGACCTTTGCCAGTATGTTCTTTTGCTGGAGTGGCAGGCCATCCCGAAAATCACTCTGGGGATATTCGCTCAGCCCGTGCCACAACGGTGTCTTATTTGTGTGGAAGCTTATGATGGACACACGTCTTTTTCATTGAATATTCTGTGCGGCACCTGCTCTGACTTTTGTATATGTGGGTTGCGTCCTTCGTGGCAGGGAATCTTGCTGTTGCAATGAAAATAGTTGTTGTCGGTCGTTACTTTAAATGAACTAAGTACACTTCAGCTTCATTGTGACTACCAGTTTGTGTTTTGGCATCATGTAGCGCGTGCAGTTCGCACTGGTCTTTCAATTCTTTTGAGCAGTATAGCTGCATGCCTAGTATAAGTGGTTGACCGCCTTTCATGGCCACAGTCGGAGGTCATCGAAATCGATATCAGAGCCAGGCGGCAGCTGGTTCCGAGCTCATGGCGCTTCTTTTTGTATGGCGGAAAATTAAAAAGAAACTGAGAAGCCAGAGCTGTGAAGCTTTTAGAGCAGACTGGAAGAACCGGGCCTTGGTATACGAAAAGTGACTCGTCCATCCCGCGAGTCATGCAATAGATAATGAATTGAAAGAATGCTCTAGTCGTCAGACAAAGTGTCCACGGTCAAATAAAAGAATTGTTTATTTATGTACCGAGAAAACGAATTGTAGCTATCACACATACATAATTATTATTCTTTCTTACCCGTGTATTCTTGTGACACACGCACCGGTCACCTTCCGATAGACTCCCTGCCGAAGCCTCCCAGGCCGACGGTAGTTGTGAACACCACTCACGAACACGTTTAGCCGAAAGCGTTTTGATTTTAACACCATTCCCAAAGCTTTCGGTGTTTACTACTTTCCAAGACAAATCCGGAAACGGAGGATCCTTAACAGATGCATAGATGTCTTTGGATCCCAAGACTGCACGAGAACAATGTATATATCTATCTTGTAATGACGTCTGCCGGATAACTATAGTTCTGACAAAGTGTACTTCAGTGAGTGCTGCCTAAACGACGCCTACATTTGCTGCTTATTTTATTCACACGAAAGCAAAACGTTCATAAACTGTTTATTCTTCTTGATTAAATGGGAAGTATAGTTGAAATTTAACTGTTCAAACTGAATCTGGGAAGGTTTGACTTGGATTGGTTTTTGCTGCTCAATGTTTGCTGTTTCCGTCACAAACTAGGTGGATATCAGGACGGTGTCGGTTGAGACATGATAACGTGCTGCCACACTGGGACTGCTGTCACAGCACAGGCTTCGGTCCCACCCAGTCACAGTACACTGACACCGGGCCAACCAGTCCCAGCTAGTACCGCTCCCTGTAGTGCCAGGCGTCTGGCGGGGCAGCTACTAGACTGCAGTCTGGGGAGGCCAAGGTAGGAAAAAAAACTTAATTTGATCGCAAGCGGCAGGGTACAGTTCTTGTTAGCAGATCCGAATAACTACAATTGTTTCAAATAATCCTTACCCATCCGACAAATCACAACTTTGGGAAAGAAAGTTTGTTTGTTGGGGGTTTTTTTTTGGGGGGGGGGAATAAGACATGGGAACTTAAATTTATAACAACTTTCCAGACAATGAAAGCCTTTCCAAAGTGTCATAAGGATGTCAAATATGAGGTTTAGGCTGTCAGAGGGCGCAACAGATTAAAAAAAACCAACATGAGACGGGTCTCTACAGCTGCCTTGCATCGTGGCCAGCAAATACTACTGATCTCTTTCATTACTGCCATGTGGGACCAGGCTCGACTTCATGCTTCTAGGTAACAGCGGATAAGGTGGGAGAGGATGTGATTCCTCGGTGGTGTTATTACACAATTTCTCCAAGGCGCGTGCAGTGCATGTAGTCCTAATGCGTGCGCATGCGCGCGAGAGAAATGCCTTCTAGCTTTAGCAATCATCGTTCAGGCTTATGGTTCCGCTGCGGCAAAATTCGGCCAGTATAAAAGTACATATTTCTCTATATCTCCCTTAACTATATTTCTTTCATCGCTGTGTGTTGTTATATATCATGTCCTTAATGATCTACAGGTTTAATGGGACTCGTTGAATGGGGTGGGGTGGGGGTCTCAATGTTTGATTGTTTCGTTCACTGCTCCTTTCTTGGTGCGGGGTTGCAATTGGCTTTGGTGGAGAGAGGAGGGGTGTGATTCAGCCGATTAACAATAGTAATGATTAATGCTAATTATGCCTCGTTCGCACGAAGTGTGCATGTAATGTGTTCTCGCGCGTAAAAATCTACATTAATTTATTATAACTCTCAGACGAAATTGTTGAAGATACGAAAGAGTCCGTCACGTTATTTTAATTAGGATAGGCCTATGTATGCTGTACGAACTCAGAGATCGCTGAGGTTAGGGGATTAAAAATGGCAAAAGAGTTCAGTAATGGTAACGCGAGGCGTGTTTCCAAAGGATGACAGAATGTGGCGAAAGTGGCGTGAAGAAAGGCACGAAAACGCGCATGGCAGAGTCGCAGATAGAGAGGTCATAAGGTCCACTTCATCTAGTCAAATTTTTTTTTGTAAAAACCACCTACTAAATACAGATTACATTACTAATTTACAAATGTAACGATTCTTTCTTTCCCACTTCCGTCTTCACTCGATTTTCTCTCTCCATCCATCCATCCATCCATCCATCCATCCATCCATCCATCCATCCATCCATCTATCCACATCATCCATCCGTCCATGCTTTCATCCTTCAATCCATCGTTTCTTCCATGTGGGTCGAGGAAGAAATGGAAGAATCTGAACTCTTAATGGCATCATATATTAAGAACAAGGACCAGTCCCCGTAAACTGGCATTAAAAAAAAATCTAAATTTATTCCCGGATAGCGGATTTTTTTGTGAGTGTGTGTGTGTGTGTGGGGGGGGGGGGTGTTGAAAACGGTGTTTCGGCAAACTTGGACTAAAATGTTAGTAAAATATTACCGAATAACGAGAGAAAAAGAAACTATTCAGTTTTGTGCAAGGAACATATTCTTGTCATGGCGGCTTTTTTGGAATAAGTAAGCTATTCGGGTTTCTTGCATATGGGGCCAGGCGATCACCTCGCGCTAGTAACAGACCTATAATTTTGATTTGCTCTTTCTTTTTAACTCAATACGAATCCAATAAGCTTAATTATTGCGCTGCCTCCGACGCGAGTGTTATATTTTTGTGTGCCAACAAAGACTGCGTGTGGAGTCCACTACGGAGCCAACAAGGGTTCGATATCTAGCGCTATGAACCACTAGCCTAATTCTGCGGTTAGAGTACATCATTCCACGATATTACAGTCAATTCGGCAATGGTGAAATCGACAGTTTCACATTCACTAAAGTTATATTGTAACCACCCTCTCTCCCTTCCCCTCCCCCACCCCATTTTCTTCCATTTTTCGATTTTATTTTCATTAAGATTTAAATCTTTTTAAAAAAAAAACGAACTATACCATGACACGTACCAAATCAAGCGCCTCTCTATTCCCGGCAATTTAACATTGTGATGAAAGAAAATAGCATTGACGCTAACGCTATAACCTAGGATGATGTATCTA
>SMGT01003986.1:97109-112237 GCA_004794575.1 Lanistes nyassanus
AGTAGATACATCATCCTAGCTATAACAATCATCAAACCCACCGGTATTGCATTTCCGCATCCACGCCCGCAGCTAGCCAGGTGGAACTATCCCAGGTGGCACTGGAGCGCTGGTTTGCTGCAGTCCCGATTGCTCAAACGTGATTATTTCCGAGAGGAAAAAATCTATTTCCCACGGATGTTTATTTCCTCTTCAGGATTTAAGGTTCTGTCATAGTTTCACGCACTCTCAAGCAGAAGAGAGGGGCGGATTCATTTGTGGAAGAGGAGTAATTGCAGAGGAGGTGCACGTGGTAACGGAGGGAGGATAGACGAACATTGATTCCGATAGTAACACTCCCAATTACCATCCCCGTCCCTCACGCAGCGTAAAACGTAACCAGTCAAGGAACCAACTCTCCCCTTACCTGACAAAAACCAGATTATAAGCCTTAGCATGACCCCATTGTTCCGTGTTTTGCTCATGCATCGACGGATGGTCCTTCCGATCTTCTCCTGTCGCTGTCTGTAATAGGGCTAATCGCGGCGTTTGGCACGAGGCCATCACAGGTAAGGGGGTTTGGGGGTGGGGAAATTAATGCCACGCGCCGCGAAGATCTCTAGCTAACTTGGAGCAAGGAGAACCCAGAAAAAGCGTGCAGCGCTACAGCGCAGGGCAGGTAACAGCGCTATTCTTCAGGCTTCGCTTTCGCCCATCAGCCGCCAGTCCAAAGAGGCGCAGCGAGCGAGCCCAGTAGCAGACGAGAAGAGGAAACTGGATGAGAACGCGAGAGGATGCGAGAGAAGAGCGGCGGGCAGGGCATGGCAGCAGCGAGCAGGTAGAACGGGCGCTTTTCCAAGCAACGAGAAGCGTAGGAAGGGGGAAAAAGGGCGAGGGGTTGAGACGAAAGGGGAACCAAGGGACGCCTAATCCCTTCAAGGCATCGCGAGCAGACAGCGGGGGGGATTCCAAGATGGCCGCCGTGGAGGACGAGGTGGACGATCGGTTCAAAGACCTCGACATTGAGACCATTCTGTCCCGCGTGCAGCGCCGACCTCTGACCTTCAGTCGCAAGAAGACCGTCTTGAAAGGTAGGTGCGCCTAACTGCATGTAGCTCTGCTTTGTCGGGCTTTGCAGACGAGCATGAATTTGAGTGTTCGGCAAGAACAGCAGCGATGTCTCACAAATTCTGCCCCGCATCAGCGTGCCTAGATGGTGCGTTGTTTACAGCTGACGTAAGATTGTCCCCACCCCTTCGTTCCCTTCGCTACTCCACCGGCGCTCGTGATGAGCGCGAGACTGCGTGTTCTCTACTGAAGTGTGCCTTTCGGTGGAGGAGACACGCGCGTATGACTTGGGTGAATGGCCAGTTGCGTGCTGTGTCGTGATGGACGCGTGATATACGTACAACTACATGTTTCCTTTTTTATGTGTAACCGGACATTTTTCGAAGGGTGATGCGTCTGATGTAAAGCCATCAGTTGCCAGGGCTTGTTTAGAGTTGTGAAGCTTTTATGGAGGACATCGGCGCCCTTATACTCACAAAAGTACACGCCCCCATGCGCACGCACGCACGCATGCACAGAACCCCATATTTTTCGTGTTTCAGGTTTCACAGGCAGGGTTTTTTTTAAAAAACAAGTTCTATTTTCTTTCTTCTTTTTTGTGCAAGGAGTTTGTATTTATTTACGAGAATTGTTTAGGATCGTGTCAGCAGAAACACAACTGACCCCCCCTCCCCCACTGTTCTTGCATATGAATAACTGTACAGCTTGGAATCACAGTGCTGTTTTCATCACCTTTATAATCCCGCCCAGTTTTTCTTTCTCTGTGTTCCTGTCTCTCCTCAGTGTGTCACGTTTAATGTGTGTGTGCCTAGAAACACCTGACTCGATTGTTTGCATTGGACCTAATGCCACTGCTTATTTTGGACCTAATGGTTGCCATTTTTTTATAGTTTTGTTAATATATATATATATCACTCACATACGTTCGCACTCTTTTTTTTTTCGCCTGCTTTCTCTATGCATCTCGTCTCTTGTCCTCCTTTCATCTAACCTTCCCTGACCATTCTCTTTCTCTCCCCATCCCTCCACTTCCCTACTCTGTCACCTTTCTCTCTCTGTCTGTCTGCATGCTTGCTGGCTAGATTTCAGATTGCATCTAGATCATTCATGCAACTCTTCCTCTGTCACATCCTTCCTGCTGCTGCGTCAAGTCTCGCCAGTTCCCCCAGATGCTGACGTTAACATCTCCCCAGACCCAGGGCTGGCTTGCATGAACATTCTTATCTCCACTTCTGCTCATAAGAGCTGTGGTAAGACCTCTTCGGCCTGTGTATTTTACGTACACCTTTACGAACGAACAAGAGATAAGAACGCTCATGCAACCCTGCCCTGGTCCCTAGTGAAGCGAGAATACACTCGAGGTTTTATCTCGTGTAGCGTCTGTGGCGTGAAGGCGAAAACGTTATCAGTCGTGCTACAATGGAACGGGATGGTTATTATCACACCAGTCGGACTAATGTTGTCAGTATAATTTGTAGTGAATAGCACCGGTTTTCTTTCGTGATATCTACAGTCTGTAGGTAAAAGAGAATGAAGTATTATGTATCTAGTGTATAAGGTACTATAGTGAGTCCTTTTTCTTTCTTTCGCTCTGGCTTTCTCTCCCCCCCCCTCTCTCCCTCTCTCTCTTTTACGCACACAGAGAACACAAGTGGGGAGGCCAGTCTGGCAGGCAGGCAAGCAGGAATACATGTAGCTATGCATGTGCAGGCATGCATGCGCGCACAAATGCACATATTAAGTCACACAATTGTTTTCTTTCTTTCTTTTTCGCTTATGGTTTTTTTTCTCATGTTATTTCTGTTCTTCCCCCCACCCCCAACCAAAATAGACAGCCGCCCACTGCTAACCCCCACACACACACGGGAGACAGGGAGAGAGGGAGATGCTGGGAAGGAGGGGGAGAGTGAGAGTAAAGGCTGACAGAAGACGGAGGAGGGACGGGGATGGATAGGAGACAGTGTAGGACGGAGTAAGATCCAAGGTTGGCTTGCATGAGTGTTCTCCACTTCTGGTGATAAGAGCAGTCGTAAGGCCGGTTCGCTCTGTGTATTTTACGTCCACCTTTACGTATCGGCAGGAGATAAGAACGCTCATGCAAGCCGCCCCGGGGACGTGGAGAAAAAAGTATGCTGCTGAGCTGTGTCGGCATTCCGTATAGGACAGGCTCAAGGGGAAGACTCAGATAACAGTATCCTTTCCTTATCTTAACCTCCCCCTTATCCCTAGTATAAAGTAGAGAGAGATCCGGAAAACGGACAGTTGCGCTGCACGACACGAGAGAATTTATTTTCTCAAAAGTTTTCCAAACAATGTATAACCCCAGAATATAATACTTTGCCACAATCCTTGGAGTATGGCAGGATTTTTTTCTGTTCTCTCGGCGAACTTGGAATAAGCTTTTCGCTCCTGGGAATACCGAATAATTTAATTACTACCGAATAGCAATCGAAAAATAGGCTATTCGGTTTTATGCATGGGAAATTAAAGGAACTTATTCTAGAATATCCGCCTTGACAGGCATAAGTCAGCTATTCGGTTGTCTTGCACACGGGGTCTGGATTCGAACCCGAAACAAACTCGATGCTATGACTATTAAGATATCCACTCCGTCAAGCATCTTTTTTGCGTATATATACTGTCAAGACATCTCATGAAAGATTGAATTTAAGTATTTACTAACTTTTTTCATACGACACGTTGGTAGCAGTGCTATATTTGCAAACATTCTACTCGTATAATTCAGCGGCACATAATTTGTGAAGCTAATCCAGATAAATATCCTGGTTCTTAACGTGGGGACACATCTGCTTGTTTTAAGACAGCTGCTGCAATGATGATGATGATGATGATGATGTCGCCTTAGTTGAGAGAAAGATAATCCTTTAAGATTTGCAGACCTTTCGTCCACGTGAATATGTGTCAAGAAGCGTTTCGTTGTGTTGATGTGAGGTCTGTGGTTTACCCAAATGCACGCGCTGTGGTGGCTCCTTCACATCTCCGCCTGCTCGTCGCGTGCCAGACAGGTATCGGCGAAAAGGATTGGGCGCGTGGGACTGTGGGAGGGAAGGGTTCTATTATTACGTGCGCAGCTTCTTATCATCTTCATCAGTTCGTGTTGTCCATAGTCGCTCCGTTTCTGCCTCCTCCCACTCCCTTCGATGCCACTTAACTCCCGTCACATCCACTTTAATTTTCTCCTCAGTTTCTTCTACAACATACTGCAGGTGACTGGAGAATTCAGTTCTCCATGCCGGCACGCACCGCTGTTAATTTTAACTTCACGTTTGTCCTCTCCTTCATCGTTGGTTAATTCTCTGTCTCTGGAGACTGGACGTTCGCTTGCAGACCTAAGGTCTGCCCACAGGGGAACAGGCATCTAGCACACCCGTTTCACTTTCTTCTACACCTCCAGTCCCCTGCTTGTCCACGTCGTGTCAAAGTGAATCGAAAAATCGATGTGCTAGTCAGAGGATTTACGGCGCAGCGCCTGATTCTTCCAAAAGTTTCCGGGTAGTCCGCCTGCAGACAAAATCAATGCCTTCTCTCTGTAATTCACCTGCCAGGCCGTGCCTCTTGGTTCTTTCTTCCTCGTCTTATCCTTATCCGCTGTCTCTCCCACCCTCTGTCTCTGTCTCCTATCTATCTATCTATCTATCTATCTATCTATCTATCTATCTATCTATCTGTCTGTCTGTCTGTCTGTCTATCTTCTGTCTTTTTACTTAGGAATGCACCTCCCTTCTGTGTGTATATCAGTCACTTATTCACCCTTCCTTATTCCCCTCATTGGGCTCAGTTGGTAGAGCTGCGGTACTAGAAGGTGGGGGTGCTATAGCTTTTCTCCCTTAATGTAGCTTTTAGCTTTGTTTCGTCTGCCTCTGAGTTCAGGCCGTTGTCTTTCGCTAATTCCTGCAATTCATTTTTTTCACTATTTCAGCGACCCTGTTGATTATCAGAGTTGTCAGTTCTGTCCAGTTAAATCTGCTGTCCCTCTCATCCCCACCCTCCCACCATCCCACCAGCCATCAGTTTCCCGGATCCCGAATATCTACTTTCTGTCCTCAGTCTCGCATCACTCTCCTGCTTTTATCATTTTTTTTTCGCCCAGCTGTGCAGTTAAAAATGGGTTTGCGTGCTCTATCAGAGGGCAAGATGTGAAGTTAGAAATCCAGTGAATGCACGAGCAGTTAATGTCTTGTACGTACAGTGAACCAACACTGAGCTGTTCAGTTTACGATGTGCTACAAATTTTGTTGTCACTGTTCTTGCTTTTCATTCTGGCATGCAGTACGGCTCCCTGTTAATCTCTTAATCATACATGTATATGAGACATATGCACGCGTATGTTTTCACTCGCTAAGCTTTTAGCTTCCCCTTTCTAAACACACCATTTAGATCCATTTATTTTCTTTCACTCGGCTTTGGCGTGCACATTCACACACACGGGCACCCACACATACCCAGGGACACTCTCTCACACGGGCGTGCACACACACTCAAACACACAGATACACACACCCACATGCGTATGCTAGGTACTCCTTAATTATTTTGTTTTCATGACCACAAATTTTTTTAAAAATAAATTGCGCGGCGCCTCGGGTTAGACGTCTGAAGACTATCGACTGTAGTTAATCAGTGAAAATGGCCAACATCTGAACCAGCATAAAGCCTCTGGAACAACGTGGGTGGTACGTGGAGACGGTTGAAATCAATTTCTCTTCCACACTGGGCTGTCTTCAAGACGATGCACACGGCAGCACGGCCTCTGATACGCAGAACTTGGCAAAATGGCGGTTTGCCGCTTCCAGAAGTCCTTGCTTACTTTCTGGTTGGCTGACTGACTGACCCATTGGCTTGATGTCTGGCTGACTGACTGACTGACTGACAGACAGACTGACCCACTGGCTTGGTGTCTGGCTAGCTGACTGACTGACTGACTGACTAACCCATTGGCTTGATGTCTGGCTGACTGACTGACTGACTGACTGACTGACTGACTGACCCATTGGCTTGATATCTGGCTGACTGACTGACTGACTGACTGACCCATTGGCTTGGTGTCTGGCTAGCTGACTGACTGACTGACAGACTGACTGACAGGCAGATTGGTAGACAATTGGACAGACAGGCAGACAGAAAGGCAGCCGAGCCAGTATACTCGGCAGAACTTTACTAGCAAACAGTCAGCTTCTGTGAGTTATGATTTTGAATGAAAGTAAAAGATCGAGGACTTTACGGCAGCCCCGATACCTGGATATGTACATGTGGTCACACAAGCGAAACGAACTACCCATGCATGCTTTGTTTAATCTGTCATTTTACAGCATATGTTCAACAGATTTATGGGAAAGAAGTTGTTTTTTGACCTTGCGAATTAGAACGTGCACATGGCTGTTTCACCGTGACTTAGCCAAGAAATGACGTAATGTGAAACCTGATAAGCCGCTGGTTAGTACACATCCACGATAGTGTGTTTGTGTGTGTGTGGTGGTGGTGGGGGGGGTACAATGTCCCAAAATTAACATTAATTCTAAGCAGTAAAGTTACCATTAATATAGGTGTGCAGATGATAAGCATACAGTAGCCTTTACCTTGCGCGCAAACCGGAAATCCTGGAGCCACATCCTACATACCGCTTATAAAAGTTTTTTGAGTGAAAGCCAGTAAATGCACTTGTTGACGGAAAGAAGAAATTTGAGTTTGGGGGAATTTTTTATTTTGTGCTTCTGTTTTCTTTCTTTAAGTAGAGGAAACCTAACGAGATGATAGCTAGCGTTCATGAAAGCCTTAGCTGTTTTGTTTTCTGGGTTTGTGGGGCAGGTGTTGCAAAACTGCTAGGGTTGAAAATATTTTTCTACCACAATAGTCCCCTGATCATCGTCGTTGTGATCATCTTCTTCTCATCATCATTGTCTCGTCATAGTCGTCATCTTTCCTTTTAGCCTTGGAGACCGTTGAGGTACCATTGGCGACTTGGCAACCAGCTTCCTCCATTTCTGTCTATCGGTCTATCGTCTGCCAGTTTCTGGGTTTCTGCAAACAATAAAGCAATGCACTCATGATCACTGGATGCTGTTTTTTTTTGGGGGGGGGGGGGGGCAAGTCCTGTATAAGTCGGAGACAACTGTCCGTACAAACAGTACGATAACACTGCCCGCATTCGCGCATTTAATTAAATAAGAAGAATCGCGTGATATCTCGCGTGGAATGAGGGTATTTACTTTACATACACATTTCCGCGTGACGTAAACGCTGGCTGTCTTATATTGCATTGCGCTTTTTTTCAGCCGGCAGCTACAGATAATTTTTCCGTGTGCTGAGCGTCTCAGCGACAGTCGAGATATATGAAGTCCTGTAACTCTGTGACTCCCATAGAAGCTTTTCACTATCTACCTTAATTCTTTGTGGTGCCGTATGCGTTTACGGATAGGACGCAGTTTCATGTAAGCTTCCAGTGCGACCGAGGTGATGCCGTGCTTCAGGAGAGCAGCTGATGTTGAAAGCTTGGCGTCAGCTAATTAAGGAGCGAGTGTTGGACTTACTATAACTGATGGCCTTTATGAATTATCAGCTGGATGTAAAGAGGCTTTTTTGATGCACGTACGGTTCACGTGCAGGTTATATCTGCCTGCACTGCCTTGTGCGCACATCCTGCACGTAAAAGCTCTGGGGTAGGAGGAAATAAGGGGGATGTTTCGGGAGGAGGGGGAGCGTTTAGGGGAAGGGTAAGGGGTGGATGAAAGGTTGGGGGGTATACGCAGTATGATCTTCCAGGCAATCGGAACGTTTTCAGTCATGACCCTAAGAGATTAGCATATTGTATATAAGACTGCATTTGATTGGCTCCAGTAAATTGGAGCCTTTTCAAGCTTCATCGGCCTAAAATGGACCACATCTGCTTCTGTCCGTGCGTGCGTACTTACGCGTGCGTGTTTGCTTGCAGTTGCCCTTCTGCCTGCTGTAACTAAGCGTATTGCCCACAGCTCGCATATAAAGGACAGACGGGCATCTCTCTCTTTCTCACCTCCGTCTCTCTAGACTTGTCCAAATTCGTTTTCGCACTAGTTTACTTTCTTGGAGACGCCCGAGATTGGCCAGTCGTCTATCGAACCGGTGGAAATGACTTAAAATGGAGCTTTCACGAGACACAAATTTCCAGTAGGAGAAAAGCTACACAGTCGTGTTTAATCCAGGAAAGGCTGATATGCCATGCTCCCAGTGACTTTGTGTGTTATTTTTATTTGAAATTCTGCCAGCACATTGGATCTCTTTTGTCCTGAGAGGGAGTATGGTCTGGATCGATATAAGATTGTACTCCAAAAGGAACCGCAATCCAAAACGGACGGAGTTCGGCAGTACACAACATT
This sequence comes from Lanistes nyassanus, assembly GCA_004794575.1. NCBI lineage: Eukaryota > Metazoa > Mollusca > Gastropoda > Architaenioglossa > Ampullariidae > Lanistes > Lanistes nyassanus. Next base: position 105,530 of record SMGT01003986.1, read on the forward strand.
ACACTCAGGTTGTGCTAGGCGACCACCTTAAAAGTCTCGTCCCGCCGCTGCAGCCGTCGCTCGAGAGTCGTCCGATTTCCAGCGGAGGACTTGATTACCGCTAGGTGGCGCACTGGCGTATGCAGACGAAGAAAGCCACGTAGAATCGTCCATGAAGTAAATTTCTTTTTTTCCCTCTTGAGTTCCTTTCAGCTCCGTACTGCTGCTAACTCAATCAGAACAGGGTTTGTGTAGGTGCAGCCTGGGACAAAGACTTGCGACTTGCGCACACTGTACTGTGCAGCTGTATGACTGTGGGTGCTGTGCGACTGTGGCGACAGGGGTAAATCTATTGATCTTGGTATCAAATGGTCACTTTTAATCAGTTAACCTACAGCTTAATTTAAAACACACGCACACAGACGCACGCGCGCGCGCATGCTTCCCCACCCTCTCTCTCTCTCTCACACACACACACACACGTTTAGCTGTAAATAATTTAGCGGATGGTATTGTTGTGTTAATACTTATTTGTAGTGTGGGTTATATTCTAGTTATGTAGCTGAGTCAGGGGAACGAGCTAGAAGACTGGAATACGTGCGAGTAATTCAATGATATAATGTGAAGGCTTAAATTTTTTTAAGAAGTAGAGTAGGCTGAAGAAGACCCAGCAGGGAGTGTCCAAGATACGCCATCGGCGTAACAGATCAGAGAATGTGGTGTACACCAAGAAGGCTCGTTAGATGGAGATTATTGAACTCTCCCAGCACTTAGCAGATCTGGTAAACAGCTTTAAGATGACTGCGTCGATCAGTAATACGGGCTGAGGGTTAGGGGATCCCGTAAGGACGATGGGATTGGTTTTTATCTAAATTTCCGTCAGCACAACCGTCTAGGATTTCATACCTACCTACCTACCCCCTCCCCTTCGGCGAGCTTTTGTCAGCTGGTACGCCTGCTTGCTGACGCTGCCTTTGCTGGCCCATTCTCCAGCATATGTAGCGTTGGCATGTGCGGCTCCGCCTGTTTTTATTCCCGCTAGCTGCCTCGGCAGCAACAGTTTCCTTTGAACCAGATGACCTCCTCCCCACCCACCTCCAGGTCCCTCTAATCTGTTCTGCTCTGCGTGCAACTTGTTCTCTTGTTGTTTCGCTGCGATTGATTCGGAAATCTTTCCGCTTCTGTGATAAAATTGGCGCCGCAACTCTTTTGGAGGAACAGACTTATACGTTCACTACAATATATAAATATACACACATAGATTTATAAAACGTGGGTTGGGTCATGTTGGTAAGCAGGTGTCAGGTCGTTTCTCCATCTTTCCGGACCTGTACACTTCTTCGGCAGAAAGGCGTTGCCTACCCTAAGGGGCTGCCATGGTGTTGTTTGTTTTTTACCCACGCCTGTCACGTTTCGTCTCTTTGCCTTTTGCTAGTCTCACACAATTTGCCCAAGTCGATTGAACGCACACGCACACACCCACGCATGCACAAAGAAACAAAGGGGAGGGGGAAAGAGAGAGAGAGAGAGAGTGGGGAGAGTAGTAGAATACAAGGAAAGGGCGATCATTTGTAAAGCAGTGAAAGCTGTGGTTGGCGAAAATACTATTTTTAACCTCGTTTGTGTCGTATGTGTTTCGTTTTTATTTTCTTTGTTCCCTCGCAAAGCTGTAGACCTATGCTAACTGCAGTAACCTCTTACCACTCCCCAGCTGCCTCCTTGAGACGTGTTGATGCATCTCGCAGAAGTCCTTCACACAGTCACTTTTCATTCTCGCCTTGTGCTATTGGCACGTCCGCCATGTGTTTGCGTTTTTTGTCGGGTTTGCTGTGATATTACACCTGCCAGTTTCTTTTGCTCAAGCTGTACAAGGAAAATATGTAGAAATCGGGTAGGTTTATGCCTACATATGGGTCAGTCTTTGTGTGTTTGTGTGTTTGTGTTTACACACATCTATGTTGTGTGTTTGTGTTTACACACATCTATGTTGTGGAGGAACAGAAAGATCGGATGAGCACGAACAAATCCGATTGTCGTTTGCTGGCTGTTGTCTTAATTCTCTCCGATCAGCTTACTTGCTCACTTCACGTGCCTCTGTCCGGCATTCCGCTCTCAGCAGTTCTCTGGCGAACATCTGTCATGCTCCGTTATTAGCCATCGCTGCCATCCCATAATTCCGCGCAAAATAATACCCTGATAATGACAGGAGCACTGGGGGCCGCATACATCCTTGTCGCGCGACGGGAGTCTAGAGCAAAAGAAAACAGACCAGGGTTAGTCTGCGATCAGTGGCTGCATTATGCACGGACAGCATTCCTTTCCAGGCTGACATCGTCAATGTTTTTAGAACTGATCGAGGGAGTTGTTCAACGGCGTGCCGAGAAAATCAACCACTTAAAAACACCAGCTTCTCTTCTTAATCGAGAGTTACGCCCCTTGTGTGGCACGTTTCTTAGAGGTTTCTAAAGAATTGCATGATTCTAGCAACGCTGTTTGACATAACTTTATTCAGAAGAATGGGATGATTCTAGCAACGCTGTTTGACATAACTTTATTCAGAAGAATGGGATGATTCTAACAACGCCGTTTGACATAATTTTATTCAGAAGAATGGTATGATTCTAACAACGCCGTTTGATGTAATTTTATTCAGAAGAATGGCATTATTTTAACCCTGACTTTATTTTATTCAGAAGAATGGTATGATTCTAACAACGCCGTTTGATGTAATTTTATTCAGAAGAATGGCATAATTCTAACAACGCTTTTTTGATGTAATTTTAGTCAGAAGTAAACGGTACAGACATCAGTAAAATGGGGGGGGGGTGCCTAGAATTTGTCATAGCAGCATCACAAATTTACATGCGTCAGATTTATCGCATAGCTTTCGGTCGGAAGTAGCTAATATGCATGTACGAACGTACTTATTTAAGCGTTTGTCTTCTGACTTCTTTTGTACATGTGCTTGTGTTTGCATGTGCGTGCCCGCGTGTGTGCGGTTGGTGTCAATAAAAATTGCAAGGTGCAGCAGGCATGTTGACGAAAACAGGTATTCATCACGATACGGCGTTGTGCAAACTGTGTCAACGCCCGCTTTGCTGGTCCTCAGTGATAGCGTGTACCTTTGAACGCTACCTGCGAAAGTAAGTGCATCATATATTGAGTGGTGGTTGAGGTTGGGGATCACAGTGCATAGGGTACAGGAAAGACAGATGACTCATTTCATATACAATAGATGCAATACCACCTAATGTGGCTTGATAGCTGAGCAGGTTGTGTGAATTATTACATTTCAGATAGACCTACGTTTGCACATGCACACACGCCATAGATATAGACATAAGTGGCCTACATACGCGCGTATACTTGCATAGTTGCATGCATACATGCTTCGCATTTACTCATGAGTTCATTCTAGAGACTGTACAAGAACATATGAGGCAGACGTGGCTGTTCAGGAATCCCTCTGTGTCCTTTCCCGTGGAGAAGCAGCCGCTGCACAGTTTATGAAACCATAGGGCACTGTACCTAGCTAAGGTCGATCTTGTAGTATAGTTTTTTCCGTACGGTCCAACCCATGATCCAACACGTGGCTGTCCCATCATTCAGCGTGCGCCTTCTGGAAACAGAAATATGCCGGCGAAGCACTGCTAATTGCGAGTTGACAGTAGCATTTTTTTTAATGTCAAATTCGGAAACAAAATGTGAAGACATCACACGATGGGTTCCCACCTCCACTCCCCCCACCCTCTACCACGTGACTAGGCTGTTTCTTGACGTGTGCAGATTTGACCCAGGAAATTGCAGAAAGCCCTACTCCCCTTTAGGCCTGTAACCCGCCTGTGGTGGGCGAGTCGCTTCCGTTCCAACTCGCTCTCAAGGTCATTCCTGCTGCCGCAGCGGTGAGTGCTTAGTACTTAGACGGTGAGAGTCGTGAGCAGCGTTCATGAGCCTGAATAGTTCTGCGAGTAGAGGCGCGGACTACCTTGTGGATGTTTGCTGGTTCGAATCTAGGAGGAAGCAAGGATTATGTCCAGGAGTTAAACGTTGTTCAGACACCATTTTGTCTTTCCCCTGGACAATAAGCTGCCTTTTCGCACTGGTCATCTCACTGCAGCTATCAGCCTAGTGGTTCTTTCAGTGCATAGCTTAGTAATAGGGCCCCTTCCACCCCTCACAAAGTGCAAAATCACCACGCGGCGGAAGCACTGTCACTCTAAAAGTACCCACTTACCAACAGCCTCCACACCTCATCGTCGGTAGTCATGTTACCTCCCCCCACTCCGACTCCTTTTTATGGGGGGGGGGGGGCAGAGAACCTGATTATATGGTCGACTGCTTTCCTTCTAACAGGTTTACCTGATGACTCGGCGTAGAACACCAAAGAAAGCAAAAGCTGATGCGCGTTGCCTAGAGACGAGAACTATATGTCTGGGTTAATAGCGCGGAAGAAGACCAACGGCTGTGTTGTCTGGAGCCAGAAGAAAGTATTCTTTGGCAACTCATGTTTATGATGTTTACAACAGTGATATGACAGCAAGTTGCCGACAGTACGCTTGAACCTGTTCGAATGTCAAAGGTAGCAGCGCGCCTTATAGCTACTTGCCCACGACAGACTAGAACAATTCGTTTGTTGGTAACGGCCTGCACTATACATTTCCTGCACTCGCGCCTTTTCGTGTTCATAACATCTAATTACACGTCTTGACATCTAAACTTACGTCATCGTAACATCCAACATCTAACAGCCTACCAGGAAAAAAATAGCGATAGTCAGTCTTAAAATGCAGGATGCAGATTTTTTATCAATACTTTCTTTATATTCGTCATCCTACGCCGCCTACCCTTTCCGGCATGTCCGGGGAGTTAACGAGAACTTTATCTGGCGTCCCGACAGTTGCAGTAGCTTGCAAAGATCTAGAACAAAAGGCGGTTTGTTTTAACTGGCCATCAGTGTTCCCGGCTGATTAGTTCCGCCTGAAACACGGTAGAGACTTTTTGAGCTCTCCTAAGAAAACTTCACTTCTCCCTTCTTGACGTCAGACGTCCGCGTGTTCAGCAGAATATTGACCGTTTGATGATGTGGTGTGTGTGGCTGTAAGTTGTGTAATGTTTGTGTGACTGTGTGTGCGCGCGTGCGTACGTGCGCGTATGTGGATATGTGGTGTTTGGGTATTTGCATCTGTACACATGCCTGAATATTTGCGTGTGTGTGTGTGTGTAAAAGTTTAATTTTCTTTCTTCTTCCTTTCTTCCTTTCTATCTACTATCTATCGGCGCCATTGTGTCCATTATAAATTTAATCAAATGCATTTTATTATGTACACCGTACATTTTTACTGATCATCGAGAAGAAAAAAGTATTGTGTGAACTCCCCACCCCACCCCACCCCACCCAAAAAAGGCAAGTATACCTCATAGTAACGGTGCGTTATAGGTGAATGTATACGTATCGGCGTGTGGTTATGTTTTATAAAACATAATTATATAAATGTTTATGCATTTGTGTGTATGCCAGAAAGCCTGCATTGTCAACTTGGTGGGGGGGGGGGGAGGAAACCAATACTGAAATCAGAAAAAAACAATTCCTTACTGTAAATATTCTGTCATATGGATGCATGAGATAACAAAGATATCTTCATTTAAAAGATAACTTTCTTCTGGGTCTGTTGATTATTTTGCCCGGGATCTGCGTGTTAACTTGCACAAACCGCCACCACCACCACCACCACCACCACCACCACACCACACCACCACCACCACCACCACCACCAAACAGTGGTCATCTTACAAACAGCTGATAGATGAAATGTGATTAGGTTTTCAAATATAAAGTCTGATGGCTACCTAACTTTAAATTGTTTAGAGTAATTGTATCTCTGTGTGTGTGTGTGTGTGTGTTTAACTCCCTCCCCACTTGATCTCCTTTTCTTTTTTCATTTTCGTCTGGTTGTTACATGGTTTTCTTTTTTGTTGTTTTTGGTTGCACTGTAACTCCTGTGTAGTAGAATTATTTTTTAAAATTCAAAATAATAATAATAATGAGACACAGTTCTAATCGGTCAATGAATTACACACGTTTATGTAAACAATTTTCGTGATTAACAAAAATGGTCACCGCAAGCACAAGTGAAGTAAGTCCGGTGCAATAGATTACTTTCTATGTCCTCAGCACTAGCTGTCCTAGGGATGACGTTGTCATTGCCGAAGAATATCGAATTCCTCAGACCGAAACGACCGCTCAAGTACACGCAGGACTTGGTCGATCGCGCTTACATCCAAGACTGCTGCCACAGGCCTGATGTTAAAGATCAGAGCCGGAAGAACATTTGGCACTCGTTGTTTTGTGTCCGGGAGAACTAATCATATAATTGACTTACACACAATGTTGCGAGTTTCAGGCGTCTAGTTGCCCTAACCAATCAGGGGGTAGAACAAACTGTTACGGGCGACCTGATTGGCTCGCCAAAACAGCTGGAGAACGCGGTGTAGGGGGGAAGGTAGCCGGCTGAGTGCGAGGTGGGGGCGAACCACTCTCCACGGGCTACAGACCACCACCCCGAACGGGTAGTGCGCGCTTGCAAGTCCGCGCGCAGGGCTATATAGGCAACCGACCGCAAATGTTCAGGGCCGAAATGTGAAATGCCGTTTGCAAAAGTCGTATGCTGAGCGCCAAGTGTCGAACAGCGAGGTCGGATCTACGAGTACAGCCATTACCCGCGACGTGGA
>SMGT01003987.1:0-18785 GCA_004794575.1 Lanistes nyassanus
ATACATGGACAATGGATCATAAGAAAATACATTTTGAATAAACCTCTTACAGAAAAAAAGGTAGGTAGGTAAGTTAATTTCAGAGGGACAGTGCTTCAACTTTGTGTTGATTTTGCATAAGGTGGGGGGTGGGCAGGGCAATGGGGTCCTATTTAATGGACTGAAAGAACCACCAGAGCAATAGCTGGAGTAAGATGGTGTGTACAGGCAGTATAGTGTGCGTGGAGATGGCCGAATAGTGTCAGTTATTCTTGGCCAGTTCTGGTCAGCAAACCTTCTACACACTAGTCTGCAGCTCTATCCACAGATTTATCCAGCCCCACCCCAACCCCCCAAAAATCTGTTTTAAAAAGAAGTCTCATATAAAAAAGCAGGACACACTTGCATTTATGTCAAGTTACAAGTATTATACAACACCATGTAACAAAGTCATGAAAGATATATTATAAATGCTAATAAACAATGGAAGACGAAAGACTGTTACACACATTAAATAAGCAATTACTTGTGGTGTATGGTATGGTGTATTACTTGTATGGTAAATACTGAAGGTCAGGGAGAAGCAATACAAACAGAAATCATGCAGTACTAACCATCACGGTCAAGGGCACCATCCTCAAAAAAGAATCGTATTTTATCTCCGCTGTTCATGAAGTACTCATCATTGAACTGCAAACAACAGCTATGACAGTACTTCAGTACTGTATGCATTGTGTATCTAATCTTAACTGTTTAGCTACATTTCATTACTCAAACAATAGTTGCATCAAAAAGGAGAAAAAATCTTCAACAATTGTAATTTGACATAAGGATACTCTTGGGCTCATCTGTGTGAGGGGGGTGGGGGTGGGGGTATTTGTTGCTTAACGTCCAGCCGCAGATTATGTACATATCACGACAGGACGTGCTGCTTAGACAAAGTTTATGTGGGAGTGCTGTCGCAACACGGGCCTCAGTCCCACCCAGTCACATTATGCTGACACCGGGCCAACCAGTCCTAGTACTGTTCCCTGTAGTACCAGGCGTCTGGCAGGGCAGTTACTAGTTTGCACATTTTTAAGTCTCAGGTAGGACTCAGCCAGGATGCGAACCACTGACCTCCCGCCTCGGAAGCGGATGCCTTAACCACTAGACCACTGAGGCGGTCTTCTGTGTGAGTGAGTGAAGTGCATGCGTGTGCATGTTCCTGTAAAAGAGCATGCAAACAGGTATGTGTAAATGCCTATACCCAAAGACACGCTACTGTTGTACCTGATTTTCTGTTCTGAAGATGCTCCTGTGTTCGTTGATATCAACATTGTTCAGGATATCTGCCATTTCCTTTCTCAGCATCTCCACCTCCTCTTCTGTCAGAAAATTTTCTATAACTGCATAACCATTCCTTTCAAACTGAAATCAGGCAAGAAAATATAGTACATGATTTAGTTGTACCAAATCCTGGTATCTGAAATGATTCTCTGAACGTAAGCACCATAAATGTAACCTCATAAACTACAAGCGACCTTAATGAATGCAGCTTGATTTTCAAAATTTGACATAAAATTCACATGCATTAAAAGTAATTATACAGTGTGAAATTTCTATACTTGTTCACACTATTTGGCCTGCTTGCTACGAAACGTTTCTGTGCAGCGGTGAGGGTTGGGAAAATTGTGTGGTGCATGTCTGGGTTATGCTCGAGACCGAGTGAAAGGGTGGCCAGAGCTTTATGTAAGGTTTCTGGGGATAGCGAATCTTTGGGAGGGTGGAGTGATATATATACGGATGGAATTTATTGGCACTTGTCAGCAACAATGGCTTTTAGTATCTATACTATATCAAAATACTAGTAAACAAACCTTGAATGAACGAGAAAATGCGGTCAACGGCCCGTTATGTGTTATGTACATATGATATGGCTAGGCCATTTTAGAGAGAAATCTATGGTTATAGAATGGTGATTAAACTAGTCAATGGTCATAAAAAGTGTCTATTCTGAGTAGGTCAGCAATAACAATGTGAAATGGACGCTGGACTCATATAATTATCTAATATATATCTAGGGCCACGGCTAATTTCGTTCACCTGCTCGGCTAATTCTGGCAGTTCCATTTTCAAACCAGCTGCAGTCCACGTGGGTTTAACAATAAAAAAGAGCAACTCTGCTTTCTGTAGATCTGCTGACACCGCAACTCCTAAAATTACAAAATGGTGTCCGTTATCTTTCAGCAGATCTTATCTTCAAAAATTTGCGACGATGAAAACTTCGGCACAGGCAATTCAAGGGAAGCTACTTCCCAAGAAAATGGGTCAGACCCAAGAGAAAAACTGAATGCTCTCCCTTGAAACTTCAGCTGCAGACGATAGTGCAAAGTCGAAGTTCGCGTTCTTCACCAAGAAATATCCCGAGGTGAATCAGCAGTCTGGTTGTGCCAGGGTGGGTGTTTCGAGCCATGTAAGCGAATACTGAGGCACGCTGTTAAAATAATCAACACAGCGTAGCTGTGTCTTGTTCTCAGCGATGTTGTAGATTCGGCGAAACGCGATCCATGCTTGCAGCTGTGCAAGATACATACACCATCGCTGTGTAAGCTGTGCAGATTTTTTTTAACAGTGCGTTTGGAGCGAACTGTAGCTAATGGTGTTGATGATGCCACATTTGTCGGTTCAGAATCACGGCCAGGTGTTTTACCTGTCGAATGCAGCCATTTTCGCGCGAAGCCGTACGTTATCTCCTGCGTGCGTACGAGCCGCGGGTCAGCACGGACCTGGATGGTTGTTGGGGAGATGGGTAGGTGAGAGAAATCGAGGAAACGATCCCAGAAATGGGCTTGCAATTGTTCCCCCCTTCCAATCCATCAAACCCTGTCCTGAAATCTGACTAGGGATTGACGTATTTCGTAGTTCATTTACGCAGGAGTGTTACAGGTGCATGGGGGGGGGGGGGATGATAAGGGTATCATTCTCCAACCCTGTCCCGTCATTTTACTTATTGTTGGTTCTGGCGGTGATGGTGTGGGAGTGCGGGTGGTTGCGGTTATATTGACGTTATGACGTCCTCATAATTAATAGCGCGAGCTAAACAAGACCAATACCAAAATATACACTGGAACATCACTAGTATTAGACTTAACATATCACTAATTATGATAACTGCCCCAACAGAATCTCGCCCCTCCAACGCTCCCCCCTGTTGCAGCCTTGACGTCGATCCTACATTTTTCATTACAACTCAGGCTGGCCACGTCAAGGTTGAATGAAAATAAGGGCCAAGGCTACAATTAAATAAAGATATGCGCTTAAATCGTCAAACTTAAAGCGAATTGGTCTGTGCAGACATTCTCCATAAGGGAAGTCCTGGGTGATGGGGGAACAGGAATCTGTCGTTCGAATTTGTTCAGAACTCTATAAATGTTGCCCAGCTATGTCCAAGTACAGGTTCTGCTATTCCTTTTTTTTTTAATTCGACAGTTCGTACCATACATGTGTGTTGCTTGGTATCTTTTTATTCCAAAGCAGAGGCTCTGTCGTGTTCTAGTAGGTACAAAACGCTGGTCGATATTTTGATTCCTTACCGTTACAGCACGCGCACAGCCACACACACGCACGCGCGTATATTAAGTGCCTGCTGTCCGTGTGTCGTGACTGCATGTGCGTGTGCCCTCATGTAGTGCGTGTTGTGTACAGGCATGTTAAGTCAAATTTTAAGTATGTGATGTGTAAACGATCTCCACGAGGAAATAAAACACCAGATACATGTATTAGAAAACCCTTTTGACATTTTTGCACGCAGTGCCCTCAATCCAGCAGGAAACCCGGACCTCCCAGAAAAAAAGACAAGGCAACGTAATATATCTAGCTAGGGACCCATCAACCCCCTTCTCTCACCCCATCCCCCAACGTATAAACTATCTGCCCAGAGTTATTGCTAGGACTGTGACTCCCTTTCCCTCCAGTCAGCCGTTTGGTCGTCAGAGCAGCTGGCGAGGTCCGGCTGATGACCCCGCCTGCTGGCGCACACAGTAGCGACACTGACACAAATTTAGAACGCCAGCTTTTATACCTCGCGTGTATGCATATGAATGAGCGCGTGGAGAACGGACGCGGCGCGCGCAGAATCCCAGTTGCCTTGGCCCCGCCCACCGTGCCTGCGTCAGTAGGAGTGCATGTCGAGTGTTTGCCGAGCAGAACTGGTCACGGTCATTCCACGCCACAGAAAGGAGATAGAGCCATAGATTATACGTACACGCACGCACGCACAGAGCAGAGAGAGCCTACATAAATGAATAGAAGAGAGCAAAAATGTACACACCAACCCATATGCATGTGCCCCCAAGCAGACCAAGGTCCAACGATCCTCTGTGAGAGACCGTGTGTACGTGCACACACACACACAGACGCAGAGAGAGAGAGTGTGTGTGTGTGTGTCTGTTCTGGCGTCCATAGGTCCATAGGTTGTGCGTGTTTATCCTTCCGCACATTTTGAAGCTACAAAAATATCTTCATTTCAGTCCTACGACTCCCCCCCCCCCCGAAATCGGAATACCGGCGTATAACAAGGACTTTTCAGACTTTCATCTTTGACAAAGGATGAAACTATAAAATTATGATTTCCAAACATCCTCGCGCACGCGCGCATGCACACACGCACACACATGCGCACACGCGCACGTACGCACGCGCACGCACCCACGAACACAAGAGCACAAAGAAGAGTGAGGGTACAAAATCATGTGATGGATATGAGATATTTTCCATTAATTTATTTTAAAACTTTAGGTTCAAAATAAGTAAGCGTTGTTTCACGAATCAACTAGGCATAACAGTTCAAATAATGAAGAAGGCTTATTTTTAACTGTACAGTTCAGAAAGTGTAACAGTCGTGGAGATCCTGTCGTTTGCTTGTAAAAATATTAATATAATGCAGTACGAGAATTAAGCATAAAACAGTGAAGAGGAAACTTACTGAATGCCATAACTTTTTTTCATTTCCCTTTGTGATGTCTGTAGGAGCTGAGAGGCCGCCTTTTTGCGGGGAAGGGGGAAGGAGATGATATTTGCAAGCGCTACGTCGGCACAAACATCCCAGCCCTTCATTAACAGTACGTGACAATTAAGATGTAACTTCAAACTCATTTACCATTTTTATTTTTTAATCTACCACATTGTCTCGCACGATCATATTGCATCAACATGCTTTGAGTGCGAGCGGCAATACTAATTATACATAAAGGCTCGAGACCTTCATAGCTAATTTTTGGAGCCACGCGTGCATGTGCAGTTCATCCGAGCGATCGAGGGCGTGTCAAAAAAATGGTGTGACAGGTGCTGCCACCTAATTTCCATGCCACTTACATCTGAATTTCAGCTGCCAGTATATCCGTTTTACCAGTATATCCATGTTGTGTGTGAATACTGGATGGGATTGTAATTAGTATGTCCTTTTGCTGACCGACTGATTGTCTAAATGAAATGAAAAGAAAAAAAGAAATAATGGAAGGCGATGAAAGAGGAATAAAGGAAGAAAGAAAGGGAAGGAGGGAGTTTACGATATAACAAGGAAAGAACGAAGAGACATGTAGGAAGTGGACTGTAATCTGAGCTGCGATTGAATAAGCTAAAACGGGAGCGGAACAATGGGGAGAATAGAATTATCTGCCGTAATCCGATAAATTTATGAAGACTGGGAGAGCTAATCAAAGAAGATTCAAAGGACTTTGTGGAGTGATAGTCTGCGCGAACGCTTCGCTTAATGTATAGCCGTGTGTACCAGGGGCAGATTAAGCGGACTACGGGACGCACGTACTGAAGTCGATTAATACAAGAATAACTCTAGGTGGAGCGCAGTGGAGTTAGTGCGCCTGTTCTCGGGATCCATACATTGTTATGTATGCAAAGCTCAGGGGAAGGGGTGGGGAGGAATAAGACAAGAGGACGACGGACCAATATCCGAGTGCCAAGGACGTTTTGCCACGACTACTGGTCGTAACATTGGGTACCTGGCTCCTCGAATCAGTAGCTGACGTGTTTCATGTTGATCTCGTTAGCGACCGTACAGGTCCCGTGTTTCTGCCAACTCAGCCATGACAAATGCGAATGTGTCCTTGCATTGTGCTTGAAATGCCATGCAGGCGTGACAGATTCAACGTCTACGCGATGGCTGAAACGTTATGTACAGGCCAGTTCCTGTCTATCAGCTCACATGACGAAGTAGATGGCAGGTTCTCTGTTCCGGCTATTGACGGTTCTGGTATATGATGATACAATGTAAATACTCTCTCTCTCTCTCGTTGTCTGTCTGTCTGTCTGTCTCTGTCTCTCTGTCTGTCTCTGTCTCTGTCTCTGTCTCTGTCTCTGTCTCCGTCCGTCCGTCCGTCCGTCCGTCCGTCCGTCCGTCCGTCCGTCTGTCTGTCTGTCTGTCTGTCTGTCTGTCTGTCTGTCTGTCTGTCTGTCTTATCCCAGTCTTTTCCTTCTCTCCACATTTCTTCTCTATTTCATGATCTTTTCTGTTTCATTATTCTAGATGTTCCCCACCCCTCCCCTCTCTATCACTGTTATACAGATACGTTTTGTACTTTAAATGATTCTTCCTTCCTCTTCTCTCTCTCTTTCTCACTCACTGTCTTATTCACTCGTTCATAGACACAGAAAGACAACCGCGTACACACACACCGACAGGTGAGAGACAACGAGGCAAGCGTACAGGCAATCGGATAAAAAGATAGGCCACTCTACATCACAATTGTGTAGAAAGATGCACCGTGCAAGATAAGGTCCATTAGTTCATTTGTTTCCCCCTGTTTTACCTGCCCTCTTTTTCAATTCCCATAAACCTGTTGACCAGAAGAAATGTGTGTGTGTGTGGGGGGGGGGGGCACAGGGGTGTTAACCTTGTGAACATATATTTTATTTTAGCCGCAGTACTTGCATTCCTCTTTCACGACTGTATAAACTACACGCCCAAACATATTTCAGTTGTGTGGAATGTGAATAACGTTTGTTTATATTCAAGACGGGCGTGATCACTGCATGTTTCTCTTGCTTTGTACAGCTAATATCATTTGATGAATGTATATATATATATATATTATTTTCTTGCTAGTAAAACTTGATGATGCAGCAACCATGTTATCACTGAAGGCGTTTTTTTTCCCCAACTAGTCCCGCTTCACGAACTTAAAGCACAATAAGGTCGACAAAGATAAATTGCTCAGAATTTATTATAATAGTTTCACCTGACGTCGGCTTGACAACTGATGGCTTTTGAAACTGGAAAATAACGATCACACTGTGTTTTTTACAGTCATGCAGAAAGACTGTTGCTCGCAAAGTTGTGGAACAGCTCCATGTGGACACAATCCTGAGTTACAAAGCAAGTTTAGGAAAGAGACATTTCCACGCCCGCGTTTCTAGTCTCACCAAAAATGCAGGTGTGTCGGGAGAAAGAAATATTTGCAAAATTCCTTTCCACCATAAACTTATATATGATTTGATTATCGAGTTTTATGGGAATGCTTGAATCCTGTAGATTAACACGATTGCAGGGTTTCTTTCTTTCTTTCTTTCTTTCTTTCTTTCTTTCTTTCTTTCTTTCTTTCTTTCTTTCTTTCTTTCTTTCTTTCTTTCTTTCTTTCTTTTCTTTCTTTTTTCTTTCTTTTCTTACTTTTTTCTTTCTTTTTTCTTTCTTTTTTCTTTCTTTTTTCTTTCTTTACAATTCACACCAAAATACGATGACAGTGAATAACATCTTTGATGCAAAGCTTGGGCATATGCATAAGAAGTAGTCAAAGGTGTGATTTGTTGCTTTAGGTCGTGGATACGCTAATGTCTTCAAGGCTTTAACCACTAGGAGAACTGGCATGAGAACAGGTATTGCCTACCTATGTGCTGATGTGACCTTATGATTCCGATCTCTTCAGGTGTTTAGGCAAGAATACTGAGGTTCGAAGGGTAGCTTGTACGCTCGAACGAATGGATCAAGTTACTCGCGATCATTCACTGTTTGTTGAGGGTAGGTGGGGGGAGGGGTGTGTGTGTGTTTCTGAAATAAAATATGTGTGGTAACGAATAAAGTAACTCCCGGAGTCAGGGTCGGTGGGTGAGTACGTGAGTGAGTGTATGTGATTGTTAGTGAGAGAGAAAAAAAATGTTCGTCCCATCTTAAGGGTTGACCCGTTAGAAAGACCTTCTCTTGCAAGTTGCATGAGTACCAGTTGTACACCATGAACACTGTATGTCCCTCAGAGCGATTCATATATTATGTCTTAATTCGAACTTTCAAAGCAACTGGTTTAATTTGAGCTAGCAGTATTTCTTAGGACGTTCTTCAAATCCATATTCTTCAAACAACTTCCACAAACCAATCCTTTTTTAATAAAACCGTCGAGATTTGGTGGTAATTAAATCTAGCCTTTAAGGCTTAGTACTTTTTAAAACCGACTATAAGAGGATGGCCGAGTGATTAGAACGTTGGTCTCTGAACCCGAAGGCACTGGTCTTGAACCCGTGCACACCACCACACTTCTCCCGGTTAACCCACCTGAGAATTGGTACCTGATTAGGGAAGGTAAAGGCGAGGGAGAGGAGATGGGCGTTTCCCTCATGACGCTGGCCCACAGACAATCGGAGTCTCGTATACTCCAGTCCCCTACGATCTAAAACAGGTCCAGGGACAACCTTTACCTTTAACCTTTTATTTTAAAAAATTAAGTACATGCAAGGAGACAAAGCACATTTTCTGTCCAACTTCTGGCTTTCGAGAGTTGACGCATGACACTCGCTGTCGACAGGGACACTGATAGTCTTAGGGGTCTCTTCCATTGTCTACGTCACTGCGCCAGACACATGTCAGTCGGATGCAGACGTGTCGCCCAGTTCCTGTCATAACCTTCGGTGACTTCCGTGTCAGGGAGACGGGGCAACTGGGCGTGGCCGAACGGCACATGCCGACCAATCAAAAAACCGCGCTGTGTCTATTTTGTTTCCGGATTCCATTCACGTCCTTCCGAACACGCCAACGCGCTAGAAACTAAGTTCTGCGTGTTTCGCCATTTCTGTGTTAGCGGACGTTTCTGTTGACACAGGTGGTGTCAGAAATGTATTTTAGATTTTTTTTTCAAAGCTGCAAGAGCGCGAACCCTTTTGTCCTTAAGTGCAGACAAAACATTTTAGAAAAGAACCGGACAGATGGACAGAGATCGCATAAAAGGCAAACCAAAAGAGAAATGTTTATCTCGAAATCGGTTGGGGTTTTTTTTTTTAGAAACGTCAGCCGGAAGTGTTTAACAGCGAGAGGAAATTCCATCTTTCGCGCCCCATATTAGTTTCAAAAAGTACAGGAGATCACGTGTACGGAACCCCTATCTGCAAAGCTATGAAAACTCGAATGTGAAGGGAAGCATATTCATTGTCGCGCTCTCCTGGCCAAGAACAGATGGCAGAACTAAAGGAATATATAGATACTACAATCATGTGAGCAGGCTTAAACCCGAGAAGCGCTTTCATGACTTGTGGGTACATTTAACAGATGAGCTTCAAACTGGCCCTGGCTGACAGGTTCCTGTGTCACGCACATCGCGTCCGCATGCGCTGACAAAGTTTCGCATGTCTTGCTGACTATTCAAAAAGTCAGTAAGTCATGTTTAGTCGAATTAGGAAAGGGGGATTACTGCAAATTTAAAAACGACCAGCAATAAATAAATAAATAAATATTGGATCGTGTGAACTCAGACACCAACTTCCTGGAGTGATCGTAGGAGCTTTGGATATGGAATTAACTGCTGTCCGCTAAGATTTGACGCTTTGAGGGAAAAGAGGGTGGCCTATGGGGTGGGGTGGGGGTGGGATAGGAGGAGAAGTTTTACGAATGGGACAGCGCCAACGGCTGTAGGCCGTGATGTCAGAGCTGAGAGCTCCTAGGGCAGCCCGGTGTATGAGTTTTTGTGGGACGTCTCTCCGGTCCTTAGCGTTGCTAAGGTCTACCGGTAGGATCGGAGCTCTTAACTCGCGTGCTTTGCGTTGCTCGATTCTTGACAGTTCGCTTCGGATATCTTTCCCGCACCGAAAGAAACGTTTCTGCTAAGAACTGACATAAGATCGTCGTTGTACCAGCATGCTTTTCCAAAGACGACGAAAATGCAGCTCGGGAAACCAGGAATTCGACTTGTATAAAAAGTAAACAGCAAGGGAGGCAACTGAGATACAATGATAAGGATAGCGCTGCATTGCCTGCTTGCTACATGAAAGCAACGTGGAAAAGAAATATAAAAAAAAGAAGAAAATTCTTCGGAAAAGTGTAAATGGATCTCTCACATACGAACTACTAGCAATCTGAATTATTGTGCGGTTTTATAGACTCTGTATCTCGTAGCCTCAAATGCACTTGCAATAATTCACCGCCATAAACCAGTCCTGTTAGAGTAAGCAGATAAGGAAGGAACTTCTTATCATCTGAGCAGTAGCTGCTGTCTCACAGTAAAGGTTTCGCTACGTGCAGTTTCATTCATTAAATGATGGTTGTTGCTTCTGCGAAACGACTGGCTATTCAGCTGTTGATGACTTCTGCTAATGTATAGCGCTGACTGTGTGCAGACTGTGCACGTCTCTCAGATCTCTATTTATGGGTTATGTCCTTTGTACACATGGAACATAATTTAAAACAGTCGTCTGCATAAGTGCAGCCAAAAAAAGCAAAAATACGTAAAAGAAAGATATCTTAATTTCAAAAATGAAAATGTGAATTCGCCTAGTTTATATGTGAGACTTTTTGTATATGTGATATTCCTTTTTTATGTCAGTTCTGTGATGTGAAAAACATTTCCGCTCTTAAGCATCTTTTAATGGGAAAGAAAGCGTATTATATTGTATATGCCCTGATTATGGGTTGTAGAATAGTAACTGCAATGGTTGACTGGTGAATCTCCTTTCAGACGATAGCAGTGCACGACCACTAGAAGCTGCAAGGTTTCGTCTACACTCAAGCTTAACCACTATATATATAGTTGCCACTATAACGCTTACAGCGTGTTTTTCTTTTCCTTTCTCTATGAATGTCTTTTCTATTTATTTACTGAGGTATTTATCTATTTATTTTAAGACGCAGTTCCCTTGCAACAGGCTTTAGCCTTTTAGGTCAGCGGAAGAAATTCTGATAAGATTGTAAGGAGATTTCTGTGGTTGATTTTATGGTTAAGGGTTTTCTACCTAGATCATATAGACAGTAGGTACAGACTATATGTTTCTGTGCACCAGAGGAACATTCTAGCTGCTTTGATTTCTTGTTAATGTCTTTTAGTAATATCTCGATGCCATGGGTTTTGTTTGACGTCATTATTATTGCATCTGGAGTCATGTACGAAGAGTTACTCACCAGCAGGAGACGAACGAAAACCTTATCTTGAACTCTGGATCTCTAGTGTTAACGATAATGAAGGCGCGATATTGATAAGTTGCTGGGAAGTAAATGGTGCTTGTCCCGCAAGGGACAAAGTTCACAACAATATGGCGCGAAGAGCATCCTGATAAGAAGTGCTTCTGTAATATATTGCTTATCTTAAGCACTCTGCGTGTATTGCTCATTAAATTTAGTGCTTCCCTCCTGTCATTGCAAGAGCTGAAATGGCGCCTGATTCTGAAAACAGGAAAATAACGCTTTGGGAAATTTGTGCACTACATATCCACAATTACTGTCCTGTCCAAAATCGGAATAAGTTTCATTCTTAACTTTTTAGCGGAGGTTAAAGTACTTTGTTTTTTTAAGTTAATTTGAATTTACATAAAAGTCAAAACCATTACTAATATTCGTTAGTAAAACCCAGCCACGACACATTGTTAAAAGCTTAAAAAGATCAAAAACTGTGAATCGATGTTACAACTGTAGTTAAAACGAACTGATATCTTGATGGGGAACCGTAGAATACAAGCAGTCCACCATTAAAAGAAATGTTATGAGACGCAGTGCAAAACATGTCAGAGACCGCAAAAACAAGCAATTAACCAAGCAAGCAAACAACAGCGCTTGAGACTGTCTGCTTCACAGTAACAGCCAATCCTTATAATGTCATAATAGGCGACTGCCAAAAGTATCTACTTGTTCTTGTAACTTTTGCTGCCGCGCAGCCGCCACCGAAGCGGTTGTTGTTGCCGTTGCTGATGTTTTGTTTTTAGAAGTACAACATGCAAAAAATGTGCGAAAATGAGTAAGACTTCAACTAATTTTTCTGTGCTTGTTTTTCTTTTGTTTCATGCAGCTTGCAAATTGAGCCAACCTTTTTGCACTGACGCTTTTACAGGAAGTATCATGCTACTTCCAGTTAGATTACTATTGAGTTTCTAGTGTTTAGTATTAATCTCTCTCTCGATATATATATATATATATCGTGTGTGTGACTGTGTGTGTGTGTGTGTGTCAAGGCGCTGTATTACCCTAGTTGTGGCCAAAGACGATTGGCAATCTGGAATAAAAATGGAGTGTTTGCTGGCCATTTTTATAAAGTCCAACATACCAACAAGTTACACTTAATTACAGACCCCAGTATGCTCGACAAATGTGTTCCGAGACTGGTTTGCGACACCTGTTCTCGGCTTGAAAAACGTTGCCAAGAAATTGTGATGCCGAAATCCAAACGTTTGCTAAGGATTGTGAAACTTCATTTCTTCGTTCGCGCGAACTTCAGCGCCATTGTCAGCGCTGTTGTCAGGTATATATTTTGTTGGCAAAAACCGTTGCCGAGAAAAGCCTGCAATTATGCAAGGCTTTGTGAAACGTTGAGTAGGACCCAACAGTCATTAATCAAGCACAGTTATTAATGACAAGTATTTGTGGGCGTTTTTCTTGCGCAAAGTGGACGAGAAACTGCGTGAGGTCGCTCATGCAGAGATGCATAAAATATTCACCCATGCACCTCCATGTCCCTGTTCCCCAAGACAACCTCGGTGAAGAGGTTCAGTTCCGAGACATGAGGTCGGTGGTTCCCGGAAAAGTCATACTTAATTTTTTTTAAGGCAATCTATTAAGCTGGCTTGCCAGACGCCTGGTACTGTAGGGAACAGTACTAGGACTGGTTGGCCTGGTTCAGTATTATGTGACTGGGTGGGACTGAAGCCTTTGTTGCCACAGCAGTCCCGCACCTGGCAGCCCTGACATACATCTCGTTTGCGCCTGGAAGTTTGCAATAAAAAACAACAACTTCTCAAACAAAAAAATCGTTAGCGTGAGGCGTAAAGTGAATCAAGCCTCCAAGCCATAATAAATAGTTTTTTTCTCTTCTAATTCGTCCCCCACCCCAAGTGACGTGGGATGTATGTATGTATGGATGGATGGGTGGATGTGTATAGATGCATGTATATTTAAGTATAAGTGTAGATGTATTTGTAGATGTATGTGGGTAATTAGGCATGCATACATAATGTTGACATTAGAAAGCCGTTTTTTTTGGCTGTTCTGGTATGTACCCCCCTAAGACCCAATCCCATAGGAAAACTGTTTTCGCACCACAGATGACGACGTTTATACTCAGTCTCTCAAAATGGTGTGAAAAGAAAGTATTCAGTATTTCGTATATTTCCCTCTCTAAAAAGATGCTGTATTTTTATAGGTTCCCTTTTTGTCGTGGGGCTGAGATAGCTGAAGACAATAAACCAGTGTGAATGTTAATCTCTCTTTCTCTCCTTTTAATATTGCTCTTTGTCACGGCCACACACCCACCTATACGGGCACGCACACTTCAGCGCGCGCACACAAAACGCGTGTTTTAGACTTCCGTCGCCACCAGCCCCGAACTATAAACGAAGTACACACAGCGCGCGAGACACGCACAATCGCGACCCACACACTCGCGATATCACCTTTGCAGCTTGTGTTTGCTCGCCAGTTATTCGCATATAGATATCGCACACAACGGCGCCATGCAGCCCCCTTCCTTCCGCAGGCAACTTCCCCACCTACTGTTTCAATGCCCGGCTTAAAACTCCTGCCAACTCTTGCCCCACCCGTGTCTAAAGTTCTGACGTACAGAAACCGTTATTCGCGTTAAGCTTTTTCCCCCCTCCCCCTCCCTATTTTATTTCTGAGTCTACCCAAGCGCACCTCAACTGGGGAGAAAACTGTGTCAAAAAAGGCTTATTTAAAAAAAAGTTTTCGCTCGTCGGCTAAAGAATGATTGACGGCTGAGCGTGCCGACTGTCAACAACGTTGAAAAGAAAAAAAACCCATCAGAAAAAGTCGCTACTGCAGCTCAGAATACCTCGAGCTCTTTATGACATGCCATGAACCCCCACCCCCACCCCTTCTCTCCCGTTATACGAGCGTATACTATACCCCCTCGTAATTAACTCTCTTTTTCATGAGAATAGACACTAAGGTCATCTGGGGCTACACTGGAACCAAAGGGAGATTAGACGAATAATCAAAACAATCTAACGACTATAATCCCGGCTAAATATCCTGGATTGTATAACCTTTCTTTGAGAACCAATTGTCTTCCGCAGTACGGCAGTACCTGAGAGTGAAAACTTCGTGATGTTCAAAATATACAAATAACGAGCGAGGCGGGGAGCAGAGGGAATGGTAAAGCAGTTTGTGAAAACTAAGGTTCTAGAGAACTTCCCTTGATTGCAGGAAAAGTTATAAGCTTAGCAAAGTAAAATAAACAGAACTTGTGAATAAGTGCATTCTGGTCGAGGAAGTTGATTAACGGCTCTGCTTCCCTGCTGGTCGACCCAGTGCTGGAAACCCCTTCCATAGAGTAGGCCCCCTTGGCCCGCTTCGAAAATAGCAGCTGTGACGTCAAGTATGGAGCCGCTTACGAGGCACGCGGAATGACACATGGGGGGCAAAAACAAGCCTCGTGTCGGGCGGCAAAGCTAGGGGGTGCTGCGAGAAAAGTGCCTCGTTGTTCGGTTCTAGAGCACGCAGAGATTAACGGATTGTACCCAAATGTAGAGGAAGAGGAGCTCTATCCTCTTGTCTCCTCGTTGTTTGCCAGTTTTGCTCAGGGAAGCCAGGATTTCGACCACACCCTCTCGCAAGGCTCCGTTTCTGACCTACATCGCTAGCGTGTATCGGCTGATAGCGGCGCGCGCTGTACACACTCGCACTGTGTTGCGTGCACCGAGAGAAAGAAAAGTTCCAACAGGGGAGACCTCGAGCTGTTTTGGGAGGACTGTGGGAAACCACGCCGCTCTTCTGACGTAAAACGTTTCGATTCTGGGAAGAATTTTGGATGAACTGCGCTCGTTCCGTGAGTACATTTGCCGCTACAGAGCTTTGAAGCGAGGTAAGGAATTTCGTCTTGATTCTAATCGGCTAATCTACACTATTGTGTGCGTCACGTTTTCTATATGAAGTTTCTTGCCCTTGTTAATGAGAGGGGATTAAAATGACGCTGACGCCAGGAGTGTTAAATAAAGTGTTCGCACAATGCGCTGTGGTGCGCAACCTGTCCTCGCTAGCCAGCCAAGTCAGCTGAAAATGGGTCTACCGGAAAGCTATCGTATGTTCATTAATTACAGACGTTTGTCTTAAAGTGTGTATGTCCACAGATACTCGCTAGCAAGTCTAGCTGCCTACATGTTGTGTTCACCGCGTGTAAAGGGCGAATACTGGCAGGAACACTCGAGCTATCCTGTTTGTGCTTTGTATAAGATTTTGTTTTTCAATCGGCAGTCTGCCTGTTGGAGGGACAATCTTAACGAACCCATCGCTGCTTGGATGATCGCTGTGCAGGGAAGGCGAGAAAGGAGGGACAAGGGGGAGTAATTACCGGGAAATTAAAGCGATAGGATGTGAGGCAACGGGTTGAGGCTGCAGTGGGCCAAGGTGGGGGATGCAGAGGAGGGAGCAGTCGTGGTTGTCGGAACGTTCGGCTTCTGCTGTTGTCCTGGCTGTCATCGAAACAACCTCGTCAGGCAGGCTGCGGCTCGGCCACTACCACCACCACAACCGCCGCCGCCACAACCACCAGCACGGCATCAGCGACGGAAGGGGGATAACTCGTGGCGACAGCCGTGCCGGCAGCGGGCCCCACGATAGCGCAGGGGACAGAGGGGTTAGCGTGGAGCGTGGCCTTGAGAACGCGTCTGGCTGGAGTTGCCGTCATGACTTCTGCTGACCACCCGCTCTGTCCTCGCCTCCTTCATCGCCACCACGACAGCGACGCCGCAGCCACCGCCGCCGCTGCAGCTGACGACGACAGCACAGCCAGGACACCCTCGAAATTTTCGGCCGCGGCCGCTTCTGTGCCGACACCCGTGACCAAACTGCTGCTGCCGTCTCCAGCCGTGTCTTCATGCTCGGACTATGCCGCTCCCTCTCTCTGTGACCAAGCCACCGCCGTCACGACCGCTGCAGCTGCAACCGCCCGCCACCCTCACGTCGTTTCGAAACGGACAACTCGTTATAACGCGACGACCTCTTCAGAGATCACACCGACGACTGCCAACTCCCAGCCAGTGCGCCCGGCTTTCTTAAAGGCCCTATCCTATAATGTGTGTGGATGTCCACAGACCGAAGCAAGGCAGTGTGCTTGTTCTAACAACTCCCCCAACCAGGAGATCTGTCGCCAGCAGTCCCTCGTCCACCTCCTCCATCACCACCACTACCACCACCGCCGCCGCCAAGAACAACGACAGCAACAACGCCAACACTGCAGTCCTCAGACGTCTGTGCCAAAAACCTCGGCAGCGACAAAGTCGAGCTGTCATCTGGATGTTTTTGGTCTGCCTTGGCGTGGCCTTGGGTTCACGACCAGTGCTGGCTGTGTCTCTCTACCCGTTTGGTAGCGCCCATGGCGACAGTTCCACAGAAATGACTGACGATGGGGGATCTGGAAAGATTGTCCTCCTACAGGCTTTCCCTTTCTTCGGCACACGCCATGACAAAATTTTTGTGAGTATGGTTATTTTCATCACCTTCCCCCCCCCCCCAACTTTTTTAAAAAGAGAAAAACTGACTGCCGTAATTTCATCTTTGTTCTTTCATCAGTTCGACGTCATTCACCTTCACATGCGTTAACATTCATACAGGTCTGCAAGCACATGCACATTCACACGCACACATGTTCCAATTTACATATATAAATATATATAGAACTGTGAGTAGATCTACAGTTGCTGAAATCGACCTAGACGACCACTAACCTAATTTGATAAGTTTCCTGTTGGAAAGTAAATTTCCTCTCCAACGTAATAGATTGATGCGTACAATTTAATGCCAGGATTTTTGTCATTAGATGATAGATGTAGGAAATAAAAATGATAATAGGCTTACTGTGTGGATGGGACAGCTCAGATGTGTATGATGCTGACATTATGTTGATATGTATGAACAGAACAGGTTACCTTAACTGTGCTGCTGATACAGAAAAATACACCGATAGTTTTAGTACGTGTATTGTGCAGTGTGTGAACAGAACACCTCACATCCACACACAGAATAGGTCAAATCTTTGAACAAAACACATCTAGTCTTTAAAAAACAGCTCACATCTCTGAACAGAACAGCTCACGTCTCTGAACAGGACAACTTACATCTCTGAACAAATTAGCTCACGCCTCTGAACAGAACAGCTTACATCTCTGAACAGAGCAGCTCACGCCTATGAACAGAACAGCTCACGTATGAACAGGACAGCTCATATCTACGAACAGAACATCTCACATCTATGAACAGAACAACTCACATCTGTGAAGCTCACATCTTTGAACAGAACAGATTAGATTTATGAAAAGAACAGCTCACATCTATGAACAGAACTGCTCATATCTACGAACAGAACAGCTCACATCTATGAACAGAACAGCTGACCCGATATGCACTTTTCTCGCCCTGCACCCCATCCCCCAGTTCTTGAAGTGCATATATTATGATGCACAGAGAGAGAGAGAATATGAGTGTGTATTGTCTGTGTGGCATGGCGGTGGCAGTGGGAAAGGGAAAGTTTGCATTGTTGGTTGTAAGGTCATCGTCTGTTACAATACAACCTTTGTGAGCATGAGAAACCATGTAAAGAGTGAAGGAGCGAGGGGGTGGGGGTGGGGGTAGAGAGAGAATGTGGGTTATATATAGGCCACACATTTTGTTCACTTCGGCATCCAGATAAGTGTGTCATTATTCCCCTTGCTAGACCCGCCGCAGCTATCACCTCCTCCCTCCGCACCCACAAAACTCTCAGCCTCCACCCCTCAACGCCTCCTCTTTATCGCCGTCATCATTAGTTTCTTCTTGTACTGTTCTTCTTCCAGTGGCTGCACTTTCTTCTCATCCTCCTGGTAAATATTTGTTCAGAACTGATGATTTAGTGGCTTACATTTAAATGCTTTGCCTCAAGTTGTGGCATGTTTTAGTTTTTACAGTGGGTTTTAAGTACACCAGGGCTTGGATTTCATGTTTTTTCCCGACTTCCCTTTTTGTGTTTTGTTGCTGCAAAATGCACTGCGTATTGGAGTGATGTTTGTACATTGGATGACACTGTACTGTATACGCTATTTCATTTTCATTTCACTATAAATTAACTCCCTTAGTCGTTAGTCAGCTAAATCCGTACAGGAATCAGTGTTATCAGGAGCAGATACATAACGACCATGTGATCGACTCAACCAATGGGATCTGTCCTGTAGGCTGCATGCATAGCTTGTTGTGAAGGAAACAACAACAAAATTAATATAGTTTATTAAAAACATCAATTCATTGCGATATTAATAGAGCGAAGCTGTGAAAAGGGAAGAGGTGCTTGTGAACAGTCCATCGGCCTGAATGCCTTTTCGGGAGTGATTTACTTTGACATGGGAGCGCAGGCTGTGTGTGTGTG
>SMGT01003987.1:30788-42710 GCA_004794575.1 Lanistes nyassanus
CTCTATCACGGCCTCAGCCCCTCTATCACGGTCTCAGCCCCTCTATCACGGCCTCAGCCCCTCTATCACGGTCTCAGCCCCTCTATCACGGCCTCAGCCCCTCTATCACGGCCTCAGCCCCTCTATCACGGCCTCGTAGGTGTTTTTTCATTTTGCGGCGTTAACTTTAGAAGCTATGTCTCATGCTGCTGCTCGTGAACCATTAAACGTTTCTCCATTTGTTATCTTTTCCCTTGTTGCGTGAGCTGACAGTAAATGAATATTGCAGAAGACGCAAGTTCGGGTGATAGTGACACCCCACCCCACCCCTTTGAAAAGCTTTCACTCCCTTTCCTTGGTCTCCACGAGCTCATGATTGCGCACATTTCATATTCTTAATTCGTTCTGAAATATTCTCTATGGCATAGCCTTTTCTTGGCGCCGACGAAAGAAAAGGAAAGAACAACCCCAACAAAGTACTGGCAGCGCTAGACACAACCGTATGCTGACGTATGTGACCAAGGGAGCCAACCATGCACAAACACGTAGCAAAGAGAGAGTCGAAAGTAAGGAACATGGCAGAAACAAAGAAAGACAGGAAAAGAGCACTTCTGTTTTGAACCATGCGGGGGGCAAAGGGGGGAAAAAACGAGTGAGACACAAAGGCCGAGCTTTCTGAACCCTGACGAAAACTTCGTTTCGGGGAAAGCTTTACGGCGCTCAGACTTAATAAATTATTAATTAGCCGCATCCTGCAGCCCGCTTCTCGACAGCTGCAATAAACTGGAATCGTAACTTTTCTGTCACTCTGGTTCTTCATCTTCTCCCCTGCTTGTCTCCCTTGTTTCCATTTTTTCTTCTTTTTCTCACCTGACTCACTTTCTTGCTGTTCTTTCTGTTCTTGCTCTTCTCGCTTCTTCGTCATTTCTCTTAATCGACCTTGTCTGTAGCACTTGCAGAGCCTGGCAGGGATATTTAGCATTAAAGTTCGTGCTTGCGACGAGCTGGGTAATTCACAGAGTATTGAGAAGTAACACTGTGTTTGCGACGAGGTATGTATTCATAAAGTTGCAATACGTATTCTGTAGTCGATGACTGTGTGTGTGTGTGCGCGCTAGGAGGTAACCGCCACCAGGAAGCTGCGCTCGAATGACTAACCTTGCAGCAGTTCTGACTGCACGCGCCGCATGCTGAAAGCCGTGCTTGCACTGCTCTGCACTAGCGCCTGCCGTGGCCTGGCCTTTAGACGGCGTTTCAGTGGAAGAGGTGCACCACGGCTTCAGTCGCATGTGCATGCGCGCGTGCGTGCGTGGTGCACTTCTGAAGCGTGTTTCTGGACCCCACCCTCTCGGCGCATCCCTGGCACGCTGTGCGTCGTGGCACGAGATGCGATGCCGATGGGGGGAAGGGGTGAGGGTTGGGGAGGGGGTGGATTGCTGGGGCATTGGGGTTGGGAACGGGGCAGGTTTGGAGGGGAGGGGAGGGAAGGGGTGTGGCGTGGATAGCGGGAAAGATAGAGAGGTGTGCGTATGTGCCGTCTGTTGAGAGGCCGTCTTTGTTCTCCGCCGTTCCAGCGCTGAGAGAGAGATCGCTGATTTTAGTTTTTCTGGCATTTTTTATTTTTAGTTTTGATGCTTCACACTCGGCACAGCTAAAGAGTTCTTCAGTGCAACTTTTCACGCCTGTCATACACATTTGTGTGCGTGTGGTTGTTCATGAGTGTGTGAGAACACTTATTTGCGCGTGCATGTCTGTGCGCGCGCGTGCGCGTACGTGTGCAAATCTGCATGCTTGCGACGCCTGTATGTGCGTGTGTCATGTGCGCATGGTTATGTCCAAACCTCCCACCTCCCCACAGCTTCCCTAATGCAACCGAAACGAAATGAGATCACCCAAACTCCAACCAGCTGGTAGTTTTTATAGGTCGACCGGGCTATTAATTTACAGCATCTGCTAATGAACACTGGTGTTGCATCCTACAGATAACCATTTTTGTAAGCTACTGACTTCAGTTAAGCCTTTACTTTGTTGTAAATGAACATCTGTAGCAGCTTGTAACGTCATAGTGGGTGGTTGTATTTTATCAGTTTCGTTCATTATTATTTTTTTTATGCAGTTCTCACCCTTCTCACCCAAACCCCTACTCACTTTATGAATTGACACGTGGACTGGGTTGCATGGGCGTTCGTAAAGGGCAACATAAAATGCACTGGCCGAACGGGCCTCATCACTGTTTTTGTGACCGACGTGACATATTCAAGTTCTCATGCAACCCACCCGTTGCCCGCATGCGGAAGCCGTCGTGGGTTCTCAGAACTGTACTGCTTAATGCTTATTTATTTGCAGCTGTTATCTTGCCATAAAACTTTGTACAGCCATTCGGAGAACTTCGAGACTTGCTAAAATTGCGCACTTCCGCGTTCGTGCTTGTGCGCGTGCTTGCCTTCACGGGTACGTGCGCATGTGTTGGGTGCCGCAGGTTTTTTTTTTTTTTTGCAGTCTGTGTATGCTTTGGTGTTTCTGCGTGTGTGCGTTGGTACATGGAGAGGTGTATGTACAGAGATGTTTAACTTCACCACCACTACCCCGACTCGAGTTGGTGCGTGCGAGGGAGCGAGCGAGTGCGTGCGTTCATGCGTCCGTGCGAGCGCTTGTTCGTACAATATAAGGAGATCGTTGGCGTTGCCCGGAAATCCTCTCGCTACACCAACGCCCTCGCTGTGGACTGTCAGAGACAGCTGTGCCCTGGTGATAAACCCTTCTCCGGTAGGTGGCGCGGGCGACACTTGGCTCGCACGGACCTTTTCTACGTGAGGCGTCTTCACGGTTTCCCTATTGACTTGCCACCAGCCTCTTCTCAAAGGCTCTCCTGACTCGGACAAAGGTTTGTCCTATTTTCCGAACCTTGTCAGGCGTATAATGACTGTTCGGCGAAGTAGAACGCGTGTTCATATGTAATGTATAAAGCTGAATGTGTGTGTGTGTGTGTGTGTGTGTGTTATACAAATCCGCACGCCTGAACCGACCCACACCAAATTCGGCACGCGGGTTCCTTTTTCACCCGCAGATGGTCATACGCAATATTTCGACGCTGTACCTAGCACTAAACAAAACTGAAAAAATAAATATGACCACGCCCTTAACAAGTCATGTACACGGCGATCAGCGTGAAAGGGAGATCACCACACAGTCTTTTCCCTTTCGTGCGAAGAGTAGGCCCCTACTTTCCTTTTTCTCGCTTGACAACAGGGAGACGGCAGGGAAGGGTAGGGGTTAGGCATGGGGGGGGGTTTAGTAAAGGAGTAGGGGTTACAGAAGGGGTAAGGGTTACAGAATACGAAAACCCCGAGCAGCGCCGGGTTCCCTGGGCAGTAGTTAATAAACTCCTTTAAAGGAATGACAGATTCGGACGAATCTGCTGGCGAATTTCGTACTGTTTTTGAGAAGATATTGGGAAGGGGAGGGCGATACCACATTATAGGTTCTTTCTACACAGTAAACTCTCTCCAGTCTAGATCCTGCATACTGTGCACAAACTTCATTATTTTTGAAGTACGTATCCTATAAGATTGATCCTGCAAAGCGAGCCTCTGGCTATACAAAACCTAGGGTTGGGTGGATGGGTTGCGGTATATAGTTTCTGCGCATACAAATCACACCCTAAGTTCTGCAAAGCCATCCGCCAGATGTTCGGTTTCTGGGGTGGCGAACAGTGGCTGCCGTGTGGAGTTTTAGAATTTACTTGGCAAACCACGAATCCTACAAAAAAGAATCGCCCACAGCGTGGTACGTACGAAGGAATCCACAGGTTTCAGTCTGGAACTTCAGTGCGCAGGCTCATGTTTTAGAACATCAAGTTTCAGAATGTCATTTCCAGTCTGAGAGTGTAAGTTCCCTTGTTTTAAATTTAAGAACTCTCTCCACCCCGCCCCCTCTCCACCCCCACCGTTTCCTACCCACCTGGCGATTGGCTGCCCCTCTTTTTAACCCTTCTTACTGTCCCTTAGTCATTTTCCTGCTGTCCAGCCCATGCGCCACATCTACTGAAGCTTTTCCTTCTGGTTTCGTTGTTGTCGTTTTTGTGTCGTCCTGATGAAGGGGTAGTGCCCCGAAACATGTAGATTGTCTTTGTCTTTGTCATGTCTTAGCTTGGTCCAGTTTCCTTGTTTTAAATTTAAGAAAGGTTTTTTTCCTCCAAGCGGCAGTCACCTGTTTTTCTTGTATATTTTGGAAATGGAGCTACTTACTCCATTTTTTAAAGGTACTATAAGATTGATCATACAAAGCCAACCTCTTGCTATACTAAACGTATGAGGTGGATTTTTTTTTCTTTTTCTTGTTGTGGTTGTGTGTCAGTGCCCATCATCGCCACACCTGCCCGAGCCCGCAGGTGTTCCTTGTTCCCCGAGGAGCAGATGCCTCGGTAGAGGTCGCTGTAGCCTACCTGGTTTAATTAAAACCAAGCTTGCTGTTCTTTGATCTTCGTGTTGGGGAGCAAAGATAAACCGAGTGCTGCTCGATCACAGAAAGGGTGGGCCACTCGTTGGTGCAGCGAATACATAGGCTTCATGCCCCTTCGCTTCGTCTGTTTTTTGTTTTTGTTTTTTTTTCCTTTTGGCATCGAAAGTAGTTTAGCTGGATAGCTACAGCAACCGCGTTCCTCGCTTCAGTGAATCTCGCCTCGGGTTTCAGGAATTACGAGGGACTAGTTTTTTTTTTAAATTGTACACCAAGTTTGTGAGTGAATGTACGTGGGTCAGAGTATTAAGGAGTGGAGTACGACAGTGTCATGAAAGATGTGGGGGTGGGGGGTGGGGTGCTTTTAATTTTTATTTTTAAACAAACAAGAACAAAAGAAAGGGAGGGCAGATCTTTTTTTGAAGATCTGCCACGTTCCTTACTTTCGACTCTCTCTTTGCTACGTGTATGGGTACGATAGGCTCCCTTGATTGCTTACGTCAGCATACGGTTGTGTCTAGCGCTGCCAGTACTTTGTTGGGGTTGTCGTTTGTTTTATTTTTAAGCTGCTACTTTACAACTTCCTTGTTTTACACACCAGGCGTTAGTATCTACACCTACACTTTGTAACGTGGTCGTCAGGCCTGTTTGTCCTGTGATTTTAGGCGCATTTACATATGAAAAGGAGATACGATGTCCATGCCATCCAGCCCTGATGTTACAGGGGAACACCCACAGCATGAAAGTCAAGAGGTCAGCTTTGTATGCATGAGGACTGCGAGTAACATCATGTAATGACGTCAGAGACTGTGCACATACTGCCCAGTGGGAAGCGGGACTGTGACGTCACTACCTAGCTTCACTTGCAGTTTTAGTGTCCATAAAACTAGCCATGATTGCAAATACCCTGTCCTTGTTGCAACAAAGAACATACGGGTAACGCATTAACAAAAGATAACTATATAACTTTCTCCTAACACTAAGGGCAAATGTCTTCATTTAAGTCGTTTTAAATGTGCTAGTGAAGAAGGAATTGTGCCGTGGGCATGAAACACTCGTCCAGTCTAATTCCGATTGCAATCCCCTGCAATCCATACATTTTTAGCGAAAATACGCGTTTGCAAAAAAAAAAATGTTTTCAGTCCAGTTTTTGGTGATATTCATTTAACTCATCATTGCAGTTGACGCGAGTAGTTTCTCACGATGCCTTTCGTTTAACTTAATCGAACCTTGCCTAACCGAATCGAACCTTGCCTAACCAAGTCGAACCTTGCCTAACCAAGTCGAACCTTGCCTAACCACGCAGACGCGGGGACGCACCCTCTGTCCTTCGCCGAGCCCTAATCTCGTCCGTCTTCTGCACGTGCCAAGTTGGAAGCAGCCTATCGCGCGAATACCTGCAGACGGCGAACCTACCTGAGCGCATGTCGAAGCGGCGCTGTGCAAGTCTAACCTGGCACTGCAGGTGTCAGATACGAGACCTGACTCCCAACACTCCCGGGGGGGGGGGGGGAAATGAGGGCTGGGGTAGAGCAGGAGATGATAATGAAATGGGGATGGGGGTGTTTTGACTTAATGGTTCGTGCTTAATTGCTTGTGGAGCAGAGGATTTGCAGTCATTTGCTTTCAGGTTCACACTTCACAGCTGCCTTTAAGATGTCTACAGCATTTTCTTTCTGTCTTCTACAGTTCTCTGTCAGAATGTGTTTGAATTTTCTGATAGATTACTCAACGCAACAGTCTTTACAACCTGCAGGAAATACAAGCGATTCACGACAATCTCAGATCTCTTTCACAGACGCTATAGAGCGGTTTACGTTGACGTCATCAGACGCCATGCTGGCTACCAATAAATGCAATATAATGCACCAGTCAAATGTGTTTATGTTGTTTTGCAAAGGATGCCAGTTCCTTTCTTCTTAATTTTAATAGAAATGAATGTCAAAAGGGTCAGGGGCGATTTCTTTTACAACAGCCATCTGCTGCACAGCCAACATGGCGTCCTTGTGCAGTCCTGGCTAGAATACGCATTATGGTCGCGAAAAGCAGAACTTAAACGAAGTGAAACTTCTCTATAGTGGGGCCTGAGGTTTCAGGTACGCACATTCCCTTTTGATTTCCCAGCGTACAAGTTGATAATTATTAAGTTTAATCAAAAATCCTCACATAACTTAACCTCCTACGAGATTTAAGTTTCCTTCAGGTGGGGATGGTAGCTTCAAGGCAACGTTATGGAACACAATTCAGTTTTGGGTGTTTGTTATATCAACATACTGTTGTCTCAAGTTGATTCTCGCGTTGTTTCGCGTTATGCTTGTCATATCAAAGTTCTGTTGGCCCAAGTTGTTTCTCTCTGTTTTCAGTTGTTACGGACTTACGTTTTAAACGGCTGCTGACATCAGAAATTACTGGCGTGCACTGTCAGCCTGTTCCTTTGTCACAGCAGTCCACGCAAGCGGTTCTGTTTGCAGATGGCGCTTTTGCGCACGGCACTGGAGATAGTGAAACGTGTAAATTGCTTCGACCTTATTACTGCGACATGTCACGTCGTGTCAGTAGCTCAGCAGAGAGTGACCTTTGCGCTCGCAGGCTTCCCACTGTTGAAACAGCAGCATATCCCACGATGCATTTTTTCTCTCTCTTTTTTTTTTTGGTGTAAATCGTCCGAAAAGGGCATCGCGAATACAAAGAACTGTCGTGGGTGACAGGTAACAGTTGAAATTAAGACGGAAGTGAAAGGAATATTTATGTAGCCTGGGTGTGGCGCATGTCTTCCGCATTTTCAGGAGAGCAGTGTTGAGAAATGGAGGGTTATGGGTGGAGAGACGGACTGGTTGTTTTTCAGGAGTGGAGAGAACCCGTCCCCCCGACTTTTTTGTGTCTTAGTGCTTACCGCGGACAGGATGTTAATTAGTCTCGACAGCGTTACAGTTTTGCGCTGGGTTGTATAATAACAATTTTTTTTGAGGAAAAGAAACTGTGGCTGCATTAATATGGTAAACAAAAGCAAGAGATGATTCTCTCTCTCTTTCAAACACAGTTTTTGATGCCATGGTCGTGTGGAGTTTTGGATTATGCAGGCTTTACATGGCTGGACCAAGTCGGACGAAAGGAACCACGAGGATCTACTTTAAACGTCGGCAACAATATATATATATATATTTAAACAAAATTGGATCGAATATTATTTACAGACTGTTGTTTGCTCTAAAACTTTCGGGGAGGAGAATTTTTTTGGAGAGAAATTCTTTATCAACACAAGACCAGTTTTTTTATTAGTTCTTTTAGACGCTTTCACGTGACTACGTCGAGGGGTGTAAACATCCCCCCTTCCCCCATTAAGAAGGCGATGGATGGTCGAAGATAAGATTTGGGTTGTTTATGAACCATGTAAAGTTGACCCGACCAAGTATGTTTGGCAGTACAACCTGCGCCGCGTGGGTATGTGTGCTGGACACGTGCGTCAGAAAGAAAAACCATGTGAGGTGGGTGGGGGGAGAGAGGACACGCGTGCTACTTGGAAAAAAAGAAGAATGTGTGTGTGTGTGTGTGTGTGTGTGTGTGTGTGTGTTGTGTGTGTGTATGTGTTGGTGGGAGGGAGAAAGAGGAAGCAAATGTAAGAGTTTTTTTTTTAATCTCTGAAGCGTTTCTGCGCTCGAACACAGAGATAAAGAACAGTCGAGATGGAGACAGGAGACGAGGGACGAAGGGCAAAAGGAAGAGGGAAGAAGAAAGAGAATTTAACTCTAGCACTCCAGACAGGCGCGCACGCACGCACGCACGCACGCACACACACATGCAAATACGGCGCGTACTTAGGGAAACGGGGAAGGAGGGCGGGAGTCGCTTCAGGGGGTGAGGAGAGCGGTGTTATGGTGGTGGTGGTGGTGGTGGTGTGCCTGTGGGGGGGAGGGGGGTAGTTTGCAGCTCGCTATCAACAAGCTGCGTCCGGCGTCTGTCGGATGGGCGTGGTGCGTTTAGACTAACACCAGCTGTTGACTTGTGCGCGGTTTTACATTATGTGTACACTCCACCTGTGCCCCGGGAACACGAAAACGAGTTTGGGGTCACTCTTTTGACCTCAGCACGTCTCTCTCTCCTCTCCCCACCCCCCCCTTTTTTTGCCTTGCCCTATCATTCAAAACCCGTCCGCCCTTCCACACTGTGATTTTTCAGTGGGTAAAGTTAATGGTGTATTGGAGTGTACAAATATGCTTACATTGCCTGTACTATACCTGGAAGCGAACGTTAATTTGTACACTGACGTTACAGTCTTGACCTGTCTCTGTGTCGAGCTGTCCGACAGTCTGCGGCAAACACTTTGTCAAATTGGGATCAAATATTCAGAGTGTTGGCTACAGAATGTCCAAGAGAGAAGCGCTACGAAGACAAATTTTCAGTCGAAGCTTTGAGTCTGAATTTTTTGTCGAGAGGCTGTGGAGGTTGGGAAGTTTTGTTTCAATATCAACAGCGCGAGATCGCCGTCTGAATGACCGACAAGGCTCGCTTCGGGTTTACCCCCCCCCCCCCCCCCCCACCCCCCACCCCCGAGGCGACGTCGGCAGTCACCAAGCATTTCCGGGGAAGACTTAATTTTACTTAAAGTTAGTCACAGAAAAATGTTCTCCAGGAAGCACGTCGAGCAGTGCAATTCCTGATCCTGTCTGCAAGTCGAAATGTGAGACCACGAGGCTGGGATGAATTGCACGGGAGGCGTTTTTGCTTTTTAAACTTGCACAAGGAGTGGTGGTGATGCGATGTAAACGTTCAAGGTGGATGAGGCCGAAGCGCTGTCTCTTCGTAGTGGTTCAACAGGTTTTCCCCGACGAAAGAGAAAGTTTACAGTGTTTTTTTGATAGTGTTTTCTGCTAGCTTTTCCCGTGTTACAACCACCGGCGTACTCATGTATGTAATCCCCCGCTCCCAATCCTCTCCTCCATCAAGAATCATGCATGTGGTTGTTCGAACGGAGAGGCAAGTAAACTTGTTTTTGGATATGGAAGTGAGAAAAGGAAAGCAGAGACACGCGCAAAAGACGGCCCCAAAGCTGTTACCTGTCGATGTTCAATAAGTGTGGGTTACAGGTTCTGAGAAGGAGAGAGAACGTTTATGCGTTATGTTAGCACGTGTACGCGTGCGAGAGTGTGTCCGATTTCCATCAGACTGCGCCCATCTGCTTTCTTCTGCTTATCTCGACTTCCACTCGATTTGGCAAGTGCGGCGAAAGCTTCACTCTTACAAAAATCCTCATCGACACTTAAGCGCTGGGAGCTGCGAACCATCTAAATATAATTTTAAATTAAATCTATGCGTTCGTGTGCACACTAACATAAAAGCAGATAACTTTAACGTTATATAACATTTGTTACGAAAAAAATCTCTTTCCCCCCTGTTGGTACTATGCGGTTTGCCTTTTTATGCATTCTGCATCATCGTCTTTTCATATGTTCGCACTCTACGGCTTTCTCTTTAAATGCTATTGCCGTTATAACTTTTTTCCGTCGAAAAAGAGATACAGAGCTTGCATTCTGCACATTTTAAAAAAAAAAAGGTTTCCCATCAGCTCGCCTTTCCGGTGTGCCTTAAAATACAGACTTAAAGGGTCAATCTGCTCGCTAGCTTAGTTTTTGCTAGACGATTCACGATACATAATTTTTTATAACTCACCCTGTAGTGTGTTCATGCTAAGAGAAACCAGAGCATGTTGGGTAGCGGAAACACGATACATGAGCATTTTTCGTTTTCAAGTCATCTCAGAGCGCAGCGATTTTCTGACGGATGTTAGAAACGGATAATCGAAAGAAAATGACGTGGAACTAAGACACTGGTCTGTATCGAACCGGCTAGGGTTTTATTTAAAAAAAAAAATTGCGTAACGTCCCGTTGCAAACTTTGTTCATAACAGGACGGCGTTGCTTAGGCAAACTTAGCGTGTTGCCACTCTGGGACTGCTGTCGCAGCACAGGTTTCAGTCCCACCCAATCACATTGTATTGACACCGGGCCAACCAGTCCTAGTACTTTTCCCTATATCGCCAGGCGTCTGGCAGGGCAGCTACTAGCTGCCAATTTTTAAGTCATAGTTGACTTGTCCGGGATGCGAACCACCGACCTTCCGCCTCGGAAGCGGACACCTTGACCACTAGACCACAGACCACCAGGTTTTAACCGACTCTCTTTACAGAGAAGATCTGTGATCAACAGGCTACGAAAAAGTCACTAGGAAACCGATAGCTTTTGTAACGTCAGTGATGTGAGACGTACACGAATTCTTCAGTGAACACGCA
Organism: Lanistes nyassanus; assembly: GCA_004794575.1. Taxonomy (NCBI): domain Eukaryota; kingdom Metazoa; phylum Mollusca; class Gastropoda; order Architaenioglossa; family Ampullariidae; genus Lanistes; species Lanistes nyassanus. The sequence goes on from SMGT01003987.1 coordinate 41,512, forward strand.
TGAAAAGGAAACAGTTGCCACCTTTGCTGTCTGTTGGTCGGTTAGGACACATGCGAACGAACGAGAGTTAAATGGACTGAAAAAGAAAATGTCTTGTCACATCCTTTATAAATACGATGCCATCGTGCAGCAGTGATCTTCGAGTAGAGGCGGTAGTTGGGACTGAAAGGGACAGGCAGTTTTCAAGTGCCTGTAGTTAGTATATTCATAAAGTGAAACAGTTCTGCTTGTTCATACGGAGCCTTTCGGTTCCACCGGGAGTGAGCGAAGAGAATTAACTGTACGCCATGGCTGCTGCTAATAGATCGTATCAGCTATTTACCTGAGTTGCTTTAATGGTCCGACAGAAAGTGCATCTTGTGCTGAACCCGCAACAGACGAACTTTGAGGAGTTAAAAATATCTGTCGAGGGTGTATATGCCGAGGATGTTGAGCACAAATCCGTCAAGGCCATCGCGTGTTATCTGTTTTAGGGCGTTAATCGGTGTTCTATCGCAAACCTAGGCTGTGCACTACTTCCGCGTCGAGGTTGCGGAGCACAGAATCTGTTGAGATCGACAGACATGAATATGTCAAGGGGGTGTTAAAGAGTCTTAATTTATTCAGGGCCTGGTACTGATCGCGATTAACTCGTGGATAATGTACGATAAATTTGCCCCCCCCCCCCAAACCTCCCCTAAAAGAAAATCCAGTAAAACTCAAACGTAGACGAGGCATAACTATGAAGTAGTCGCGATAAACTACAGGCAGGTTAGATTGCTGTGTGCGTGTGTGTGTGGAGGGAGGGGTAGCGAAAGATTGAAAGTCTTAGTCGGGAGTTTCAGGTCAGATAACTTGGTGACGTAGTGCCAACGGTAGCCAGTCCCAAATGATCGTCCTTAGTCATGATAAGTCTTTTCTCGTTTGCCGCTTCAAGAAAAGATAGTACGAGACACAAATACTGCCTACAGACACTCATCAAATTTTATTTCGCTTCTTTAGAAAGTTGTACGGCAAATGTTTTCAGCGCGAGAACGACACCTTCGCATAAAAAGAACCCTTCTCCACTCCCTCCCACCTCCCCCTTCAAAAAACACACAGTGTGACAAACTCTACCGCTTTCTGTTCGCTGGGAAGGACTATGGTCCACTGAACAAATTCATGACCTCTTAGACGCACCTCCGCCCCCCCCCCCCCCCCCCCCCCCCCCCCCCCCCCCC
>SMGT01003987.1:42734-56791 GCA_004794575.1 Lanistes nyassanus
CCCCCCCCCGCCCAGTCCTCTAGCAATAAATCCCCATCTAGGACTGTTACTAAGCTGGCGTTAGCCCGCGTTTAAGGAAGCGATTAAACCTTAGATATAAACTCCAGTGAAGCCCCACAGCTCTGCTCACTTCAGTGGCTTTCTTGATTGACGGGTAGTTTCTGGGTTGAGCGCTCCGCGAGGGCGCCGACACACCTGACCGAACACCAAACAGCGGGATGAGTCAGCGCCCTGTTAGACAACACGACGGATTTTTTTTTAAAACCTCGACCCCAGTTTCTGACTCCCCTTAATTAACTCCATTCCACTTGTGCTGTAGGGAAATTTGTGACATCAAAGTATGGCCGGGTTAGAGACACTGGAATTCTCTGTCGTCTTCTGTCACCTCTCTGTTTTCCCCAAGACAAAGAGAGCGTGTGTGCACGTATTCTTGTTTGTATATGTGCCTGTTGTATGTATCCATGTACATGCATATGTGTTTGTGTCTGCATGTTTCAGTGTGTGTGTGTGTGCCCGTTTGTTTGCGTGCTTGCGCGCGTGCCGTATACAGCTGCCATGACTGTTGACAACAACAATAAAAACGATTAATACGGCTAGAAATGTTTACCAGCCCCACTACTACTAGCGCAACGGGCTGTGAAACTTTCATTCACGCCTTCGATAATGGCTTTCTCCAAAATGTGGTGTTTACATTTGTTTTTATTGTGTCAAGGCTGCAACTTAATGACAGGACAGTGTTTAACAAGCTCGCTGCGGGATAGGTTTGCGCCAACAAAACTCTGGGTTGGATTGCCTGAACGGTCGCATCAGCACTTTCGGCCATGCGAGCGATCGTAAGGCATACTCCACTTGTATATTTTACGTGCACCTTTAGCTACAAGCAGGAGATACAATCGCCTCTGCAGCCCAGCCCAGGGCCGGCTTGCATGAACGTTCTTATCTCTTGTTCATTCGCAAAGCTGCACGTAAAATAGACAAGGTGAATGGGCTTTACGACCACCCTTATGACCGGAAGAGCAGGTACGAACGTTCATGCAAGCCAGCCCAGGGTCGTTAACTGTAGAGCCTTTTTCCCGTGTGTGTGTGTGTGGATATGGAAAACCAGATGCGGTCGAAGAATTAGACTACGGAGCCAGGTTCTCTTGCATTCCGAAAAGGTGCTGAAAATTCGTCCGCCACCCTCTACCCATCGTATCCTTTAGTTTTATCTCACCATCCTTTAACCCTCTGCTTTCCATCTGGCTGGCTGTCACTCTTTTCTATCTCCTTCCCTTCTCTCTTTCTCTCTCTTTCTTTCTCTCATCCCGCCCTTTCTCTATCTCTCTCTTACTCTCGCACCCACTCACACAGGTAACCCCTCACGCTCGCGCAGGCACGCAAGCATACACAGACACAGATGAATATTTTTCCTCCCTGTCTTTCCTTCTGTCTCACGCCTTTTTTCCTCTCTATTTCTCTCGCCCATATGCACACAGGTACCCACTCACAGATATACTACCAATCGTACGCACCCAGCGCACACAAACGCGCGCGCATCGGCACAAAAAACACAAACACGCCCTTCCTTGTTTCTTTACGGAGGCTGGCGGTGTGTTTATTGGGCGTTTACCTATCAAAGCCCGCGAGCACACACAGGAAACACGACCAGCAGCAGTAGCGGACCAAGCGCTGTTTGGATTCCATCCTCGGAGGACTTTGCACGCGTTTCGAGGTTTTCTCTTCCCCGTCCCAACCCCCCGGATCGTTGTTTAAAAACTTATTGTTTGTTTACGCAGCATCAGAAAGCTGTGTACGGTGTACTGTATGAAAGGTGGGGATGTGGTAAGGGAGGGGGCGCCCTGAACAAAAATGCTTGTAGGCGAATTTCGTGCCGGTTGAGGTAGCTGCTTCAGAACCCGTAGCGTACCCTTCACGTGTTGGGTGAGGTGATGGTGGTTGTTGGGGCGGGAGTGGGGAAGCAAAAATGAAGAAGGGCTTAGCAAGGGTAGGGAGACAGCTGAACGGGCTCACGTATCCATCGCTTACTTCCCCTGCCGCCTTCGACGTGCTGACGTCACAAGAAGAGAATTCCGTCGTGTTTGTGTTTCTGACGGAACAAAAAGAATGACGCGTTTTCCGGCTCCCCTGTGTTTGCTGTGCGTTTGCTCATGCTGGTTGTTGTGCATGCTTGTTTAATGTTTATCTGGTTTCGGACTTGGCTCTGGCATCTCGACCCGGCCATGGCTGTCGAAGCGCTTCTACTAGGCAAGGGAGGGCGTTGTGTGTGAATTCGGTGCTGCCAGAGATTCTCCACCTGTGACGTTAGACGATGGTTGGCACTGCTCACCTGATAAGAATATACTGAGCCTTCTATGGGACAGAACGATGAGAGAGAGAGAGAGAGAGAGAGAGAGAGAGAGAGAGAGAAAGAGAGAGAGAGAGACGGGGAAGAGGAAATAAACAAGGAAGGAATCAGGAAATTGATATCTCTTCCGGCTTGACTGAAACAACATTGTTAAACTAAGATCTTGTTTTTCGGCGAGAAATATCAAAATAATCTTACTGTATTGAAGCAGCAGTTGCCTGTGCAGGTTACCATCTCTTTCCTTCTTTTCTTTCTTTCTTTCGTTCGTTCGTTTTTCTTTCTTTTTTCTCTCATCAGCCTGTATAAGCTAGTCAGAATTACTGATACCCTCTCAATTCTCATCATTAATCCTTTCCCCTTCTTCTCACGTCCTTCGTACGTGTCTACGAAAAGCAGAGAGAAAAATATCCTGAACTGGGTGAAATGAAATAAAGCCTGCTTTACGTCTCACTGCCTCATCTCGCTGACAGCTTCTCTTGTCGCCTCTCCCTTGATACACTCACCTACGATAGAAACCATGAAGGAAATTCATTGTTTACGCTGGAGCCATGAATGAAGTTTACTGTTTACGCTAGAAGCTGTCTTTTAGGAGCCCAGCAGACCGCACGTACTAATCACTTGTTGAGGGAGGGGTTGGAAAAAAGGAGAGGGAATGAAAGAAGGGCAATAAAGCACTGCCTGTCGTTATTTCAGTGTACTTCTCCCTCCACAATCATTAATTCCTTTTCAGGCATCTTCACCCTTATTTCTTTCATTTATTTATTATTTGTTTGTGTCTTTCCTTTTTCGTTCTGTTGTTTTTTTCCATTGTTCTTGCTTTCTTTCCTTCGTTGGTTCATCCGTTGAGGTCAGCTGTAAGCTCGCCGCCCTTTGTTGCGGTGAAATAGAGACCATCTGAGGTGAAATGTGGCTCTCTGTTTATCAAGAATTAAAAATAAACTCAACCAAAATGACAGCAGTAGTGGGCGGGGCTAGGTGAAGTTGTAGTGGTCACCAGTTACACACCTGCGGAAGTGCTTGGCGAAACTACCCGTTCGCTGACGCTCAGTTCCAAATTCATCGGTTGTTGGCAACGAAACCAGAAGAATATACCCTAATGTTTTTTACCCATGGGCTATTTTATCTGCCAAGCTGAGTGACGTCTTATATTTTCTCTCCCGGTTTTCCAGTCACTGCACGCTGACACAAACGACCTTATCCTTCCCCACAACCCGCCAAGGTTTCATTAGATAATATATTCATTGCAGTGAATGTACAGCTGCATTGGAGTATACCTACTCAACGGCTTGTTCAAAGAAGGGAAAAAATCCCACCCTACACTAATCCCACGCTTATATAGTCATGTATCCAATTGGTGAAAACAAGTTTTAAAAAAACTGAACTGGGCCAATACACAAATTCTCGCTAGGCGGCGCTTTTTGACGCAGTTAGAAGTCACACAGTCGTATCAGAACCCAGAAGAAGCTGATATGACATGTGTACCTGTCTTTTGTATGTATTCTAGTAGCACATACGATCACTTCTCTGTCGGTAATGAGTGTGGGCAGTTCATTATGGGACGGTACTGGTGATGCTTTACACTCACTGTGTGGTTGTGTTGTGTGTGTGTGTACATATAAACTGTCGTAAAGAACAAGACTAAGAGTTAGGAACCAAGGTTTTATCAAGATCATGTCGAGAGACGTCTCCCCACAACCCTGTTTCAACGAGGATGTAGCGATACTGTCCGGGCGGATAAAGATTCGGTCCATTTTTGACGAAACCAAGTCCCATTTTATTTGAGGAGAGATAGGCCAGTTCACAATCTAGTTTTTCATAGTCAGATAGACGTTGTCGGACCGTATGAAGCCGACCATATTGGCCTGGTTTCTGCCCATCCGCGCTTCGTAATTGTGTATGTGTGTGTGTGTGTGTGCGCGCGAGGGGGGAGGGGGAGGGGGAGGTGCGACCTTGCTCACTAGCAAAACTCGACCCGCACATCGACACACGCGGGTCGCCTGTTAGCAGATTACCAAGAGACCCTACGTACGAGAGCAGGTCTATTCCAAGCAATCCTTGCTCAGAACTATTTACCGAATCCTCCCCCCCCCCCCCCCCCACTGTTTTTTCCCCTATCTGATGTCTAAACTCTCCCCGTTCCTGGCCTGTGCACATGGGTCGGGGGCTGCTTAAAGTGAAGTATTCAGGGTGCATACACGCTCTCGATCGGCGGTGTATACTTTGCTTGGCTTTCTTTCTTTCTTTCTTTCTTTCTTTCTTTCTTTCTTTCTTTCTTTCTTTCTTTCTTTCTTTCTTTCTTTCTTCCTTCCTTTCTCTGTCATGAAACATTGCTAAATGTTCTATTTGTCTTTTTTCCAACTTGAACGGCTATAAACTGAAAGTATTGTTCACTAGGGTGTGTAAAGAATTGGACTTACCCAAGGGACAGTGATATGACAATAAAGAGTGAATTTTGTTGAACTATGCCGAGATAGAAAAGACAGGCGAATCTTCATACCACTCATCCTAGGAGCGGGTTTTCGCGTAGTTTAAGCTGCTTCTCCTACACGGTGTGAGATCTATTGTTAACATGATTTGAGGAGTTTGGTTGGGAGGTCACTTTCAATTGAGCGTTTACTGTTAGTATAATTTTCTCAAACACTCGTGAAGATTAAGAATTTTTTTTTTAAAGACGAGGACTTCCAAGAAATATTAAAGGTAAGGGTAAGAGCTGCTCGGTTGTGTCCCTTGGTTGCCACATTCACGTTTGTCGGTAGGCCAACGAGAACTTCGCGATCTTTGTCTGCGATGCGTGAAGTTAACCCGTGTTAGTATAACCTGCTGCATCTGTGCATCCCTGTTGGTTAACCCGTGTTAGTATAACCTGCTGTATCTGTGCATCCCTGTTGGTTAACCCGTGTTAGTATAACCTGCTGCATCTGTGCATCCCTGTTGGTTAACCCGTGTTAGTATAACCTGCTGTATCTGTGCACCCTGTTGGTTAACCCGTGTTAGTATAACCTGCTGCTGAGTGACCCCTGCTGACCTTGGATCTATTTCAGCGCCACGCCCTCTCGTGGCAAAAATCTGGAAAAATCAACGATCGTTTCCAAGCATAAAAAGTCTCTTCTTCCTTCATTTCTTTCTTTCTTTCTTTCTTTCTTTCTTTCTTTCTTTCTTTCTTTCTTTCTTTCTTTCTTTCTTTCTTTCGTAGTTGCACTGCAGTATATAATCGTATCCACTCGCAGATGTCAAGACGAAGCTGTTTGTCTGCTGCTGGAGAGGTTGGGTAGATTATCTCTCTTGCTATTCATTAACAGATATCGTTGCTGAGATTATTAATTACGTTTGCTTGTTGGCTGAGATAAATGTAAACACAGCTGCGATCTTGCGTGACATGAAACTTGTCTTAGAACGGTGCCGGTGTCCCAGTGGGCCTCCCCTTGGCTGGCTGGCATATGGACTGGCACTACCCTCTTCAGAGCGTTCCAGACTGGCTTGCACGACCGTGAATACTTTCTTTCCTTTCGCAAAATTGCCCGTGTGGCCTGTGCGGTCTGCGAAGTTTATGGAGAGTATCATACAGGGACAGGACGTGGGAACGCTGGTGCAGCTTAACTCTGGGGAGACAACTCTCCTCTCCTGGCACGGATTGGAATGGTTTCCTTTCTTTCTTTCTACATCTGTCGGATCCCCGTCCCACTACATCTGTTCTCCTCCTTTCATTCCCTTTCCATCCCTGTATCCCACTTCTCTAAACGTCCTTGACCCATCTGCCTTCTTCTGTTGATTGCTGGCCTTGTCCTAAGAGCTTAGTACGTGATGGCGCATGAGTACTGGCCAATAAAATTAGGCGTGGCTTGGCAGTGTTTCGGTTTATGGCCGTTCAAGTTGACAAAACCCCAAAATTCAGAGGTCAAGTGATCCTTATGGTCAGACGTGCGCATGCAAAGTGTCAGATATCTGTCGACCTGGAGGGCAATTTTGCCCCATTTTTTTTTTGATTTGACGGAGCCGGGAGGGTGGATAGGAATTTGCTTTTCCACCGTATTCCCGCCTGGTTCATTGAAATTTGGGAACGTTTAATTTGGGACCATTCTTTATCGCGGTCGTTCTCGTCAAAAGTAACCTCATCAGCTGTTTGAGGTCTAGAGATGAGGGGTGCCTTGCATGAGGGTTTGTATCTACACTTCCGGTCATAAGAGTGGTCGTAATTCCCATTTGCCCTCTGTATTTTACGTGCAACTTTACGTTTGAACATGAGATATAAACGCTTATGCAAACCAGCCGAGAATCGTAACATCACACAGATATTGTCCAGGGCGTGCCGAGGGCAGGTTGTCAAGTGCACTCGAGGCTTTACGGAAGTGAGAAGAGCTTCAGACAGCTTTAGTCGACCTCGGGTTCTCGCCAACAACGGCGGAATTAAAAGACCTCACGACCCCACGCACTGAAAATGCACCAGCGTCGATCGACGGCGGACAAAGTTCTAGTTGATGTTTTCGCGAAAAGAAGTTCAGACACATTTCGTCGATGTTTCTTATGAACAGCCCAGTCGATCTGAACCCTAACCAGTGTCGGGGAGGGAGGGGGGCGGAAACCTTACTAAACGTGCTTCGCTCTTGATTGTGGACGAAAGATTGTTACCTTGTGCGGGTCGCTAATCTTTGTTGAGAGGCAAAGGGGACCAAAGTGAAATTCAATAAGCATGGTGCAAACGCGAGAATATTTTGTGTTTTAATAACCAGCTATGATAATCTGGCTTAACACACACACACCGTGCAGGGAATTAAGCCCCTTTTTCGTTTGCTCGGACCTGTCAATCATGGCCAGCCTCAGAGATCGATAGCTACGAGATTCTCCAGGTGTCGCTGACGATGCATAGTAGTGTGTGTGTGTGTGTGTGCGCGCGCGCGCGCGTGCGTTAGAGACAGAGGACCGTGCCTTTGATAAAGGTTTGGCAAAAAGACAACGTTTGCACCTACATTAGTTGTCGAATTTAACTAGTAAAAAAAAGTAAATAGACCACATGCAATCCAAATTTCTTTTCATCCCTAGCATAAAATGTGACGGTCTAGGTAATGGACCGGAAGCGAGAGGGAGTTAATAAAGACGGGGAAGCGGAAGGCGTTAAAAAGAAAAAAAAATATATATACATGTATTACCTAGGAATGGTGGGTTGATGATGGTGGTAAGGACGTGGCGCGGGCAACAAGGACAAAGTTTCGAGCGTAAATTCAAAAGCTGTTCAGGGGCAGATAACCAGCATAGATGCGCAGACAGCTCAAATTGAGAGGCAACGAGAGGGAACCACAGACGATGTGCGTGTGGTTGAACGCTTGAAATAAATCGGTGAATGTGGTTAGGGGGCAGGTGAAAACATCATGGGAGCCGGGCTGAGGGACACGCCCAGTGTTCGGAATGTTTTCTGGGCCTCAGCACGGGCAAGGCCACATCGTGAATGCTGGCTTGGTTGTGGTAGCGTACGGTGCTCAACTTTTCCGGCTCCCCGCTGTCCGTAGTTTGTGCCCCCTCGCCTTCCGCCTCCCCCCTTCTTCTGCACCTCTTCCCCAACACTTTTTTCGCACCTCTCTGTCCCTCTTTTTTTCTGGGTGGTCGTGGTGTGCATACATGTTTATGCGCGCGTGCAGGCGCACCTTGTTGTATTTGCATGCGTCTGCTGCAGGTTATTGCGTCCATTTTTACACCCAGATATAAATCAAAGATCTCTGGCATACTAGCTGCCAAATACAGTGTCTATTGCGATGTGCGCGCGTGAGTATTTGTATTTGTTGTTTTCTAAATTACAGCGTTATGCGATCTGCTTGTTGGGTGTCTTTTCGTGCGCGCAGACGCGTTTATTCATTCAGATATTCCTGGCCTATCTACGCATTTATTTAAGACCAGTTATGCGACAGGGAGTCGTCAGCTTTATCAGTACCAAAAATATAACTGGAATCGGTTCATTCGCCCACTCCTTTTGTTCGAACATACACTCTACCACTCTTTCGGAAGGAACGTGCGGGCAGAACACAATAGCACAGCCTTCTCTGTGCCTGTCACGACTGTGGTCACCACAAAACTCAAACACTGGCTCACGTACACTTCTGAGAAAACCGACAGAGGACGACCTTTCTGTTTAATGTTTTAAGTGCATTTCCTTGTCAAAACTTGCTGTCGATTTCCCACAGCGAGACAAAAGGCAACTATTAGTATTTCCATAAATCATGCTTTGCCACAGAGAGTCGTGACCAAATCCCGTGTCCGACACTCGAGTTTGCAATTCCCACCGACTTGAGGCACGCATGCGCAAAGTACTAAATGCGTTGTGCATGAGCAGATAATTATAGGTCAAGCCACGACCTTTAGAAAGGCGAGGGTCACTTCTTACAGTTTACAGTAATGAGACCAATCCCTGGTGGTCAATGTCTAAGTGGTACAGACATTGGATTTCACATTTAAAAGTCGCAGATTCGATACCCTTAGTTACTCACGATATTTTTCGCATGTGACACTTGTTTACAGGGCTGGTTGTCGGAGGTACGCTTTGAGTTCTCTGGTTTCCTCTTCACATCTTTTTCCCTAAAAGTCCTGCATCCTCTAGGCCTCGTCTACCCCCATCATGAAACAGACTTCGCTGACTTGACGTTAAACAATAAACACACAGGGAGAGGGGCACTTGCGTCGTATAGGCAGGTTGCTTGTTGTCCCCTGTTTGGAAAGAGCAGTTACTGATAAGATAGGCAAAACAGTTATATTTTGCCTATCTTATCGCTAACTGCTCTTTCTTTCTTTCTTTCTTTCTTTCTTTCTTTCTTTCTTTCTTTCTTTCTTTCTTTCTTTCTTTCTTTCGGGGCCGAAAGAAAGCGCCAGTTTAAAATGATTATTCCCTGCCTCCCTAAAAAAATTACCTTGATGTACCATATGTTGATCGCTACTCTTAGTTTCGGCTAAAACGCAGAATTACTTTGGTAATTTAGACGAATTTTATTTCACTAGCAAACCAGAGGTTGGACTGGCTTGAGGATAGCACGGGACTATTAACCGTCTCTCTCTCTCTCTCTCTCTCTCTCATGTATGCGTGCGTGCGTGCATGCGCTTAAAACACTAACGCGTGGCTTGTGAAAGACTGGAGCGCACTGATATAGTGTAACTGCCGAGTTCGTGATTTACATGGGATACTCAGCAAAGCATTGCACCGGCAACAGATGGGAAAACAAGGGATCGCCGACCTTCTAATTATGAGGACCACGCCCTGCCTGCTAGAGCGCAGAGGGGAGATAACTCGAGTGGGGAATGCCCCGTGGTTTTCCGTTCTCGTTTCTGACTGCACGCACTTGGTTTCCTCGTTTTCTGACCGCGCGCACTTGAAAGTGATGTCCTCGCGTAAGTGACACGTCAGCTGCTTGCATCCTTCTCGTTGCTGCACCCATTCCAAAACCGTTAAATTCGCAGATTTCACGCGACATGCTGTGTGGGTCCTTTCCACCTCATCCCCCACCCCCCAGTCCCCCCTTTGCTCCTTTTGTGCTCGTGACTTTGGTTCCACTTCCTACGTCAGTCCAACATATGATGTCAGGTGATGACATCATAGCCCCTTCTCTTCAAAGAAAAAAAACCCACTGACAAAATAATCTTCGACTATTGTTACTGAGCAAGATGACACCTACGTATAGAAATGTCCGTGTTCTCATGTATTAAGAGCTTTGCTGTTTTTAACCCCAAAAGCTTAAGTTCATGCCTTCACGCGCCTGGCACCGATACTAAAGAAATTGTGCGTGTGAGAGCGATTTCTTTAAAAAAAATCTCGAACGACTGTTTCGTGTACGGTCTGGGATACTGAAGTTGCCGTTCTTGGCGGAGCATCTAAAGGCTGTCTTACGCTAGAGTCAGTTCTCGTCAGGTGGCGTGGCTGTTGTATGACGTCATTACGACTAGATCTGGCACAGGCTGGAAAGCAGTCCATGTATTCCATATTAGGAGTGTCTCGTTAGACACACAAAGAGCGGGACACCACATGCACCGCGCTTTTTAACGGCGAAAAGCGAGTGGAAGCGAGTCAAAATGTCGTGCCACAGTCGAGCAGGGCCACTTGAAATTAACTGCCGCTTGATGCTAGCGTGTGATGTGCTTCACGCTTTAAGTGGCGGCAGGGCGTGTCTGCGTCGTTTCCATGCTTACATATCCGACCCGAACCTTCCGCGAGGCACGTGCACTGCACGTTCACGTGCACAAAATGCACAGCCTCGGAGGAAGACAACGGTGGAATAGGGTGGATGTGCTAAGATTTTTACACTTCTGTGGCCGGTTTGCCGCAGATTGTTTCTGTCCGAACAAGCATCTTTATTAAATTCATTCCTTAGATCCGGAACTCTGATTATGAGGAGGAACAGGAGGAAATGATGACTGTTTATATATTACACCGGTAGTTAACATTTTGCTCTGTCACCAACGCCCAAATGTATTGATGTAAAGTATGATAAGCCGTTATGACGCGAAAATAATCCTTAGTAAATATTTAGTTGCCAGTGTTTCTGGGAATCATCTTTCATCAGGCGTATTAACATGTCACAGCGGTGGTGTGATTATGAAGGAAATGGAAGGTTATGCCTTTTCTCTGCTGTGGGTGCGTGTTGTTTGTCTGGTCGCTGACTCACCTTGTCAGGTAAAACCTCATTCATCGTCCTTTTAGATCTTCTGCCAAAGGCACGAACTGTCTGATATTTCAGGTTCGCTTCAGTTTAAAAAAATCTGTTGTTTCAGCTGCAGCGAAAGAAAAGATTAATGAGCAGTGTCGAGGAGTTGGGAGTCTGTGTGTGTGTGTGTATGTGTGAGTGGGGTTGGGGTTGGGGTGGGGAACCTAAGGCGAGTTCTTTTTCTACAATCGCGAGGAAAGAACGACGCGAGGTAGTGACGTCAAAGCCCTTACAACCAGAGGTGAGTGGTGAGAGCGACGAAAGGTGAGACTGGTGTCGGAGTTCTTGACACCACTACCTAGGGGTCGCTGGCGTTCCTGCCGTGTGTGTGTGTAGAACTTGCCTCGAATTTCCCCCGTTGTTGCTGGCATGCATTTCGGCACTGCTGGCGTCGTTTTGCGGCATGCATGCGGACTGTTCCAGCGCTGACTTGAAGTGTCTGGAGGCGGTGCATACAGCTGGTATGTTGCGCGCTGTTTCTCTCGAACACTTGTGTCTTCTTGTGGACAGTGACTTGCCCAGGCTGTCAAGCACTCGTCAGCAAAGTGTTTGAAAGGTTTGCTGAATCCGTTTGTTAAATCAGTCTTCACCCCAACACCTCGCACACACACACACACTGTCTCCTTTCTCGTGCTGCCTGTGGATATAGTTTAAAATCCTTAAACAGGATCCACTTTTTTGTATAGCGTGTTCAGTGTTCATTCTTTCGGCACTGCTGGCACATTCTTTCTTTCTTTCATCTCTCATCCCCCGCCACCCTTCATCTCTGTACCTCTCACAACGCTCCATCTGTTCCCATTCTTTGATTCCTTGTAGGCAATGTTTTCGTGTTCCACAGAATTTTAACGAGGCTTGGCTTTTGACAAAAAGTCAAAATATGCCGACATTAACAGGGCTTATCGAAATTCTCAATCTGGGTCATCTTGTTTCGTCAAGTTGGAATGGCCTGGTTAATTTATTTTTAAGAGGATGATGGGAAAGAACGCGGGAAACACAGAGAGAGATGCTTCGCGGAGAACCAGAAACAAGCGTAGAAAATTGCATCATCTCACGTTCAAACGAAAGCTATTATTTTGTTCGTTGAGCTGAAATCTGGGGAATTTATCGGTGTCAGGTCATATGCCACTACCCGCTCCCCCTTCCACCTCTGCTGCCCATTTATCTGTTCGTTAAAATTTAGACCCGAGCTTTGTGAGAGCCAGAATGAGTCAACCAAGGGTATCGCGACTGTCTGCTTTGGAGTCAGCAGTGTACGTGCAGTTTAATTTACTGGAACCCCAGACGTGCGCATGCGCGTTTGTCCAGCGCGCTCTTCAGCTCTTGGAAGCATGCAGCTGAACTATATCAGCAAGTTTAATAAGTGACCAACTTCTGAGTGTATTCGAGTATGGAATAACACGTCTTTCTTTCTTTCTTTCTTTCTTTCTTTCTTTCTTTCTTTCTTTCTTTCTTTCTTTCTTTCTTTCTTTCTTTCTTTCTTTCTTTCTTTCTTTCTTTCTTTCTTTAGGCAGCGAATTTCTGATTGTATTCGAGTTTGCGAGATACACGCATTTCTTGTTTTCTTCTTTTTTCTTTCTTTCTTAATTTCTTTCTTTTTTACTTTTGCTGCTGCTTTTCTGTTGTTGTTGTTGTTGTTTCTGCTTCTGCTGCCTGCCGCCCATGTAAGTCGTTTTCCGTGGGAATGTAGGAACGTTGACGAGAACACAGACGTCTCAATCTCGCTCCTGTAATCATCATTAAGGGCTGTCGCTGCACGCAAGGTTAATCAATTCACACGATTGAGCCGAGCTTGAGAAATGTCACTTCACAGAGGCAGTGGCATTCTGGCGAAAATGACTTTGCTTGCTCAGACAGACTAGGAGCGAAATTGGTGCTACAATTTGCTATTAATGAGGGGTGTCTGTGGCATTATTCGGTCACGCAGCAGCAGTATTAGGGCAGATAAGTGATATTCATTTCCCGAGGATAAGTACTGTTCAGCAGTATATCAAACTTCTCCAGGAGGGAAAAGAGATTTAATAAAGATAAAAGACGTGTACCTATTCGGAGCATGTTATACCAGCCTTTTCTTGCACCAGGCACGACTGTAGAGCCTTTTATTTCATCCTCAGGCGTTGCCTACCGGGAATTTTATAAACGCAGAGAGGGCGAGTGACGCTAGGTGGAGGTCCACCTTGCGCGTTTTGACATCCCCAACTTGCGTAATTCGCGTCTTACACCCTCAGCGAAACGGCCGTATTTTTTTTAATCATAAAGAAAGAGAGACGTTGAGACAAACCGTCGTCTTTTTTAGGTCAAAAGGAAAGAGGAGAGTAGAAAGTGAGAAAGTTCCTCTGTTCCACCTGTAAAAACTCTTTCGGACAACAGACGCTTTGGGAACAAAAGAGGAATAAATGACATTCGTCTGTCGAAACGTGGAAGTCCGCCCCAAACTGAGCTGTGTCGATACATGCATTTTCTTTAGTCGACGCGTCGTGACGCAAATAAGAATTTTATAGCTGTTTTTCTTCTGAAAAGGGGCTAAAATTACATATTCCGAACGTGACTTTGTCTTTTTACTTTTTAAAACAATATCTAGGAACGTTAGGCTGTGACACAAGGAGGTCTGAGGTCACAAACAGGGTTGGTGGCGTTGTTTTCGTGGAGGAAACTTCTCTTACATGTAGACCAAGTGTGGCATGAATGTGTAAAGATGTGACAGACAGGTCTAAGACTTTCTTGCACTCACTGGTGTTCGCGCGTTGACGAAGTGCTGCATTTTGGCGTGCACAAAGTAGAAACGGCGACTTGCTTCAGGTGTACACAATTTCTCATATCATATCAAAGCCTGAGAGAGAGAGAGAGAGAGAGACTGTTATTTCTGATCCACTGGACCGAGGCAAATAACGAACGTAGACTTCACAGCTGGTTGCAGTTTATTTGTTGCAAGCTGTAGTGGTTGTGTTCGGAATCTTATTTTCCGTTGCAACTTTTTCCTCGTTTGCTTCTTGCGAATTACAGCTGAACAGGATGGCTTTTCTTTTGGCGGGGGGGGGGGG
>SMGT01003987.1:63567-111661 GCA_004794575.1 Lanistes nyassanus
ACGAGGGGGATTTTTTTTTTTACTAAAAGGTAGATTTACTGGAGAAAAGGGAGATGCCTCTTTGGCCTACAAAGTGTACTGTTGCATCGACCTGATGATGTGAACAGTGCTCAGCTTGGTGCCGCGCCTTACTTTACTGAGAATTTAACTTTTTTACTTTTATTTATTTTTGCTATAGCGCACCAAAAGGCTTCAGTGTGTAGTTCTTTTTTATTTAAGTTACGTACATCGCATCTTTAACTTTTAAATGATGTTGTCCGCCTTCATAACAGCACGTGCATTTTCAATACGTTCTGTTTCAAAGCTGGAATGTGTATAAACTGTCGCAGTATGGTATAACACTCTGAAGTTTACTTTTTTCAAACACTCCCTTCCACAGCCCCCATCTCTAATTTGAAGAAAAAAAACACAGATAAAACTGTATGGTAATCACCCGAGGTTTCAGATAATAGGACAGAAATAGCCGTCCGAAGACAGAAATTAAATTCCATTCTAATGTACACAGAAAGTAGATAGCAAGTTTAAAACGAAATAACATTAGCAAGCAGTGTCTAAACACTGGGTGTCAGAATCTGTCGTGTGAACTTTCACCTCGCCATCTCCAAGCCCCGACTGTCGGAAGGGAGAGAACGCACGCCTGCAGGAGGGTGAGAAGAAATGAAGTGGATGCACAAAAAATAGAAGGGACGACAATCTGCGTTAGAGTAGTGATGCCCAGCACCTTTTGCGTAACGCGTCCGGTCCGAGGTCCCCGATTATCTGATTGGCTGAAGAAAGGAAGTGTAGACGAGGGTTGATGCAGGGAGGGTTTGTCGGCAGGAGGGAGAGAAAGAAGGAAGATAGGACATATGGATTGAAAGACACTGAAGAAGGGGTAGAGGAAGAAAGGACAGGAAGGCTGTGGGTGGGGGCGGGACGAGATGGTGTGAGCTCATTTCCAAAAGGGAACTGACGCGCAACATTTCGTTGAAAGGGTTCTTGCCCAGTCGAAGGCAATTGCCAGAAAGTATTGCCGGTGAGTGTTAAGTGCTGGGCAAATGTTTGATTTTGCCAGTTGCTCAAAGGATATCTGTTAGCATTGTAAGACGGACGACAGGATGTGCTTTCATGTACTTGAAAACCGTTTGTTGCTTGTTCTCTCTTTCTTGTCTTTTTCGCTCACCTTTTTAAAATCTGACTGCTGGGGCTGATTCGTACATGTACGTCATTACAGAGGCATGTACACAGACAGAGAGACAGAGAGAGATGCATTTCTATGAGTTCGTTCATCAGATGAATTCATTCGATTCTCCACTCGTTGTCTTTTCATCTCTTCCTCGTGCATTCTCCTGTCCCCCTCTGCCTCTCTCGCCCCTCTTCAGTCACTCCTTTTTTTGTTTGCTCTCTCTCTCTCTGTCTCTCAATCTCGTGCGTCTCACTACCTTTGGTCGCAGCCTGACGAAGATAAATGACAGTGGTGTTGTCGAAGGGTGGGGATGGGAGCTGCTGCGATGAAAAGACGACAACGATGACAGCGACGAAAGAAGAAGAAATTGATGTTAAGCGCATTGCTCGAGATGGCTGGATTCGGAGTACAAAATCAAACCACCGTTTTTGCGCGAGAGTACCCACATCGCATGCCAAAAAGGGTCACAGCCTGTAGACCCAGTCTACAGCGCAGCATAGCAGGCTCCCATAACGAGGCGTGGCACAGTCACCCCGCCTTTGCCCTGCTAGAACCTGGGAATTTCCTGCAAGGAAGAACCCCATCTGTCAGACGAAGTGATCACATGTCGGATCACATGGCAACCTTGGCTGGAAATCGGAAATTCCTAGGCTAAAAGGACTCCATGCTGGCCTCCCCGCCGCTTTCGATTACCAGATGTGGCACTTCATTTAAAACAAAATGCTGACAGATGTATACAAAGAAGCAATGAAAAGCTCAGGTACGCATCCCGACGCGCGCACACATATCTGTGTCCACGTACGCGCTTATGTTTTTTCTCGGTTCAAACTCTTTCTCTCTCTCTCTCTCTCGTACAGATGCGCTCACACGCATAATCCATCTCTCACACACAAAGCAACAGCAACAATAACAAAGGGAGAGACAGAGAAAATAATGGCTGATAGAGAGAAACACACAGGATGGATAGCTGGATAAGGGCGGGGTAGAGCTCGTGAAGTGTGTATTGGACGCCAGCAGTGTAACGGGGTCTAGGCGGGGCCCGCGTTTCCTGTAACATTCTTACCTTTTCCTGCTCTTGCCGAGGATGTAACGGAGAACGCTGTAGGGCGCGGGCCGAACAGACACCCCCCACCCCAGATGACAGAATGACCGAACGGTGCAATGATGGAGATGTTGGAGTTCCTAGAAACATTTTTGCTGGCTTCTTTTCTTGTCTTGGTTTTAATTTTTTCGTTTCTCGGGGAATGGAATAGGGTCGTCCTGCGCGGCTTCTCCACTGGACAAAAGCGCTTGAATACTGAGGTGGGGGGGGGGAGGGGAGACACCCGAACGAAATTGTTTGGAGGGTGAAGATGAGGACTGAACGCAATTCTGTTTCCCCCCTGTTCCGTACTGCTCACAACGGATACTTCCCCCCATCCCCCGTGTCGCGTCTTCCTTCCTCCTGCTCGCTTTACGAGGGCAAGCTGTGGCGGACAGAGAGAGACACACACAAACACACACAAACACACATGCACATAACCACCCAGACACACACACACACACACAGGCAGGCCGGCCTCTACTCACGCACAGATATCACAGACGCATAAAAGGGCGAAATGGTGGAATGACTTACTTTGATTGATTGATTGATTGATTGATTGATTGATTGACAATTAGCTGGGCATCGAAGACGATACGGATGTGTTCAACTTGTTATCTTTTATTGTGCGCACCCCCTCCCCCCACTCAAAAAAAACCCCACCAAACCTGCAGGCGTCAGCTGACCCCGTTTTAGGCGTCAGCCGTTGCTGCTCGTCAAGTCGGTTGCCTGTGTGTTTGTGTCGTTGTTTGTTTTTGTTCCGGATAGGCGAAAACCAGTACAAAGGTCACCTGACGCTGGACTCCCTTTCTTGCTCCATGCGATGACTGCATTGACATCAGCTGCGTGCAAAAACTGTTCCCTTCCAAATTGCAGTCTGCGCTTAAGAGCCAAGCATACACACACCCTAGAATACTGACAGCCGTTCATTCCTCTTCCCCCACCCCTTTCACTTCTGTGTTCACCTTCTCTCACGCACGCCCCCACCAACCCCTTTGCCCTCCCCCTTTGCCCACCCTTCGCGTTTTCAACAAAAACTTACCCGGATCTAAACTTTCTGGCTATATCGTTATGATTCACTCCCCGCCCCCCTTCTTTAGGAGCATCGTTCCCACAGTGCAAGGCGGCGTCTGTCAAAAATCTCGATACCGGCGGCCGACATTTTTCAGGGTTTTGGCAGACGCCACCTTGATATTCTGGAACTCCTTCCACTTAGACCACAGGAAATTAAAAACCAGTTAGATAAGACACACTGGGCTGTCTCTGCTATATGTTACTGTTTAATCGTATTCATAAGTGGTTTTGTTTGCGCTTCAAAATTCTTTTTCTCCTTAATAAAAGAGTTTTCCACAAAAAATGATTTGTTTCCCCTTTCTTATTTATTAGAGTTGACTAGCCGATGGAGGTTTTTTGTGGTTTCTTTCTCCTTTGAACTAAAGGCATTTTTTTAAAAAAGAAAGACAAAACGTTTGCGATACTATGTTAACATGAAGCTTCTTTTGAACTTTGACCTCAGGTCGATTTAATAAATGTTAAAGCGAACAGAAGAACGAATATTTAGTAATGTAATAATGATTTTGTAATTGAAAGATAGATAGCTTGTAACTACTTTGCCTGTTACGCTTGAGAATCTATAGACTTGTGATGCGTTCGTAGATAAAGATTTGTGCATCGTGTTTTCCAGCATGGTGCCTATAATGTGTAGACAAGCTTTTGCTGGATTTTTTTCTGTAGCTGCATCCATTTTATCTCTGATGCCTTTCTTACACATGCCTCTCTAGAGTATGGCCAAATGTCTATTCAATTTTAACAGAAATTCGTTTTAGAATGTTTTAATGTTGTTGAAGAAAACGCGATGACGACGCCAGTACAAATACATTACCTATGGTAGGTGAGATAGGTGGCAGAAATATTTCTATGGCCATTCAAAATTCAAATGTTCCTTATGTGGAAATATATCCATATCCAATAAAGGTTTCGTGGTACTTAAGGCGTTCATGGTACAAGAATCTTTTGGCAGTCTAGCAGTGTTCTTGGGCAGTCAACAGTCTTGAAAACTTATGAGATTTTTTTCAAAGATTTCCTGTAGTGGGTTGTCATATTGGTTTCCCACAACTCTTTAAACTGGCGTTCCCCAGTGTCCCAGTATCTCATTTTCACAGTCTAAAAATAGAAGGAAACAGCACACTTTATCCGCTCTCCTCCACAGGCTGGTTTCAACGCAGGGGACGGTATCAACTATTACGAAATAGAGGGCGCTCGTACGGAGAGTGTCATCAACCTAACCCGCAAAAGTAACGTTGATGTTCCCGGGAAATTTATTTTTCGCACCGATGCCCGGGAGATCCAAGGGTCCTGCTCTGATGCAGGTAAGTGCCACAGACAAGCATGTTCGTCACGAAAAAGAAACAGTTTGGCTGAACATCTGTGCTTAACCCAACCAGATTGTTTGTATTCGCACGTTATTAGTATTCTTGCTTGGTCATGTTTGTTTAACGCGAAAGGGGTATGGTTGGGTTGGGCTACGATTCAGTGTTCTGATGTTGATTGGAAGTGGACATGCTACAGTCACAGATGTTCTGACAAAAATTTTTCTGCCAAATTGTGACTTTTCGTGTTCTGTTTAGATACTTCTGTGTGTTCGTTCATAGAAATTGATTTGGAATTTCCGTTTTTTCTAGAATCTCCGTTTTTATAAAGACCCGAACGACAGCAAGGATGTATTAGTTTAGTCTCGCACACACAGTCGCGTGCTTACGGCAACACGCAACCGGCGTGTTCTAAACGTACGCTGCTTGCGAAAGAGTAGTGCAAGGGAAACAACCCTGATTAGGGCAGTGGATCTCGAAGGGCTGGCTGCTTGATTCTCAAAGACGTCTGAACAATAATTTCCAAATTTTAAGAAGTCAAATTACTTCAGTTTAATTTCTGCGTGTCGAACTTGTTTTCGTGATATTGTTGTCCTTATTAATTTTTATCTTTGTTATGAACTTTAAAAAAATTCTTGCTGTTTATGACGTACATTCAGAGGCGAGTGCATAAATATGTGTATACATACACGTGCTTGCGCGCGTCTGGGTGGGTGCAAGAAGTTTTTACATGTTATATACTGTGATGCTGGTGTATGTATGTGTGTATGCGCGTGCGGCACTATATGCGTGTGCGTACCTGCATATACGGGTGTACATGCACTGTGTGTGTTTCTATATTTAAATATCCCCCTCCCCGCAAAAAAAACCGATAACACGTTTCCATGTGTCAGTAGAGCAAATCCAGATAGTTATTCTTTATTCCATTCACCCCACCCGCTAAAGAAAATAAATTAATAAAAGCAGAAAAAACAGCTGTGACTGTTTTCCCAACAGGTTCAGGCACACTGTACCTCCAGCCGTCCTTTGGCAACATGTTAGGAGGTTACGAGGTGATTGTCACCGGACCCTGTTTCAACACGACCAGTGTCATCTCGGGACTGGTTGTCGAGTCCAACTCGACCTTACCGTGCGTCATCGAAAGCGAGTCCAAAGCTCGCTGCATCATGGCCACAGATGTGTTCTTGATTGGCCAGGTAACAGTGGCCATTATCGTCGACCACAGGCCGTGGAACTACTCAGGAATTTTTACTCTAGGTGAGCCAGATGGACGCCTCTCCGGCATAGCCTTCAGCCGTGGAATGTTCTTGCCGCGCGGAGAAAAATTCTCTTGAGCACTTCGAGATTGTTTCTGCGAGAGTTTCTCCGCGTGGAAAGAGCATTTCTCGCCTGCAGGTAACGCACTTCCTGCTTCCTAGAGCAGGCTGTGGTGAAAAGATGCTTAGACACTGCAAGGTGGTGTCGCGTGCATGAAGTAAGTTTTGCTTTGTCAATATTTTGCTGCCGAATAATATCTCGGGGTGAAACTCAAGCTCCGGCAAGTTGCTGTGGGCGAGTTAGGTCTGCGGTACACCATTCTGAAAGTGAGGTTCTACGGGACATCTCCAGCAAACGGAAAAGAAAAATCACTGCAGCAAACATTCCTGTCTGAATTTTCTGGGTTAGAACAATAGATGACTGAACATGTGTACCCCAAATCCAGGGACACAATGCTGCGTGTTTCTGTTTTTAGATGAAGGTAACATCACATGTTACGATGCTTGATTTGAAAGAAAGAGTTGGTAGCGACTGTTTATTTGATTGGTGTGAAGAACTAAGCCAGGCGTACACCTGTCAGGTAAAGTGACCGTTCTTGTCCTTTGCAGTCAACGCTGCTCAGCTGACAGTGGCCCCACAGGTGGTGCGTCTGTCCCCGCGGGGCTGGCGTGCCCGCCAGGTGGTCGGTGTGTCGTGGGACCCCGCCCTCTTTCCCTCCACTGAGCAGGTTCTCGTGGAGCTGAGGGGCTTCGCCGCGGTGAGTCAGTCCACACAGGCGCACGGTTTTACGCACGTAGCAGCACAGATATACACGCTGCCGTACACATGCGCACGCCTTCCTATGCACTAGAATTATACGTAGTCACACAAAGAAGATTGATCGATCGATTGACTGAATGATAGCCTGATTGATGGATTTATCTGCTTTTACTGCCTTTACCGTATTTAGTCAATTCAAATGGGCAAACACAGACTTTCTTTCTTTCTTTCTTTCTTTCTTTCTTTCTTTCTTTCTTTCTTTCTTTCTGTCTGACTTTTTTCTTTCTTGAGCGCGTGCTCCTTTTCTTGGAGCAAACACGACCTTGTAGTTTTGAAGCCGTTGGCCATACGACTGTAAAGACGTGTCGTTTTCTAGCAATGCTAATGGCCTGTGTTGTGGTTGTTGCAGGATAACGGAAGATTTCCCAGGCTCGACCTCATCAGCGAACCGCTGCCTGCGCTCAACAACGGCAGCGTGAACATCACCATGCCGGGCTTCGACGACACGGCGATAGCCGTTGTGCAGGTCAAGGTCCCTCACGAGCTCATCAATGGGTGAGTTACTCCCCTTTCCACCCTTTGCGCTGCTGGTTGCCTCGGGTCTCCGTGTGATTTCAAGATTCCTTCTCAACCCAAAGACTATTGTTCTACTCCCCACTGCACATCCTTTCGTGAATATCGGGGACTTTTAAGAATGATGAAACAAAATTACTTAAGCGGGGGGAGGCGAAAGGGACCAGTTTGGAAATAGAACGTGCTGCGTGTATGATCACGTGATTTAAACGTCTCTTAAAGAATTATCCATTAGGAAAAAAAACAGAAAAAAGAAAGATGGGGACAGCAAAACTTTTTGTTGTCTGACGGGCTGATACGACGGACGTAGGGGAGAGAAAATGGAAGAGGTACTACAATTCTCAATTTTGTGCAATCTCTATCTCTGTGTGTGTGTGTGTGCACGACTGAGAGAGAAGTACTTAAAAGAAACTCTTGCACCGTCTGACCTATGACCTATGTCCCGTGGTCCTGTCCAGGTCGTACCTGTCCATCTGGTCAGACATCTTTCCTGTGCGGTGGAAAAACGCTTCTCGGTCCGAGAACTGGTGCGGGGCGTGGCTGGAGCACGAGAGTCAGGAAGGACAACTCCGCCAGCAGACGGCGTGCCCGTGCACCCTCAGCCAGGCTGAACTCGACATGGGCCGGTGGCAGGTCGACCCTCTCTGCTCCTCCAAGTCCAGCCAAAAGCACAACTGTCTGTACCGGGGCAGGAACACGTACGAGTGCCTCGTGCCGGCCGGGGCTTGGGGGTAAGTGACCTGTCAAGTCTGGGGTTTGAGGGTCAGGGTCCCGAGGGTAACAGACCAGTTAAGTCTAGAGTCTGGTGCCTCGTAACCAGCGCAGCCAGGAGATCTGAGGGAAGGTGAAGCCTTACCAAACCTGCGTGTGTTAAACCTGTCAGAGTTGGAGGAGGCAGATGAAGAATAGTTGCCAGTATTAATTTCTTCGTTTTATCGTCCTCCTTGTTCCTCCTTGACTAACATGCCTCGAAACCCTCCCCGCTCCCACACAGTTTGCTGGGGTTTTAGTTCCTAAAGTTTGTGCCTTGAGGTTTGGGTAATCCGCCAGCCCATGTTTCTAACATCGGCTTCTGTTTAGAAGAGTTAGGTTGGCTCTTTCAATGTCCGCTAGCCAGAAGATTAAGGAGAGTGGCTAGGTGCAGTGTGAGGTTTTAACTCTCACCTGTCTCTTTCTCTCCCCCACCCCACCGTACACCCCCACCCACCACTCTAACAGCGCGTCGGCTTCAAGCCAAGTGTGCTGCTACGACAAGGGCGGAGAACTGCTGGACGTGCGGGATGGGGGAGGGGGCAGCATGCTGGAGCGCTACAGCTACAGGCTGCAGACCAACCTCACAGTGCCGTGGTTCTCCTACCTGCTGGAGGACGTGGTGCCCTTCCTTCACTGCTGTGACTACGGCAGCAACCAGAGCCAGTGTGAGCGGCATCGCGTCGTGCGGGCACCGGTGTCGTGCCAGGACTACAGTCCACCTGCGGCAGGTAGGACATTATAGCAATAGCAGACTGGCGTGTTGGTCACGACATGAAATAAGGTGACTTGTGTGCAGATCGTTTTAGGAACGAGAGACGTGACTGTAGGACATTATAGGGAAAGGAAGCTTGTCTGTAGCGCATGGTTATTATAGCAATTGGAGACGTCTGTGGGTCGCTTTAGAGAAGGTCATTATTGCAATAGGATCCTCGGGTGCAGATCGTTATAGGAATAGGAGAGTTGTCTGTAGGACATTATACAATGGGAAACCGGTCTGCAGGGCATTATAGCAGACTCGTAACTATTGCAGTTCTGTTGCTGAAAACTGTGAGACCTTCATTTTTAACAAAATTGACAGGAACTGACAGCAAGCCATCATTCTTTCACGTTCTGGTGGCTGTGTGGGTGTGAGGGCGTGTGGGTTTGTGGAGGGGATAAACCAAATTAAACAAAGCTAGTTTGGATGCACCTACAAGGGCTAGGCGCCAAACACAGGGCTCGTCTAAATCGAATGCCAGCTGTCACAAGAAATTAGTCCAGTCACTGGAAGAAAACAGTTCTTTTAATTAGATCGACATTTCTTGGCAGACATAATTGCACTATAGTGTCGAAAAAGGAGAGTCCTATTCAAGAGACAGTTGGAGAAAGGTTTTAATGCGCGTGGTTGGATTGGTTCATTATGAATGCTTTCATACGACTGGAACGCGCCGTGTTCAACCCGATTTAGCGGTTTCCGCAGTAAATGAACCGGAACAAGACAGGGGACTGTACCGCGTTTCTCGTTTTCCTCAGCACAAGCGGCCGGCGACCCCCACCTTGTGACGCTTGACAGCCTCAGCTACACCTTCAACGGCGAGGGCGACTTTGTGCTGCTAGAGGACACTAGCCACAGGATAGCCGTGCACGTGCATGCTAGCAGAGCAAAGGATATTGAAGGTGAGTGTCGCGGTTAGGAGCCGTTAGAAATTAACAGTAACAGTAACAGCACCAATAGCAGAAAGGCAGTGAGTACGTCAGGGGCTGACAGAAGCTTGCGGCAACAAAAAAAAAAAGAGAGAGAGAGATACTTTTCATCAGGTCAAGAGGTCAAGTGTGTGTGTGAGACTTACCTTTACATCTTTACATTGCACGTACTTTACATGTATCCTTATTATCAAGACCGCTGATAAGCTAGCGCCGTTTCGCATGGAGCTGTTACACTCTTGGGGTACGTCACTGTATCCAGTCTGGGATGTGGTGGGGTCTTATTTGGAGGGGAAGAGGCTGCGCGTTTTCACGGTGACGGCGACGACGACGACGATGAAGATGATGACGACGTGCGTCGTTACCTGCCGCTGGCAGTGGTTTGAGTTCTGAGCACGTTGCGCCGCAGGTAACTCCCAGAACGCCACTGTCTTCACGGCTGTCGCCATGGCGGTAGACAACGAGACGGATGTGCTGGAGATCCGGAAGGACAGCGAGGACTTCCTGCTGGTGCTGGTCAACCAGGAGGAGATCGACGTCATGGACGCTCGCACCGATCTCAGAGGTCAGTCTGCGCCACAGCACATTTGCCCCAGCTGACCCCGCTTATGGGTACCTAACCCCTGGGGCAGGCAAGGTAACGCAACGAGGAGATGCTGGCCCACCGCTCATCGTGTTAGCATTTAATTACATGTATTTTCTGCAGTATTACTAAACACTTTAAAGAACGTAATGCAACAGTATAGGACTCTTTGTTTTTGATTGATTCATTGATTGATTCATTGAGGCATTGATTGATTTATTGATTCATTGATTAATTCATTGATTTGGTTTTTTAAGGGATGACGATCTACAGCAACGGAACAGCAGGTAACGGCACTGTGGAACTGACGGTTGTCATGGACACAGTTGGCATCTCCGTTCTTGTGTCTGTAACCGAAGATCTGCTCAACATTATGGTCCTCGTCAGCTCTAGGGAACTGAAAGGTAATAAGGCTAGCCCAAGGAACTGCGAGGTTAGAGAGTGTTTCTAGTGATTGCAAGGTTGTAAGGATATTCCCGGGACGTCCTGGAGAAGCATACCTGAATAGTAGGACCCCATCCCCCACCATGGCGGGAAATCACCGCCAGAAGGAAACACTGTCCCTCTAAAATTACCTACCTATTACCTACCACTCTTGGAGATCCAGGTCTCTACCTATCCAGTGAACACTTCTGTGTGTAGGTCATGTTACCGAACACTCGCTGCGTTACTTACTGACAGTGATCGTCAGTGTACTTGGATTTTAAAAATCTGACGCAAAGTGCAGACTGTTATTAGATATTCTCCGAGAACTGCTTCTTCTCTCATCATTCTTGTCCTGTCAGGATGAAATGTCTGCGGTATGATGCTATTGACGAAACCAGCTATAGTCCTAGCTGGGGGGGGGGGGGAGTGTTCCTTCTCTTTTTCCGACAGGATTTGTGGATTTTCTTTGTTACTTATTCCCAGGTAAACTATGTGGTCTCCTGGGCAACAACAACAACAACAAGTCCGACGACTTCATGGCCCGCAACGGCAGCATCATCCCCATCGACGCCAGCATGCGCAGCATTCACTATGGGTTTGGCATGACGTGTAAGTCTGGTGGACACCTTATTTGATCTGGGGCGGGTTGTATGAGTGCTCCTGTAACTTCTGGGTTGCGTGAGAGTTCGTAGTTATGTTTAAAGTTGTGGCTTGTTCATTGAAAGTCTGAACTCAGCTATCATGACAGGAGATCGCTAATGGTGAATGATACTGAACAAAACCTCCTTGATGTAGCAAGTTTGAAGAAACAGTTGCAACACCGAAGCGATTGATGCAACTTGGTGTACCAGAGGAACTTGGAAGAAAATAACAAAATGTCCACACTAGATAAGTAAGGCGAGTTCCAAAGCCAAAGTCACTCTTAGCGCAACTTTATCTGATAACGAAAGCCCCACGTTTGTTGGGGGGGGGGGGGCACCCTTCTACGAGGAATGCACTTTCCCCGCCAGGCGTTGGTATGAAAGATGTTGAAATGCCACACTCGGAATGGATGTGTCTGCATGCACGTTGGAATCTGACCTTGTCACCTCCATAACCTCGTTGACCTTACAGGGCTCCTGGCCGAAAACGAGACGCTGCTGTATCACCGGGATTCGGCGCTGCTGAGCGATTCCTCGGGGGCTGCCTCTCGGAACGAATTCGTGCCTGTGTTCATCAACAGCCTCAGCAACGACACCTACCGGTGAGTTTCACAGACATGCGACCTTACTGCAAGGGAGAACGTTTCTTAGCGTAGCCTGGCTGCAGCCTGCTGTACATGATTACAACCGTTCCTGGTGCAGCTGGTTAAGTTTTGGATGACCAACCCCGTCAAAGTTTGCTGTTGTTGCTCTATTAACGTCTCCCTCATCCGAACAGCTTGCAAGGAATAGCCAATCAGAAAGTCTCTTTTTTTAACACCTTATTTCATTCTGACTCGTGGCCTGTTTTTAATGTCTGCGATACTGATAAACGTGTCACCGTCAGGTTGCGAACCATTTCTTTTCATGAGCGATATCAATATTGGGATTGAAATTTTTTTTGTCTTTTCCTGTAGAAATGGAACGGATGCACTGTGTGAAGGTAACATCCAGTGCATTTACGATTATCAGCTAACAGGCAAGGAGTCCATTGCGGAATCCACGAAGAAGTTCAGCGACCGTTTTATGCAAGTTGTTAGTGAGATTGAGCCAGGTAAATGTCAGTCACGTGAATAGTTATCAAGAGTAAGCAAGCCAGAAGTTCACAGTTTAGAAGTCAGTGGTTAAGAATTGCGAAGGAAGATTTGCACACCATCAAATGTGTGAGGATTTAGGAAGTGCAAAAAAAAAAATCCACTCCATCCAATATTCTAGCAGTTAGGAAGTGGGAAGAAAGGTGTGTACTCCATCAAATGTCTTAATAGTTAGGAAGTGTGAATAAAGATCAGAACTTTATCAAAGTCCTAGCAGTTAATTGATGCGAAAACCAACGTGTGCTCTTTTATATCCTAGCGTTAGGAAACGGGAAGAAAGTTGCGTTATGCGACAAATGTCCTAGCGGTAACGAGGTGGGAAAAAATGTGCAGTTTAGCAAAATATTCCCTTAGCGGATACGGAGTACGAAGCAAGGTGCGTGTTTCGTGAAAATTCCTAGCTGTTACAGATGCTTCCGTATCATCTAGACATTCGTTGTACCTTAAACTATATACATCCACGCCAAAACCTCATTACTCATTTTAAAAACAAAAAGTGCAGCTAAAGCGTTCGTTCATCTTGGTCATGGAGTTATCTTTCTTTTGTCCCCCAGTCGTGCGGTGCCCGTATGTAGACCAGGTCTCTAACGGGAACCGAAACGTCACCGGTCAGAAGGTGGGCAGCATCGCCTACTTCCACTGCGACGATGAGTTCCGCTCCAACGGCAGCCTCGCTCTGTTGTGTCTGGACAACGGCAACTGGAATGCAAGCCTGCCCACGTGTGAAAGTGAGTATCATCTGACGAGCGTCGTTTTTTAGGGGCGGGGGAGATTAGTAATTTTGTACCTGTGCGCAGGTGCGAGTGAGCATGTGGTTTATGAATGTATTTTACTATTTTAGATGTGTGTGTGTGTGAGTGTTCATAAGTATTTGCATTATGTACATCTGTAAACTGTTATTATCTAGTAGCTGGAGTTTGTTTTTCTTTGGTGAAGCGTGTTCATTGGAAGCTTGTTAGAGACCGTTTTTTTCTTTTTTCTTTGTTTTTTCTTTCTGTCGCTCTGTCCAGTCTTCTTTCGTTCCTTCCTTCATTTCTTTTCTCTTCGTATGTATCGCACAGATGCAAATACTGTTCATTTGTTTCTGTTTGTTTATTTGTCACAGAGATGCAGAAAAACAGTGATCCCATGCTGTACGTCGGCATAGCGGGCGGCACTGTTCCTTTATTACTGCTGCTGATTGGCGTGGGATTGTACTTTCTCGTCACTCGTCGCTGTTATCGGAAGAAAAACCCCACAGAAGCAGGGTGCGTGGCTAGATAAACTGCACGCGCACGCGCGAACACACCCTTCCTCGCACTGCAGACGAACTCAGGCACAGACGCAAGCACAAATCCACTCTTACATCTCCATCTTTCCTCCTTTCGCTGTCTTAACCATAAAGCAGTTATAACCCCAGAGTTAGAGACAATTTCGTAACTGGCTGCCTGTCACAGGTCTGACGCCGAAGCTCCCCTAGAACTGCCAGCAATCTTCACTGGACCGGACATGCCTAACCCTGTCTTTGAAAACCCGCACTTCCTGTCAAGGTAAGTAACACAAGTCTTACAATTCTTGTGTTTAAAGTATATTTTGGTTTCACCTTTAACATCGTCAGTGAGATATATACTGGAATTTGTTGGGCACTCCGTACCGCATCAGCCACACAAGACACTTATAACGTATTCAAAGATAGTCTATCTGTCTGTCTTTCTTTCTGGAAATGCAGACAGGAAAAATTGGAAATTTTTCTCGGCGTTCATGTTTTAACAGTCCCGTTGCTGTGGGCGTGTTTCAGCTTGCAGAACCTAAGGAGTGATGGAGGCAGATTTCAGATCCCAAGGCCCCGGTTTGTCGACCCCAAAATTTACACCGAATACTTCTGATTGGTGTTTCCTGTGACAGCCGTGAGTTTGTGACAACTGGGTTCCAACGCTGCCTGTCCTAGGTTCCAGGTAGTGAGGGGAAAAAATGTGCTGACCGACAGCTGTAGGTCAGGAACGAAGAGGGGCGTTTGGAAAGAAACGTGAGTTTACGACAACGTTTCACGACATCCTTTTCACCTACGGCATCGGCGCCTTGACTAGCCTTGCTGCGAGCAGTCTGCTGTCGTATCGATGGAAGCGGGGCGTTAAGCCCGACAGACCAGCGAATGTCCGAGTCGGAAACAGTTTCGAGAGCAGACTTCTCAATCCGCGCAGGGCTTACCATGGCGTCACACCTGCACTTCCGGATTAGGGGGCGCTGCATGGCATCATGTTCACATGATGTTCACACCACAGCACCCTGAAGGAAAATGCTGGCTTTGTGTGACCCGAATTTTCAAAGAAGATCAGAGAATGGATGACTCGTTCAAAGTGTTCGCTACAAACAGCACTGGGAAATCGTCTCTGTACACATTTTCCTGACCGAGCAACCGTTCTTCTAAACAGAACAAAGGAAAAAGAAACAAACAAACAAACAAACAACTTCCAGTCGTAGACATTAAATGGAGGAGAGGCGAAAGCAATGACTAAAGATTTGGAACTTATGTAATCAGACAGGTGTTCAGAATTAGAGTTACAGTTCTAAAGGTGGGCTTCAGAAGGAAGTCACATTGATGTGAACTACGTCTTGACGCCTTTGCTGGAGACTGGACGCATTCAATCTGGAATTAGAAAAAGCGCAACTGCGCTTCAGTAAGGCGAAAATGTCTGCAAGGGAACTAACGCAGATCAGATCCCTCCCCCCACTTAAGGACATCTGGTGGGAGGGTTACACACATCGTGGCTGTCATCGGCAGGTGTGTCATCACCTGGCGTCTGTGCCACCGTGTGTATGCGTGTGTTATGTTGTTGGGACGGTGATGATGATGGTGGTGGTGGTGGTGGTGGTGGTGGTGGTGGTGGTGGTGCGAAGGAGGAGAGAAGGAACTAAACAGTTAACATTTCTAGATTCTTTTACTGATGGTTCCATTGGAGAAACCGAAACGTTGAGCTTCTGTGGAAGAACTTCAGATGGTGGTTATACTGAACTTCAAGAAAGGGCAATATTATTTTGGTCGGTTTCTTTGTCTCTGTCTCGAGCCCGAAGTCATAGTGATACCTTGTGTGTGCGTGTTTGGGTGTGTGCCTGTATATAGGTATGCGTGCGTGCGTGCATGGCTGCGTCCGTTTTAATACGACGGATTGTTGTACCTTTTCCAGTTGTGTTTTAATACTTGAGTTCCCTTTTTGATCGTGTTTATTTTTAAAGCACTTATGTAAATATTTATTCAGAATATCGAATGCAGACAAGGTGCACACGTGTTGCCAATCGGATTGTCTTAATACAGACTGCGAACATGCTTTAAACTCAAGTTTCGCAGTGCAGACAAGTGATTATCAGTTAGTCACTTTCTTTCTTTCTTTCTTTCTTTCTTTCTTTCTTTCTTTCTTTCTTTCTTTCTTTCTTTCTTTCTTTCTTTCTTTCTTTCTTTCTTTCTTTCTTTCTTTCTTTCAGTTACGATCAGACCTCAAAGGTATAAACCTTTTGTCTCCAGCTTTTTTAATGCTTGAGAAGAAAGGGAGTTTGGGGACGGGGTGTTTTTGTATAAAATACTGACATCACGTGTGATGACTAGATTTGTCTAATGTCTGTAAAACCGTTGAAACAAAGATGTCGTTGTGCTTGAACAAAAACGAAACTTTCCACGACTTTGAAGGTGGAGGAAGAGCTGAACTGGGGAGTGGAAGAGTGCTTCCATCCCGTGGAACGAATCTACAGATACATTGTACACGCTCATTCGAATGTTCTGGTGGGCGTGGTTTGACCGCACGCGCGGGGGTCGCTGGGAATGGGTGCGTAACGGCTATTCCGTGATGTGAATAGGTCCCTCGGCGAGTTTCTTTCACCTGCGTGGAGCGTCTTAGCCGAGGGAAGGAGACGTGACTTTGTTTTTCTAGCACAGAATGGATAGCCCTCCCCTTTTCCCTAACCCCCTCTGTTCGTCACATCACGTCATGTCAGCGGATAGATTGCTTCTTGTTTTGACGTGTCGCAATATTCGCCGTGAGCGCGTGCCGTATGTATATAATAAATAGTGCGCTGTGCTATCGTCAACACCGCGCGCCACGGTACAAGGCGGTGAATCCATGTTCTCAGGTTAGACTGTAGCGAAAAGGGTGCAAAGGGGTTACCATCTTCATAAAACATCTAACAACGCCATCGTGTGTGCTGCAACATTTTCTCATCCTTCCACGCGGATGCACCTACCTTGTCCTCTCGCCACTTTTTTCGGCATGGCGTCATTATGCGTAAAGCCTGTGACACACGAGCGATTCTGCCGGCCGTTTGACGAGTATCATTGTATGAAGTATGGTCAAAGGAAATTGTTCGTTGCTTGACGGATAGTTTTCATCCGTTTGAGTGTGTAAGAAACAAATCATAGTCAGACCCTGATTGACAATGCTTGTTAATAACGCAGACTTCCAGACTACCGTCTTCAGATACCGTACATTTCCTCCATAAAGACTTTGTATACCTTCTGGGCTAAGAAAAGAACATTTGCCCTCGCGATGGTGTTTTGGGGATTGTTCTTTGTTTTAATCTGTTTGTTTTGTATGCCCATTTCGTGCTAATAACTTTTTTGCAAAATATCTGCTACTGCATAAGATCTTCAAATCCACATGTATTTGGCATAACTATTTTGTGAAGGGACTACATTTTTTTTCCTTTTTGTTCACTCGTTCACTTATTTATTTACGTTTTTAAACACTTCATGGCGAACGCAACTGCTGAATCCATGTGCACTAGTCTAAGAATAGCTTCCGTCGTATAGCATACTTGTATCGTTCTGTGACCTCACACGACAAAGGCACGGAATATTGTTTCTTGTGCAGGAGAGTTTTGATGGAACGTCACTGACGGCTTTGCTTCTCGTGCGTGTTAGATGTTCAGGCACTAGAGACCTGCGAACCGACTTCATATTTTTGTTTGAGACGACAGTGAGAGTGCAATTACGTTTTATTTAACGGTTTGGTTGCCTTTTTTATGCAGACACATGTGTGGTCTACTGTGAAACGAAATGGAAAACATTTTCCGGAGTGGTCTGTGGAATTTGTCATTACTGTCTCTATGGGAATGGTTTATCATGCTGTTTCAATTTAGCTTACCCCCCTCCCCCAGCCGAAAACTGACCAAGTAAAGAGGATCTGTTTGAATAGCCAATGTGAGACGACTTTATCTGTTTACTTCACTGGGACTTTTTGTGGTTTATGTTCGTGTAATACGGTGCAACAGATGTCAAGAGAGTCATACCCGGTAGCCCCAAAAAATCAATTGGAAGATAAGACTATATTCACGAGCTGACAGGTTTTGATAAAGTACTTGTGTACGTGAAGTATTTTCCCCCGTAAAATACTCGGGTACGTTTTTGTAAGACTTTGCAAACTTTTTCAGAGATGACTGTTAAAATGCCAGTAACAAAGACTAACCTGGATCTTTTTGAACGTGATTTCTGACGGCGGTAAACTGAAAGAAGGAAAAAAAATGAATGAAAGAAAGATGTATGTTGGTCTTGAAAAGTAGGCAGCGTTTTGTACTAAAAAGTAAGACTTCTCACCCCTACCCTACTGTCGAGCTCAACTGTACCCCGCTCTCACTTTCACTCTGCTGTGCCGTCGAGTTCAGCTCTAACCTGCTCTCAGCTTCCACACTATCCTACAGTCAGCTCCATCTGATCTGGTCTCGCGGCTGGCCGCATCAGGCAACTCTAGGTTGTAGCCCACTCGTTCATTCTGACTGACCTGGGTTTTATTTTCTTGTTTACCCACCCGTACCCCTTCTCACAGACAAGATTCGTCGTGTTTGCTCCCCTGTGACGTCCATTCCTCTGGAACGCACCTTTCTTTAGCAATAATCACTCTGTGATACAGAGGTACCTGATAACCTTAGAAAACCTTTCTACGTTTTGAAAAAACAAGTTTTCTAACCCGCCTTATCCCCACACCGTGTGAACCACGTGCACGTCACGAATGTGCACGTGCACGATGACGAATGTTTGGCGTGAGACGCTAGTTCTGGAGAAGGGGCACTTCCTGCAGGGATAGTTTAGCTGTCGGTGTTATTGGTGGTAGACTGCTGGATGGCCATAATAATCGATCTGCTTGTTGCTCGAGGAAATCACGTTGTGTGCATGATAATATAGTAATGTAAATATGCATACAGACACGTCACCATAATGTAAATACAGTTCAAACAGATGCACGTCACCTCATCATCGTAACTGTCATAGCAATGTCATAAGGGTTGGAACTTTCTAGTCATAGTCCACTGCATAGCTCGTCCCGCATTTTCTTGTATAAGTGTTTGTTTGTGTATGTATGTGTGTATGTCTGTGTGTTATAGTAGATATTTTTGTGTGTGTGTGTGTGTGCGTGCACAAGCACGCGCAAGAGAGAGCATGGTAGGGCGGTGGACTTTTCGTTAGGTTTCTTCCATTACTGCTGTAATTTCCCGAGAGAGCGCCAAGGACATTATATGTCTTTACCTGCTATGGTGGGCGTTAATGATTATTTTTTCACCGGTGCGTAGTGCCTTAAAGGTGGGAAAGTGTTGTTTTCTGCCAACCCCTCCTCCTCTCCCCCCCCCACACACCATCACCTCCCCTTTCTGCCGTTCAGCAGCACGAAAAATAAAAACCATAAACTGCGCACGCGCAATGCGAGGGGGCTTCTTTTTTTCAGATCTTTTGTTCTCACGCTTGTTGCTGGCAGCCTTCAGCACTTTCCTATGAAGAAAACAGGCGGCCATCTTAACGCCGTGTGTGTTTCCTGCTGTGATTGCCCGTGAGTTTTTACTTCGTGAAGGACATGCGATAGTCTGTGTTTAACTTGAGCCAGACGATGCTGGTACACGCGGAAAAAATCGTGCTGTTTAGTATCGTGGTCTTTGGATCGATATATTATTACTAATACATAAATGGAAAACCCCGTCTCTAGCATCTGTTCAACGCTTTTAGAAGCAGAAAGACAGACCACAAAGGCTTCGCGGTTATAATAGGTGTTATTTCCGTTTGCAGGTTTTTCTTCTCTTATATTTTGTTTACTTTCGCTTCCATTTCACTTTGACTCTTTGGGGTTTTTTCCTTCGTCCTTTCTTCCTTTCTGTTTAAGACCAGACTTATCACAAATGTTAAGATGAATGCACTCAATACAGTCAGTACAAACTATAAAAGTTAAATATCGAGAAAATCTACATTTCTGTTTTTCCTGGTGGAATCTTAAAATGTAAGTGAGCTTACAGTCTTCCTTTAAAAGCTGGCGCGCTTTTTAAAAACACTGTTTTAACTTTCTCAGACCTTTCCGCCCAAATTCAACGAAAACCCTCTTCTCACGTCTACATGTAATTTACACTGCTGGGGTTCTCGCTAACGTGACTGTCTGGGCATGCTGGTGTCTGATTGTTTTCACAAAAAACGCAGGGTTCTTGTTTCAGGCTTGAACATTTCTTTGGTGCATTCTTGTGTGCCCATTGCATTTCGTCAATTCTTACCTCAATTTTCTTCCATTTTTTGTTCGTTTTTTCAGGCTATCGGTGAGTTTACTGTTTGTTGTCTTGTTGGAATGGCTTGTCCCTTCATACAAACACCGATACAGGAGAGTGC
This sequence comes from Lanistes nyassanus, assembly GCA_004794575.1. Lineage (NCBI taxonomy): Eukaryota > Metazoa > Mollusca > Gastropoda > Architaenioglossa > Ampullariidae > Lanistes > Lanistes nyassanus. Next base: position 83,597 of record SMGT01003987.1, read on the forward strand.
CGTGTGAAAAACAGTCGAAACTTTGCGATGGCATGCGGGATAAAAGAGCGTATCGTGGACAAAATAGTCATCCCTGGGATTCTTGTGCCAGGTCGCCGAGGTAAGTTAGTACGAAGTCAATTCCCATCGCATGTACCTGCCGTCTTGTTCCCTGCGCAGTGCGCATGAGTCGTGCAGCTTGCACGGTGCAACACCCTATTCCTGATTAAATGCGGATTCGTCTAGTTATCAGGTGAGGAGCAGAAGATTTTTGGCATGCATAGCGTTGTCGACCAATCGTCAGCCGCGTTATAGCAGGCAAGTCCAACCGTAGCAGGCAAGGCTTTGTCCGCCTGTCTCGGTCGAAGATCGACCGACGTAGTGTGTTCTGAACAACAAACAAATGGAGGACTGAACAGGTCATGGCCAGTACCAGTGCTTGATGGTCACGATCTAATTAGAATCACCGTTGACCGAAGAGGGCAGATTGTTCCAAAGGCATGCCGAATTTCTTCCCCTACCAGATACCTGTCAGCATAATCAATTATCCATAGTAATTGTTCTTTTCTTCTATCCTGTCTCTTCCACGGGTATTCCCGATCGAGACACCAGCCGAGCTAGTTAAAGCAAGAGGGCGCCAGTATGGGATGGAGACTTTCACGGGGCGTGGGTCTCATCACGAGACGAAATTTGTCCCTCGTGCAGCCGCATAGGGGCGATTTGATTTGAAGAGACTTGCTCTGTTGTTATTGCTGGGCCAATCAACATTTTAAAGGGACTCGCGCTTCGAACCAAACCTCCCATCCCTCCATAAACACAACAACAACAACAACAGCGATGATGATTCGCCAAAACTGACGTGCAGGTGCCGGATGCTTGACGTCACCCACCCCCACCCCTTCCTGCAGGTTTGTGTACTGTGAATACACATTTAAAAAAAGTATTTGTAATGCCCACTGCTTGACTCGCAGACACCACTTCGCTGAAAGCGAGTTGCTCTGTAACATCTGCTTCGTACTTCACACCAGTATTTGGAACCATCTCCTGCAAGGTTCTCTTTTTGCGAAAACTCTTCACAGCTCCCTAGAAAAAATATTACTTAGACATTTTTAGGTATCCTAAGCCATTGTGTAAGCAGCAATCCTTGGAGCAGCTATCAAGGTCTCGCGAAACACCGGACTACTTAAAGGACAAACCCATTTCTAGCCCCACTGCATTGCTTCGCTTTTCTGATGTGCTTTTGAGATTCTGTAACACTGTTTGCGGGACTGTCAGTTCTTTAGAAACCTCTTTGCCAATTGGTCATGACGACGGCAAAGTGTTCATAGTTCACAAACCCTTCATGTTCGGCTACCTGCACCAGGTAGGCAGGACGAATATGCGATGATGTTGCTGACTGATGAATATCACATATAGTGCGCGCTGGCTATTAGGCGCATCCACCTTTTTCGCCTGATGGCTGTAGTTATGTGTGTGGGTGTGATGATGTGTGTGTGCGCGTATGGTGATGTGTGTGTGTGTGTGTGGATGCCTGCGTGTGTTTATGTTCGCATTTGTGCAAACGCGTGTGTACATATTTGTGTGTGCGCGCACGCGCTTTCGCAAGTGTTTCAGAAATATTCGGATTTTTTGGAGTGCACCTTACAGCAATTTGTGTGTGCGCGTTCGTGCATGTGTGTGTGCATCTGCCAGCCTGCGAGCGTACGCGCATGAGTTGGTGCGTGCGTGCGTTTAGAACTACTAAAATTTTTATGAATGTCCCCTTCATGGCATTCGCAGTAATATGCTCGGTATGGCAAAAGGTAATTCAGGTAAGAGAGAGATGTGCAACTGGGTGAGTGGGGGAGTGTGCGCGTGTGTTCGTGCACAGTCGCTTTTCCGAGGTGCATGTGCGTGCACGTGTGTTAGAGAACAGTAATATGATCAGTTAAATGCATATTACAATTAATTGTAGAGATTTGTCGAGGCAGGGGTCGCCAAGTGTACAGATAACGATTAGCCCTACCCCCCTCCCGCCACTCTTCCCTGTGACTGTATGACGTAATAAGCGTATGACGTACTATTTATTGTATGTAGACGGCTTGTCTGATTTCACGAAAATAAATTCACAGAATATTTTCAAACAGATGCCTGATGTTGTTTTTTGTGCTTCCGATGTATAACACACAGTTTGGTGCCAAATAACTGCATTAATTCCATGGGCTTGCTCCTCAAGTGTGTTACGAAGTTGAGAATGCACAATGGTCGCGAATGGACACAGAAAAAACGCATACAGTATGACCCACAACACGCGCGCATGTGTGTGTGTGTGCTCGTGCGTTTTTGTGTATGTGTTCATTTCTTTGTGGACGTGATTCTCTCTCTCTCTCTCTCTCTGTCTCTCTCTCTCTGCGTTATAACGGCACTGCATGATACATATTCAAGTGGAAACCTTTAGTGAACAATATCCTCACAATATGGAACGTAAGATTACAAACCTTTACTTATCACCATAATATACTGGTACATGACGTTAACAGCATATCAGTTCAATACTAAAGCACGAGAGGCTTCTCTTGGGGGTGATTTGAGCGCATGCGCTGGAAGATTTAACAGGAAACAACGTACCTTCGAATTCACTACCTCTAAAGTATGGGATAGCCAAGCTGCTAAAGTGTGGAATAGCCAAAATGCTAGTCTGGGAAAGCTTTTTACCCGCGTGCTTGGTGCAGACAGTCGGCACACGTACGGTCAATCCTGACCGCTCGTTGGCTGGAGCATGCACTTCCTCTGATTGGAATAGAGCAGACTATATGTGAACCCGATCTTGTGTCCTGGTCTTAACTTCCCTGGCCTGGGTTGCATGGGCGTTCGTATCTCTTGTTCAAACGTAAAGATGCACATAAAATATACAGAGCGAACGGGCCTTTCGACCGCTGTTATATGACCATCAGTGCAGATACAAACCTCCTTGATGCCCTTCTCTGACCGACAGTTGTGACGAGACACACCCTCTGCCTTATCGGGCCGCTTGGACAGAAAAGGACTGGTAATAAATATATCACTGGTTCATTGCTCACAAGGAGCAAAGGGGGTGTGTTTATGCGTGTTTATCTCAGGCGTGTTAGGGAAATCACAATCCCCTGTCCGCGTGACAACACATTTCAAGTGAAATAACCGCACGGTCGGTGCACTCTGAACACAGGTCGCTTGCGCGCGAGGCAGGTCAGACATCGTTGATGCTGGGCTCAGACTGTGTAACATATGTTTATCTCAGGGTTTGGCTGAGTGGAGCGAGATTTCTGAATTGCCACAGACGATTTGGAATGATCAAGTAAGGGGCTTTCTTATCAGGAAAAAGGTGCGATGTCATAGTTTATGTGTACACACAGCACTTTCGGCGATCAGATGATGAAGAAGGATGACGAAGAAGGACGACGATGATGATGATCATGACGACGACGACGATGATGATGATGATGATGACGACGACGACGAATATATTGTTTCGTTGTTGACGAGGATTTGACGCCCAGCAAACTGACGGAATTAGAGAATATAAACAGCGTTACAGATGGTGGCGATAGTTGTGGTGAGGGTGGGGGAGGGATGGGAGGGGTAAGAACGCTTGTTCTGATATCGCATTAGAACCCCTCTCCATTCGTGTCAGGTAAGGTTGATGCCAAACCACTAGTTACTGTACCCTTCTGCCGCCCAAGGATTCCGCGACGCTGGCACGTTACCTAGCGCGTGTGCTAGCCAGGACCTCCTGTGACGGTTTCTCTCAACCAAGGCTGTTGTGGAGAGATCCACGCGGTAAGTATTGACGAACATATTCAGCTCGTCTAAAATGCTGTTATACACTTGTTGTCTACTGATTCACGTTATGAACTTGAAAGCGTGCATGGATCAAAATCACATGACCGTTACTGAAAAGCTATATAAACAACTCTGAGACGGTGGTGATCCAATTAATGGGTAACTCTTGGTATAAAACACTTCCCAGAGCTCTCACCACCCCGCCACCCAGCAACCCCTCGTTTCCGTAGTTGCGGTTAAGATGGCGGAAAGCCTTGACAGCAGGTTGTTTCTTGACAGCATCAAGGTCATCAGAAAGTTTTTTTTAAACAAAAAAATCTCCTCAGCAGTGTCTGGAATTATAAAGTTTATGTGATCTAAGTGACGAGTTTTAAACAAAATAACAAGCATTTTCAGTGTATGATCTGTGTGAAAAATAAATCCTTAAAAGGTGGGCGCCTCGGGAAACTGACAGTTCGTGTACCTGTACAGAGGTGAGCGACACTGTTCGTGTACCTGTACAGAGGTGAGCGACACAGTACGTGTACAGGTACAGAGGTGAGCGACACGTACCTGTACAGAGGTCAGCGACACGTACCTGTACAGAGGTGAGCGACACAGTTCGTGTAAGCAGTGTTGCGGTAAACACAGTTACGGCGTAAAAAAGGAGGGGGACATTAATCATTCGGCAACAACTGGAGGGACAGTACAGGTAGGTTTTTCAGTGTGCTTTTCTAGCCTTGCTCGTTATGTGTGTGTGTGTCGCTCTCTCTCTGTGTTTGCCAGGACTGCGCTACGTGTAAGTGTGAGTACTATAAGCAAACCCCACATCCGGCTAACTCGTTTTTGACTCAGGAATCCCCTATGCAACTCGATATGCTTAAGAATAAAGGAAAACCTTAAAGCACAGCTGGTTGACAACGGAATTAAGAATTTATGCGACCTACCCCTAATGAGGAACCAATAGTCAAAAAAGAAAAAAAAACCCTGATTGTTACCCCCAAACTACTTGAAGAGCGATTTCGCGAGATGATTAAACTTTTCTTGATTTTATGCAGTCAGTTGAACGTGTTGACTTTGTCGTTGTCAACCAGGTCGTCATGGAGAATTTGCTCATCGCCGGAATTATCGTCCTAGTGGTTTTTTACCTGCTCATCCTGCTGGTCGGAGTGCTCGCAGCTCGCCTTGTCAAGACGGATTCCGGAGGGTCAGATGTCAAGGTCAGAGAAAGCGAGGCGGCGGTGGTGGCGGGGCGGAGCCTGCGCGGCGTGGTGGCCACCATGACGATGATAGGTAACGAGGCGTTATCGTCTGTAGCGTGTGAGCAGATGACTACAGCAACCACCGCACTGCTGCCCTCACATCCAACACCAACTTCTTCTCTTTCAGCTCCATCCTCATCTTCACCACCACCACTAACTTAAAATACCGTCGAAAGAGTAATTATTAAGCAGTTTTCCGGCAAAAAGCGTACAAGACAGGACGCAGAGGACAAAACATGTGAACAGTGTCTGGGATTCCTTCAGACTAAAACACAGGATGACCTGCCCTCTTCTGTCATTTATAGTGAACTTTACTTGTAGCGCCCCCAAAGGATGGGCCACGATTTAGCAGCCAAACGTGGTTGCTGACGATTAAGCGGGGTCGTGGGTTCGGATCTGTGTTTAACATTTGCACTTTCTCTGCATCTGGCATCTGCTTCCACGAGGACAGCCAGGGGCTTCCTCAAAGGGCATTCCAGTGGCCTCCCCTTGCTCCCTTCACCCCTCCAACAGCCTGCACCACCTCCCTGCCCCTTCCTTTCCGTCAGGATACAGCCTGCGTTACTGAGTTGACGTTAAACAACAACCAAAAAAATCAAACAACCAAACAACAACAAACCACCATCGTTTTCTCGATGCGCTTGAATGATTTTCGATGATCACATTACGCCGACACACAAGGCAGCGAATGGCTTGGCCATGGGTTCTGTTGTTTTTTTTTTTTTCAAGCCCAGTTTTATCCCCTCCCAGACAATACAGATTGGGTGCTTTGTGTATCTTATACAGCTCATAATAATGACCTTTTCACCTACTGTACCATGTTTGGTACTAATGTAAGTCTGACATTTTCATTTTCAATGGTGTGTACAGTTCTTAAAGAAGTAAAATCTTTCCCTTCAATCTTCCAAATACTGAATCGAATTTTGTTTTCAGCTACGACTGTGGGAGGCGGCTTCATCAACGGATCTGCAGAATCGATCGTAACAGGAGGTCTTGCTTGGACAATCTCCCCTTTTGCAATCACCGTGGGCCTCACAATTGGTGAGTTTATTTTGTCATTTCTCACCCTGCGAGTCCCGTCTTAACGGTTTATCTGGGGAGTCGCCATGTGCCTCAAGCATTTTTCACAGGTCTGTTTCGGACAGTCTTCACGCGTTTAACTAAAGACAAGCCTGTGTGAGCCGTTATTATATGCCTCCCGTCTCTCAGGTATATACGTCATGGGTGTTCTCTACGCGAGTCTCAGGTCGGACGTGTTACCTCGGCTGTCACAGACCCCCCCAAAAAAAAGCTGAAGTCGAACCTCCAGTACGTTTTGATAACAATCTCTCGGTGGTGGAGGTACGAGACATCAAAGGGGCTATAAATTTCAGAATATATGGAGGGACCCCTGAAGACTGAAGATAGCATGAGTAAAACTTTTTACGCAGTACTTCTACACAGGTAAATACCTTTTCCTAGTTAACTGTTTGGGTCGCATGTTTGTCGTACAGTTTGGCTCAGTCTTCGTTGGTATCACCATAGCAAAACTTCTCAAAGTTTGACAATCGCGCGACGTTGGAGATTCCTTCAATCTCCCCCCCCCCCCCATCCTGTTACAGGGGGCCTGGTGTACGCTGGTCCCATGAGGAGAGGTCGCTACGTCACCATGCTCCACCCCCTCCTGCAACGGTACGGACGCCTGGTGACCGCCCTTGTCTACTTGGCGTCTCTGTGCGGAGACCTGTTCTGGACTGCGGCCATTCTCAACGCCTTGGGTACCGATATCCCCCCAGTTTCTGTGGGACTCGTCCCTGACTGGTTCCCCCCCATTCTACTAAATACTTAAATGCAGTACAATTTGGCTACTTGAATATATATTTAAATATAACTATGCATACCTATACCTAGGCATATTCCGTACATATCCATACACCTATGTAAATTCTGAACACGAATGCATCGCATTATGACAGGGGAACATTATTCTCTCTCCACACATAAAGCTGTTAATACAGGATTTAGTTTCAGGGGATCCTATAGCAGAAGTCCTATAGCATGTTTCTCGAAAGTGGCGGGTAACTCGGCAGTGTTTAAATACTATAAGCTATAAGGATGCGTGACTTACAAATGTGATCGTCGCGTGATCAAGCTGATGTATGTATGTGACCATTTTAGGCAATAGGCACTGCTTTCAGTGCTTTGCCTGCCTGAAATTCCCATTTTCTCGCACGGCAAGGGGAAGAAAACTGTGCTGGGCCTCATTATGCGAATGTGAAGAAGAGAAGATAATAATTAAAGTTCTAGATCTCATCTCATTTGCATCAACACTCATGTCTCCTTTCCGGACGTTAAAAAAGTGATTAGAATTTACTGGGTGAAGAGACTTGTAATAGCGGCAAGAGCGTTTGCAGACTTTTTTTTCTCGACATGTGTGCAACTCATGTGTCGCAATTTTCGTAGCGTAGCACCCTTCATGTCCCTCCTCCCAGCTTTTTTTTTCATATGCAGGCACGAGCTTGAGCGTTGTCATGGGGATTCCTGTGGAGACGTCCATCTTGGTTTCTGCTGGTGTGACGATAGTCTACACGATGATTGGTCAGATGGTGTCTGTGGCCTACACTGATGTTGCGCAGCTGCTGTTGATGACACTGGGCTTGGTCGGTTACAAAACATTAAATTAATTCATTCAGCTATTCATTCCATCTTCTTTTAAGTTGTACAAAATATATGGAAGCCTCAGAATTTCACGTACACTTTTTATAAACAAAACAAAACAAAACAAAAAACTGTCGCTTGCAGCATCTACGGAACAGTCATGTGTGGTCACACACGCGTGCACGTACATAACTCCGCCTACAGACACATACATGTACGTGGAGGGAGGGTAGAGAAGACAGCTCCACGCATACAGGCACGCGCAGGCACTTACATCCGCACAAACAATAAAACTTACATGTACATGTAAAACAAAACTTCACGTACATTCATGGAGATGTTATCGTTGTCACTCCCTCGTTCTCTGTATTTGCATGTCTCCCCTCCCCCCACGCCTCTAACCACGCACACACATAAATACACACACACACACACAAACACAGAGCCAGAAGATAAAGCAGCGCTGAACGAAACAGTTCAAAATAATTCAAAACTGTGTTTTTGCCGACTGTACCGTCGTGTTGTGTGTTACGACTCTCCAGGTGCTTTGCGTTCCGTTCATAGCCACCAACGAGCGGGTAGGGAGCATCACGCGCGACCGTGACCTTTGGCTTGGCAAGCTGGACGGCAGTGACGTCATGCCCTGGATTGACCTGGCTGTGGCCATGGTGAGAGATAACCAATATCTGGTCCACTCACATTTTCATAGGCACGTGCACGCAGGCACGCACGCACACGCACGCACCACCACCACCCCCACTACCACCACCACTACCAACCCCTCCCTTTCTATTACTCACTGACCTCGATATGCGCATTAGAAACAGTGACAAAATAACTGATCCAATCATCTGTGGCATTATGAAGAACTATTTCACTTGCTTTCAGTTGGGAAATATCGTCGTGAAAGTTGAATTTCTTCTCGATGACACTGACGCGATGATGTAGGTCTGCAAGGAATAGCGATAGGAGTTTGACAGAGGTTGGTCATAATGTCTGTCCTAGACGACTGACCTATAGCTCTATCTCCACCCCGGTGTTTTTGGTCCACTTAAATTAGTCGAACCGTGTGAGCCTGGCATAACTTTCCACGTCGTTTTGCTCTCCCTTGTCTGCAGATCCTGGGCACCATCCCCTGGCAGTCCTACTTCCAGCGCGTGCTGTCTGTGAGGACAGTGTTCCAGGCGCAGTACCTTTCAGTGCTGGGGGGTTTCGGTTCCCTTCTGTTTGCGATCCCTCCCATTCTCGTCGGCGCTTACTCCACCGTGTCTGGTGAGAATTGAAGTCTGTCGCTTGTGAAAGACTCTGATCCCATTCCGCCATACCCTGCAGCTTTACTCCACCCAGCCGCCACCCCTCAAAAAAGAAGAAAAAAAAGGAGAGAGCATGAGGCTTATATTTTCTAGAATATAATAAGGTTCTTCAGATAAAAAATTGTTTGTTCGCTTTGCTTTTTTTGAGGGGGAGGGAGGGGGTCTGGCTCATGTTTACGAAAGCTACCGAAATTAAAATCAAATTTGGCGTCTATAAAATAATGATTATATTATCAACCCCTCCCCCAACATTTTAGCATGCATTTCAGCAACTGAAACTAGAATTGTAGCAACGTATGTTGATGTCTATTTGCAGCTGACATTTAAAGATTACAAAATATTCAAATGCTCCCTCAGATTGGTCTAACTGCACTCTGACCTCTGGTCTTGACCCCGTGTCAGCCAATCAGAGCAGCATGGTCCTTCCTCTAATGCTGAAGGAGTTCACACCAGATGCGGTCTCTGTTCTCGGTAGATATTGCTGTTCCGCTGATCTTGACCTTTAAAATAACTGTTGATGTTATCGCGTGCGTGCGAGTGTATGAGTGCGTCCGTGCATGTTAGTGCGTGTGGCGTGAGTGAGTACGTTTGCGTGCATGCGTCTGTGCAACAGGCTAGAAAGGGTCAGGGAAGTGATTGAAGGATGGAAGATGGGAGGAATGAAAGAAAACGCATTCTCTGAGCTTGGGTGGTGGGCAGAGTGAGAGAAACAGAAATAGAAAAAATGTTCACGACTTGTTAAGAGCGAGAAAGTGTGTGTGTGTCAAGAGAGAAATCTTTTTAAGCACTCATTATTCACAGAGATATTCATTCTATAGAATTCACTGTATATAGCAACTACCTTTTACTGCAAGCATACAAAATTTCATGATGTAAAAATGTCCATTCAAGATGTAAATAAAATGACCTTTCTACGGCAATAAATGTGGTAGGGTATAGAACTCATGCTATACCTATACAGCGGGTCACTATATATCGCCATAGAATGGAACTGCATGTTAATCGCGGATGCTGTAAAAATTCGACTTTTTGCCCCCCCCCCCCCCCCCCCCCCCCGTGTGATACTGATCGTCAGAGAATCACGTTGTGCTAATGTTTTGTTCAAAATTGTTTATTTGCAAACCGTGTCGTCGCAGGTCTCGGAGCAGTGTCAGCGGCGGTCATGTCCTCTATGGACAGCGCAGTTCTCGGTTCCAGCTCCATGTTCACCCACAACCTCTACAGACCCTCCCTCCACCCTCACGTAAGACACTTTGGTCTCACATGGTTTAACTAAAGCTCGGCTCAGATGGCTTGAGTAAAGCTGGACTCAGATGGCTTGACTTAGGCTGGTCGCACACGATTCGAGTAATCCCGGCCTCACACATTACGACTAATGGTGGTCTGACTAACTACCGGCAGACTCACACGACTCGACTAACGTTAGACCCACATGATTAGACCATTCGCAGATACATCAAGCTGGTTCATGCATGTGATCATTTCAGTCAAAAGGCGCAGTTTTCGCTGCTGCAAATGTCCATTTTTTCGTGCAGCCAGGAGAGGATAATTGCGTATTTTCTCATTGCGGGAATCTGCTAATGTAGTTTCAACTTATTCGGGCATGCCCCCATCAGCATGTAAACAGTACTAAATTTATTCCTGAATAGCAGATTTTTTGTCTCTGAAAAGGCCATTTCGGCGAACTTGGATTGAGAAATATTCGCTCCTGGGACGACCACAGAACTAAAAACTTTATTGCTGAATAACGAGGGAAAAATAAGCTATCCGGTGTTCGTCCATGAGAAACTCAATGAACTTATTCCTGTCACGGCGTATACTCTGGAATAAGCAAAGCTATTTGGGTTTCTTGCATACGGGCCCAGGCCTGGACATACTATTACTGTCGGAGCTGAGTAATTTTATGGACTAGTTGGGGTCAATTAATGACGCACTTATGCTGGTGTTACAGGCATCCGACCGAGAGCTTCTGTGGGTTCAGCGACTGTCCGTCCTCGTCATAGGCGCGGCAGCAACTGTCATGTCCATCTACATCCGCACCGTCTGGGGGCTCTTCGTCCTCGCCGCTGACATCGTTTATGTCATCGTCCTCCCCCCGCTGACATGCGCACTCTTCGTGCCCTTAACCAACGCTTACGGTGCCCTGGCAGCCTTTCTGGCGGGCGCCATTTTGAGGATCGGGGCAGGGGAGAGCACTCTGAATCTCCCGGCGTTCATTCAGTACCCACTATACGACGATCAGACAAACGAACAAAAGTTTCCCTTCAGGACCATCGCCTTTGTAGCTTCCCTGTTTTTTCTCCTGGTGGTTTCCATGGTTACAGCAGCGTGCTTTAAGAAAGGCTTGCTTCCTGCTTCTTGGGACCGACTGGGAGGCGACGAGGACAATGATGAAGCCGATGGTGGAGCCAAAATCCAGAAGTACTGTTTGTCCGCAGAAAACGGAAGCTTGAAGGGAATAAGCGACAGTGCAGTTTGCGTCAGATACAATCCAGCCTTTGTGAGCGATATTGCATGACCCTACGTGGTATCTTAAGAACTCGATTCGTATCCTATTAATATAGGTATTATTCTTGATTATTTTAGCGTCTGCCCTACAGCTCTACATATTTTTTCATATCGCCATCAATCCTGCATCTTGCAACAAAATCGATCTTTTAGCACTGGATGGATATTTCAAGAGTGAACTATAATGTATGTGGGTGGGTGTGGCCAATACGTGGGTGTGGCCATTACGTGGGCGTGTCCATTACATGGCGATCAATTTTAAGTCACTGAATCGTGCGCGTGTGAGCGTGTTCTGCGTACGTATGGATCTGAAGTTTAAAAGGCTGCTACCAAACCGCTAAGGACTATAGCCGTGTGAAAATACTTTCTGTTTGTACTTTTCTACTTAAAATTGTATAACCGTTGTGACCACTGAAAATGTGATTAAACATCAATAAAGACATCGATAGGTGTTGCGAGATTAATGAAGTTTGCAACCTCGTATAGCTCCTCCCCTCTAATATATTGTTGACGCGAGGGCTTGGTCTCTCTCACGCACGCACGCACGCACGCACGCACGCACGCACGCAGAGGAGAGTGAGAGAGAGAGAGAGAAAGAGAGAAGACAGTCGTTTCTTGGTGTTTCATCGATTAAAAATGCGAAACGATTAAACTGAAGTGCCGCATAAAAAGGAAAAGAAAAGGATGTCTCGTAATTGTATAGCAATAGCGCGTACGAGACCCTTATACTTTTTCTGTGGGTCACCATCGTGAGGGCTGTGCCCATCGCCTCCCCTTCTCCATGGGTCAGGTACACATTCCCAGGTTGGTGAACTGGGGGGAATGTGGCGCAGCACACTGGTATCGAACCCTGCAACGCCTTCAGGTTCGGACCTTCATGCTCTCTAACCACTCGGCTATCCACGTGCCCAGTGCCGCCTTATATATATATATAGCCAGTCGATTTTTATTAGTCATCCCAGCGGGCAAACTTATTAACAAGGCTCTCTGCTCTCGCGCAAGCACGCACGCAAGCATGTATACAGCACCGACCGAGTTCCAGAAGGGATTTATTACTGAACTGGCCAAAAGACTGACAGAAATATGCAACCATGCAAAACACGTGCGCGCGCGCACACACACACACACATATGCACGAATGTGTGTGCACACAGGCCTTTCTGTTCTTGGTGGGTATGAGACCGTAAGATTAGATTATCCGATTTTGACCATTTATTTTGACATCGTTTGACCATTTAGGTACTATAGCAATCTCATCCTATGGTTTCTACGTACAAATTCACTAGTCTTTTGTATCTGTATACATATATTGTTCCAAGGACGGGGTAATGCGCCGAAACGTTGACTCTTTGTCACTTTTGGTTCAGTTCCTTTCTTAACTTATAGATTTTACGTCCCAGCGGCAGTGACATTCATCATTTAGTCAGGATAATATGACAAGATCGGGTGGATCGATGTCCATAGACATGGAAGCGTTCCTAAGACTCATGCACCATGCACCGGATGCTTATTTATGAAAGGGAAAGGATTTGGACACATGCTTATGTCATCCATCCGTAATTGGCTACACTGCAAACACAATTTATGATATCTCTTTATTCAAGCGGGACCTAAAAAAAGTTATGATCCATTCATTCAAATCTTTTGTACACAGTTACGTCCCCTGCCTGGTATAGACGACTGCAACCTCACCCCCGCGGTACGTGGAGGGAATTCAGACTGGGTGGTTCACATCCCGTCATCCAAGTTACAGATTTATTGCCAAAGATAATAGAAACTACGTGCTGCAAAGCTTATAACTACATGCGTTCAAAACAGCTGCGCTTCAGACACTATCACGGAATTTAGGCTACTAGGCTACATCGGACAACTCAATTTCCCCACGAAACGCATCTTTGCTGTCATCAAGGAAGTTTCATCGTCGTGTTCGCTACCAGCGTATACGCGAGCATAGCATACCATTTCTAAGCTAGATGGATGTAGCCCTACGTCCTGCAAAGTACGCTCAATCTGCTTGCGGAGTTAGGTGCACCGGGACTTAGTGGAAACATTCCATGGAGACGGACCCTACACGCGGCTCCAAATTTCTTAACCACTTGAAATAACTGATTTTTTTTGTTCAAGCAGGTGTACAGATTCTCTCCCGTGCTTGGGGAAGATGTAAATTCACTTTTCAAAAAGGTGTGAGGCAGCTCTAGGCATCGGAAGACGGTAGTATGGTTATTTGTTTTCACAGAGCTGGCAGCATGAAAAGCAACCCCTTGTACAGCGGAATGGGCGCATGCTCTGATTGAAAAACCTGCATCGGAATTTATGTGAGAAAAAAAATCATGCAAGTCTGTTTGCTTTTCAAGGAGTGTATGCAGAGCTAAATATTTAACACCATGTCTCCAATACGTTCGTTTCACTTTGAAGATGTCTTCGAATTTGAAAAAAAAATTATTTGAAAGTGGCCTGCGTCCTAGGAAGTTTCAATTTCTAAATGGCTCCAATCTGCGCCGATTAGGAAGGCTGTCTTTGGCTGGCCTGTTTATGGAAGCGGAGCTTGTTGCGGTGACTAATATTAACCGACGTACAGATAGTTCATAATGCATCAAAGGCAAAGAATCAGTTTCCTAGCTACGTTGTGGGAGCAAACGGTTCTGAGAAAGTGCATAACATTTCGAAGCATCTGCGCTAATGTATGAGCCTTGGAACTTGATCGATGTTAGGCATGTCGAACCAGTTGATACTGAGCACAAGACAAAGGATAGATCGGCGAATGGAAGGGAAAAACCGCATACCTTTGTGATTTTAATATGAATTTCTTTGGTGAACAGTACATTTCATAACAGAGGACACCCTGAATGAATCGAAAGAATCATGAGTAGTTACAAAGTCACATCGACGCGGTCGACTACAACGGACTATGTTCGCAAGTATTCAGGTTGGTATATCGAATTTCAGTTTTACAGGTAACATTCCTACACTTGATTCAGCGTTGCACTTTGTTGGTATAAACATCACACTTACACGTGTAGACTTGCCCATAAAGAATTGCCACTAGTATTAATTCTGACATTCCTTATTGTACGACATTCCAGGTCATTATTATTTATTACTGAAATTTTGTATAAGAGCGTATGATACAATAAAAATGAACATGTCCCAGCAGTGGCGTTATTCTCAGTTTCGCTGTTACCAAGGGAGTATTATCGACTAAGTTAAAAAAAAACGACTGCTTTTTATGGTTAATTTACTGGCGCTAAGCCAGTCAAATGGCAGACAGAAATATCGAGCAAAAGGAAATTGAAACAAATGATAGCTCAGTGGGGTTTTTCCTTATGTTTTCATTATTTTTCTAATGTTGTGAGTTCTGGTTTCTGATTCATGTGTGGATAGTTTTAGGTGATATCTTATTTTGAGGTAGTTTCTTGGATCAAAATAAATTATATATGTGTACGATGTGGGTCTGCATGCTATCAAACGCTTTTGTTTGCACACATTTTTATCCCAACATTCCCACTGATGACTCACATAAATGCATGTGTGTACCCTTACTGCAAAGAATTCACACAAAAACACTGCCATACATTATTCTTCATCAGGTTTCTGTTGCAGTTGACAAGATAAATACACATCCATCAGTAAACACGGTGTAGGAACAAAAGGTCTAAAATTGTTTATATATGACTATGAGCTTGCCTTTCAAGTTGGGATGGATAAGATGTGCTCTTGCATGTGCCCATTTTTCATGTGTGTGTGTGTTTGTGTGAATCAGAAATAGAGAAGGAGGGAGAGGAGGCAGGACCCCCAGTATCTGGTCTGTTATTTCTAACAACACTTTAATAAAACTCACTTTGGCAGTCATTATCATTTGATTTACCTGGGAAAAGTACAGAAGATTATGTGCAACTACTAAATGATGTAGACACAATAATGGCACAGTAAACTTTTTTTGCCATTTAATAATTCATTATCAACACCAGCAAATAAATCATGCTGTTCAATAAGCAAAGAATGAAATGGTTTTAATCAGTGTGGAGTATTTTTGCACATACTGAACTTTGCCTTAACTTCCTCTTTCTTCGTCCTTTTTAATTGATTTTTTTTTCTCTTTGACCATGCCATGGCTGTGATTCATCTGTGCATCATACACATCTTTGCCAGGTCAAGATAACTTTAGTTTTTAAGTTTTCATAATCAGTGTGCATGTGGCAGAGAGGGGTATTTTTGTTTGTTTTGTACACTCATTGTTTAAGAGTTTTCTTTTTAAGTTTAAGGAATAGCTATTGAGAAAGATGCAAAGATTTAATGCACTAAGATTGTTGATTGGCTCACATCACATGATTAAGTTGCATTGATTTTCAATATCCCTGTATATGCTTATCAATGACACATGAAAATACATAAATTTCTTAGAGCTTGTGTGTAGGACACACTAAACCCATACATATGCTAACATAGTATTGACTGACATTAAAATAGCATAAGTTTCTGGCACCTTATTAATATATACATTGATCCGTGAGAAATTGACCACCATAAATTTAATGCAACTTTTAGTAGTACAGGGAAGCAGATAGCTAAGTCACAGTGAGTGGTTAAAGTGCTGGCCTGCGAACCGAAGGGGCTATAGTTCGATACATGTGTGCCGCAGCACTCTTTCCCCAGTTTACCCAGCTGGGAATGGGTACCTGACCCTTTGGGTTAGCTGCACTGAACAAACACACAAAAATTGTTTAGTCTGATCTGATGTAATATGATTAATGAATGGTTTCTACATACATTGAGTCTTGGCTAGCAACACGTTGAATGACATAAATTTCTTGAACATTTTTTGTAGGCTTTATAAAGCCAAAACACTGTGACAAGCAAGTTGACAAATTTAATGCTGTGTCTTGCATCCTCTGTTTACTGACCCACGAAGGGCGTACATTTTTTTTTGCACCCTTTTTGTAGGCTCCACAAGACCATTTGTGATAGAAGTGGATGACTCAGCTCCTGTTCCCCTCATCGTTGGCATCGCCTTAGCCATCTTCATCGGCTTCGTCATCATTGTCTGCTGCATTTGTCGAAGACGATCTATATCGAGTGGATCCAGCTCCCAGAGCACGCAATCCAACAACTACCAGAGAGCACCCACAGCCGATGGCGCGGCGTTTGGGCCGGGTGGTTTTACAGGCGGTGCTGGTATTGGGATGAGTGGGGGGTCTTACCCTATGGCACCACTCAACTCCGTTTACCCTCCTCCTCAAGGGCAGATGCAAAATGCACCATCAGGACAACCAGTTCACAGTAAGTTTCTGTACTGCAATGTCAATAGTATGAAAGGACACCATGTGCTGTGTCTCTAAAATTGTTATAAACATACAGTTAGTGATACATGTGTATTTATTTTTGTTTATTCTCATGACTAAAGTTTTGTTTTCGTTGTTACCTGTGATAATAAGTATAATGAAAATAAGGACTGAACGCTGAATATGGTTTTTAATGTCTAAAGTGACTTTTTCTGTTTATCATGTCTATGTGCTTGATGTTAAACATTGATTTGTCTTATCTCTTTCATCTTTCTGCAGGTGCTACTTTTCATACTTAATAAGTTTTTGTCCACTGTTTGCCTGCAAGTTATGTGCATCATGTGTAAATCAGTTTGTCTCAGAACTGTGTGATTGTGACGGTGGATTGTCAGATCTGACCTGCTTTCATTTGTTTTCAGCTGGTGGCATGAGCATTGGGCAGCATCAGGCACAGCATCCATACCCATCGCTTCCTCCGACAGCCTACACTCCGCCGTATCCGCTGGGCTACACGCAGCTGCCATCATACATGCCAAACTCACATTCACACACTTCATCATCCTCTGGACCCAGCACCGATCGTGGAATCACAGGGTTCTCTCCCCCTCCCCCAGCCCCACCTCCAGCAGGGATGATGGGCCCTGGTGACCCGCAGAGAGGACAGGTCAGCGGACCTGGTTCATCTGCCAGCAGTAGTGGAGGTGGCGGTAGCGGTGGTGGAGGTAACAGCAGCGTCGGAGGAGTTCCTGGCACGGGGGTGGTAGGGATGGGAGGGGGGATCTTCATGCCAGGTGGGATGGTGGGGGTGTCGGGCTATGCCCAGCACCCTCCAGTGACCTCAGGGTATGGATTTGCAGGTGACAGAGCTTACGCGCCAGCACCAGGGTACCCTATGCAGACGATGCCGACCTCTGACCTCATGCCTGGTGGTGGGTTGATTATGCAGAGGGTAGGGTCGCCACTGCCCACAGGAGTGACAACTACGGAGATGGGACACCTTTGAAAAGTACACAAACATTTTGGCTACTGAGTAGAAGTAGGTTCGTACCCAGATGCATGACGTTTGTAGCCTGTTCTTCTACCTGTGTGCTTCTCGAAGCACTTGTTTTCCTGTGCTCGTAAGGAATGATCCAATGATCGTTCATCGACTAGGCTGGAGTGCATCATGCCAAGTGAAATGTTCATCCTAGTCAGTGTCCCGGAGGAAGAAAGCACATCTTACCAAGCACTGCATGGCTTGGGGAGGTTGCCTCGCTGTGGTTCGTGTTTGTCTGTGCTTCTCACCTTCTAACATTTGACACACATATGCTTTCCAACTGTCCTAACTTTCCTCAGTAAATTCCCCATTTCCCGTCTGCAGTTTCTTGTTCCGATTTCATTTCAGGTGTAACTTTCCTGTCATGGAAACAGTAGTATGGGGGGAGGGGGCTGCATCAATCGTGCACAGAACTTTTTCAGATTTTCGTTTTAAACTTGCAAGTAAGCTGAAAGAGGAGATTGGGGGAGTGGGGGCGAGGATTTGTGTGTGTGTGTGTGAACATCACATATTTTGGAAGAAGTGATCAAGTAAGGTTGATCTGAGATGTTAAGATCATTGTTGGACTTTTCTTTTATCTTTTTTAATTTTTGGTGGGGAAAGGGTGGGGTGGGAAGGATGTTCTTTCAATATGCAAATTTGGGAAAAATCATGTTTTTGTGGAAGATTTTTTATAATTCTGTTTTAACTGCTGTAAGATGAAGAAGATAAGCTTTTTACAGTCATATTTCAATGGGATTTTCTGTAGTTTAAATGCACATTTAGCCTTGTCCAAATGTTTCTTTCTACTGTTCATAAAGTGAAATGTTAATATTATTACAATGTACGTTTGATAAAAATGCAGTTCAAAAATTGTTTTCCATGATAGAGCCAAGTCATTAACACTGGTAAAAAAAAATCCACCACCACATCAAAAATTGGTTTAGAAATAGTTTTCACTGTACTTGTATTTTGTTTTGTTTTTTGGTTTGAATGAAGAAATGAGGCAGTCTTGTGGCACAACTTGCTGACACAGTGGCTATCATGGGTCCTGGGTTCAGATTTCGGCTGTGGCACTTGTATTTCCTATGAATGTGGCACTTGCTTACAGGGCCTTGACAAGATATAACCATACTTGCTGATAGAGTTTAAACACCAAACAACTCGCTCATCAGTGAAGAAATTAAGTATCAAATAGGTCCTAGCTGTGGCATCTTTGGTGCTGCAAATGCATAGGCTTTTTTAAAACTCATAAAGGTTTCTCTTCCTCTGTAATGCAGGTGTAAAAAGAAAGCTGGATGTTTTTAAATTAAGCTGAACATGACACTGGCAAAAGTTACAAGAGTCAGGAAGATCTTTGTTTCCGCCCGCTGCCTAGCTGACTGCATTGTGTGGTTTATATGAAAAGTCATTCATAGAATCATGATACTGATAGCTAGCATCTAGGAGCACTTAACAATGAGAAGATAATAAGACCAATATTATTTGTTTCTGTTTAGGCTCAGGATACATTTCTTTAGTAAACTGTAGGATCAGATTTCTAGGTGAGACATAGATCCCATGTTCTGGTAGAATAAAAGAAAAAAGAGCAATTACAGATTTGATATCCTTCTTTTCTGGAAGCAAGCATGACTCTGTAGCCTTTTTCATGACCCATCACATACTAAGAATTTGTGTTTGG
Source organism: Lanistes nyassanus (assembly GCA_004794575.1). Taxonomy (NCBI): domain Eukaryota; kingdom Metazoa; phylum Mollusca; class Gastropoda; order Architaenioglossa; family Ampullariidae; genus Lanistes; species Lanistes nyassanus. Next base: position 103,048 of record SMGT01003987.1, read on the forward strand.
TGACAGCTCTGTTTTGAATTGCATTCACTGGTTTGAAAGACTGAATAGTTCTGTTCTTTTTCTGTCTTTGATCAGACTGCCATGCAATGTGTCATGTGTGTTTCTAAATGCTATATATTGCTACATTAAGAATATCATGTGTTGTCTTAATGCCCATTTAAATGCAATGAAAATAATTCATGACAGATTTTCCACAGCTGGTATCAATTTGTTTCTGTTGTTCTGTGTTCTCCTAACCCCAGGGCAGCTTTATTGTCTCAAAGGAATTTTCATAACAAGATAAGATCCTTCAAACATTTATCTATGTGTAGATTGTATCACATTTTTACTCATCTTGTCAAATACTCTAAAGACGTTTCTTTACCACCAACCCTGGCCTTGTGAAGGTTGGCTGAAGAAGAACGCAGGTTTGTTGTGTTCAGAAACGCTGTAAGTTGCAATTTTCCATACCAAACTTTCTAAGCAGAAGGGGCAGCTCAATTGCACAACTGAAAAGTATTTTGTCACCAAGACATCGTGCTTGTTATGTGTCGTGGGGTCAGATCTCATCTCCTGCATGCAAATTTCTTCTGGGTGTGACATCTGTATTTTTAGCTGCCTACTTGGCATGAAACAGCCCTACTTGCTGAATCAGTGTCAGACAGCAAATGCTGAGCTGGTGTCAGATCTCTAATAACCAAAGAATTGACCTAAGTTATCACCCCTATATAGTAAATAGCCAAAACAGTATTTTTGATCTGATTTTTTTACTGAAGAAAAACTATTTCTTATCAAGATCAAAATGTCATTAGATTTGTTTTACTTGTTAAAGTTTAAAGTGCTATGAGCAAAAGAGAAATTGTCATTGGTTAGTCATTCAAGCAAATGGCATTGCTTGTTTGCATACTTAAAATTTCAAGCTTCTCAATTTTAAGGCCTGGCTAAGGTACAAAGTTGCCTTCCAGTGAAAGTTGCACTGTATTGAAGTAACTAATTTTTTAATATTAAAAAATAAGCCCAAAATGTTTCGGTGTAAAATTGTTACTTATACCATATTTTCAGGACTTATAAGAACATAGTGTGCCATTTAAAATCTGGACTTGCACTTTTTCCCACATATTTGCTGTAGTGTGTGTGCTTGTATGCATGCACATGCATACTGTCATGCATTTCTGCAGATCCAGATGTGTTTTTAAAGAACAGTATATGGCCAAAGGGAGGATAGCACAATATGTGACAGCAGGTGTGCGCTTCCAGTTTCTTCACAAAAAGTAACGGTTGTTGAAGACACATCCCAGTCTGCCACTTGTTTTTCTCCACCTCTTCTTCATAAATGGCTGATAAAAAACAAAATCGTAATACATAGTTTCAGGTGTGCGTGTGAGAATAGCTTTCCTTGGTGTCATTATGCAGTCCACTCTTTATGTTTTGTTCTTGCATGAATGCAACAACAGTTTGCGCTAGTTCAAAAAAAATTATTATTTGAAGAACTGAGCTGGATTGCATGGGATTTTTGTATCTCTTCTCCCTGTGTATGAAATACGTAACATGAGCTAGCCTTATGACCATAACAACAGATATAAACACATGCAACCCAAATCCCACCTGAGGTATGTGGAAATGAAGAGGTGTACCACTAGTAGGAGAACTATAACAGAGGGGTGGTAGCCCAAGGGTAGGTAGGAACTGTTAAAGGGCAAGTGCACTTGTATTTGTTTAGAGTTTTTATTTGTGTAGAGTGTGAATATTAAGTTTGAACATTGAGGTCTGTTTTTATCATTTGATTTGAAATGAATGCAAGTCTGATTGCATTCATATAATGTCCTGAATAAGCTAGTTCACTGAAATGGTATTGAAATCAGCTTGATATCAGTGACACTAGAAAATTCCAAGACATTAATAAAACAGTTGTGAAGAATCCTTTGTCTTTGTCTGCACGACCTATTTACATGTGCAGCATGTGGGAAAAGGGATTGGGTGGTTATTTTCAAATTCAGAAAAGTACCTTTCCTTCTCATTTGCAGCTGCTTTAGTCTTAGATTGTAACGTGAATAGAGAATGTGAGAATTTCAAATGGATATAGCTCTATTGTGCTGTGCGTGTGTGTGTGTGTGTGTAAGAGACGAAAGAATGGGCATGTGGGGAGAAAGAGGGAAACAGCAGCAACATTTATCAGTTTAATTACTTTAAATCATAAAACACTTTTAAAGAATTGATGACTTATCCTGGCCAGTAACTTTTGAGAACTTTTTTATGTTTTGATGTGTTTTAAAGGCTAGGAATTTTTATTTTGTGTTGTGTTCTGCATGTAAGCTTTTCCCTCTTTATATTGTATACCTTTTACAAGAGAAACGTTGACAAAGGCTGGTTCAAATAGTAATTATAAACATCAGTTGCAGAATATCTTTGCACACAGGGCATAGCCACTGATTTTGTAAACATTTTGCCTTGCTGTTAGTGTAAGAGAGGATAATGTTTTCATTTGTTGAGAAAATTATGTTGGGCAATTACTGAAAATAACAGAAGAAAACAGTTTGTTCTTGTCAGACTTCAAATGTTATTTTCAGTAATTGCCCAACATAATGTGTAATGAAGGTTGTGTAAAGTGTATCGCATATAAGTGAGAAGCCATCTGTTTTTGTCCCCTCTTTCCGTCATCGCCAAGCTCTTTACACTAAAAATGTCTGACTTAATTATTTTTGGATATACACATGTACAATATATATATACATGTACCTGTACTTAGTCCTTAGCAAGGATCACGTTTTATGAAGTGGTCATGCAGGTGATTTACCTATGAATTTTTCAAGTGTGCAAATGGATGATGTTTAAATATATATTTTTGTGTTGAAATTTATTGTTTTGTATTTGTGTGGAACCTATTTTGTGTTTTGTGTAGCTGTAATGCATCCATCTTTTTTCCCTAGATAAATGTGGCTGTATGTACAATATGCTTTTGGGGAAGAAGGATGGTGAGTGGACTTCTTACTCACACACTGTATCATATATCACCCTCAAACGGCCCAACCTCCACCAAAAACCCCACTAGATGACCTCTCCCATGCCATCCCCACCCCATTGTACAAGTATGTGTGGTTAGACTTGTTTTGCACATGACAGGTTTTCTAGAAACGTCGTATATTGTTTGACGAAAGGCAGCCAGAATCCATTCAAATATCGTGAATCATGATCACTTTCAGTTGCCAAATCCCATCATTATTGTTTAGATATTGTCGCTTAAATGGTGTTGCTCCAAATATCAGTGACTTCTTTTTCATATAATCCCGCTACACCAAAGAATGTTAAACTAGAGGATGGGTGCAATGCCAGTTGTGAGGAATGAGGGAGCATTCTTGCATTTTGCAGTGGTGTTGGTTTGGTGACTTAGAAAGCCTGCCCTGGAATCAAGGGCAAATATAAATGTATTGAATCGTTCTTTTCTCATGTCATCATTACATTGATCCAAGAAAAGCCAATGGCTGCAGCTGTACAGTGGCAGGGTGATTGTGCAGTTGTGGAAAATCAGAACAGTGAAATAGCAATTTGCACATCTTTGTTAAAAATGAAGAATTGTGAAATGACTTTTTTTGTTATGCAGCTGACATAAGAAATCATGAAATTTGCACATGTAAAGTTCCTTTTTGTAAGACGACTTTGGGGACGTGGTGTCACTGTCCTGGCAAAACCTTTTCACAGCAAAACTTGCTTAATAGCATTCACATGGTAGCATCATTTCGATGTAGTTTTATCACTATATCTGGTGAAAATAATACAGCTTTAAGTGTGTTACATGGATAATTGTGTGTGCAGCTGGCTTTTCCAATTTTATACAATTGCTGTTAGGAAAGTCTAGTCCAAAAAGTGTATCACTGCCAACTCCAGGCAGTTGACATAGTAAAGTAGACATCACTAGCCATCTAGGCAAGGCACTCCGTGTTCACTGGCATGAGACAGCAGCAACAGCCCTTCAGTAGGAATATCATAAAATGTTACACTTTAAAAACCAAACCAGTGCCATCATTCCTGATGAAGAGTTGTCCCAGACGGTGCACTACAGTCCAAGTGCATTGTCTTTTGGCAGGGCTTACGTTATTAGCATTTTGTCAAGTTAACGTGGGCAAACCCTTTGCACTTGTCATGGAATGAAATGATTATTGTTGAAAAAAGTACGAGGTTTGTCGCTGCCTGCCTCTCTACTTTGCATTGGTGTCTGCATGTGCGCATGTACACTTGCATATGGAGATGGGGGTAGGTTTTTGTTGTATGGAGCTACATAGAACCGTGTAAGAAAGAAAAGTAACAAGTGAATTATAGTTTTTGAAACTTTACGCAATTCCTTGTTTTTGTAGTGGAAGGATTCCTGAATTTTTCACCAAGTAATTGCATAGCCACTCTGAACAAAGCAGAATCATGGTTCGTAATAAAATCCCTTTGCAAAATTTAACGGTGATCTGAACCCACTATTCATCCAATAATCCATACCAGTACCACAAGTCAAAATGTGTATTGTAACATACTCATAATATTTATTGAGATTCCAACCCCTTGATCAAGAAATTTTCTTTTTCAAAGTGCAAACGTTCTGTTGCCTTGAGTCGAGAGTTCTGCTGTTAAGTGTAAGTAAACATTTTTAAAACTACTAGATTTATGCTGGTTTGAAATGTCTGGTGATTGAATCTCAGCAAACCATCAAATCAAGCGACCAACACGATAACCCAAAAGAAAAGCTCATCTTTTGCAAAAAAAAAATCTGGTACAATAAAATCCTTTTGAAAGACATTTGTCCAGTATTTTGTGTACAGTTTATTCCTCTTTGCCTTGCTTTCTAGGTTGCTAAGCATGCATGTCTGCGCTAAGCTCGTTTGCATGTGTGTAGAGAACTTGCTGCATGCCAGCTTACACTTCAGACATACCCACCACATATGCATGCACAAGCATCAACTTCAAGTACCAAAAATTTAACTCTAAAGATAGCTCTACAAAATTAAATATCTCCCATGATTCTTTTTCTTGCAATTCGAAAAAAATCGTACGTTAAAACGTCTTGTTGATTATGGGTGTCAACTGCACATTTCAACCATTCAAAATAAAACGCAAAACAGGATGAAAATGGGGACATTGCAAAGATTCAGGAACCAAAGTTTAAATTGGAAATGGTAAATATGATTATGGTAACTGCTGCAAACCTGGACATCCCCTCTTAAAAAGAAAAAGTTCACAAAATTTGGTTTTAAGAAATAACTTTAAGATCATGTACACATGCAAACGATCAAATGGGTAAAAATTCTAGAAAATATGCCTGTCTCGATGATACTGTTATGCTGACTACACTTCCTCCAGAGCTCTGTGACTGTCACGTGTTGGGGTCTGGTGGGTCAAGGAGAGTGCACTATAGATTCCAGGTGTGACCCATCCTCGACTCTCCGGCCCTAATTAAGGTCTATTATCCCCTTGTTCAAGCCACCATCTAGCCGCTCACGTCATCACCAGCCAGGTTCGGTCCTTGTTCACACTTATGATCGGGGGTGCTGGCCCTAGAAACCAGGGGCAAGGTGTTAATTACCTTGGGGCTGCTGGGGTGGGATTAGTGAAGGTGTCAGGCTGACCAGGTGTGCGTTAGTTGTTCAGGGGAAGGTTACGTCGCTGGAGGAACCAGTGACGCGTAGTATCGAGCATCAAGGGCTTTGATGTAGCGATGGGTGTAAACGACCAGGAAGGGGAGGGGGTAGTTGTGTCCACCCTAGGTGTCCACTTGGGGCGTGTTCTACTAGTTGACACGGGGTGTGGCTTCTACTGTCTCTGGCCTGATTGGTTGATACATGTAACCGCCTTGTTGACCACGTGCGTGTGAATGAAAGAATCTACAGACGAATGTTGAGAATAAAAGGACTGGTTTAGACAGTCGAATTATCTTCTGCCCAAAACATCCTGTGAGAGAACGTCTTTCACCCAAGTATCCTGTGAGGGGACATCTTCAGCCAAATCTACAGTGAGGGCATTGTTGGCCTGAATTCCTGTAAAGAAGAGCTGCTGTGGTGAGACGTGTCTTGTGGTACAAGTCTGCTGAAGGCTGAAGGATTCAGCTGCAGAATTGAGGTGTCTCGTTCTGCTAGACGTGTGGAAGTCTAGTAGCGACAGCACGTGGCTTGAGTAGACCAGTTGCATAACGCAAGGGACTCTGCGAGGGTTGGATACCTCCAGACTGGTGTATGAGATTCTAGCAACACGTGTTCCTCTGCTGTGGGAAAAACCTCTACGATGACCGGGCGGAGAGGGCTGCAGAACGTAAAGGAGGGAGACCGAAGACCGCGGATAAGACAACCGTCTGAAGCAGGGGGCGAAGATCCAGCCTTACAAGGAGGCTGCCTGTAACCGAGCTCTTGGGGTGAGCTCAAGAGGCTGTGTGTCAGCCTTTGGAAAACGTCATATCCTCTGTGACGTGTGTGATCGTCTGCATCGAAGTCTGCTGTTACGTGAAGGTGTTCAAGAGGTCTTCAGGATATCTACTGGAATATATCCAAGGAAGGAGCGCTCCAACGTACAGACTGTCGTGCGGACTGTAAGAAGCATTCGGGAACGAGTGTTGTGTTCTGTGAGTGTTGTGTATCACGTGGTCATTCTTTTTCTCGTATGCAAAGGCGGGATTAAGGTACGTGGTTTTGTCATTATGTTTAATGGCGAGGCGGGTGATGTAGGTTGGTATTAGATGTTATAGTAGACCTAGCTCAAACAGAAGGAAATTGCGGGAGCCCTAGAGTTGTAACGAGTTGTAACATATATTGTCTTGATTGTAAATACTCGCTGTTTCTATCAACAATACATTCTTCTTTTTTTGTGTTCACTGTATTACAGTCTTTTGTTGTTTATGGGAGACTGTAGGTGGTGGGGGCTCGGCCATATGATTAAGAAATCATATTAATTAACTTTAGTAATACAGTGATAGTTCCACCTACGCATATGTCACACTCTTGACGGTGGTCGTGAGAGCGAGCAGAGCAGACGACCCGTCAAGAGCAAAAAGAAATCTCCCAAGTTGTGACAGTGACACTACTGACATAAAGGAATAAATCTAGACTCCCCCTCCTTTGAACACTTGGTGCTGCTTACTTTAACATCTTGGTGATCTCTTCAAACAAAACTTTCCACTTGACCCCATGATCTTCCTCATCCACACGATCAGGACAATAATGGGCCACAGGTTTCATGTACAGCTTTTTCACCTCATAATCGTGTTCAAATCTAGCCTCGTCTGACAGATAATGTTGGGGATTTTTAGGGGGACAAGTAGCATGCACGTATTTCAGAAATTCTACCTTGGAGCCATGGGCAAACGTGTCGTTAACCTTGTCAAGGTCATCCTTGAGTTCCTTCATGACTGACTCTCGCTCCAGCTGTTCCTGCAAGTCATCTCTCTGCACTTGCTCCTGCTGATATTGCCTCAGAGTGTTCTGTGCAAACAGGTACCATTCTGGATGGGACAACAGCAAGTCACTACAGGGACCAGTTCTAGCAAATCGTGGTGCTAAATATCGGGACAAATGGGGAAATTTCCCGTGCAGCCATTTGATGACAGAATTTCTGTCATAGCATCAGATGATTTGGGCCAGCATTGTCAGAGCATTAACAATTGCACGTGCCTAAAACGATGGCTAGTTCTTGCTAGCTCTGCGCTTGATGTGATATCCTGTTCCACTAAGGCATCTACCAAGTTCAGCTATTTGCTCCTCAGTTTTTCCCTCCAGCTGTGCAGATGTGCTCAGCACGTTACTAACAGGATACTGAAGCTGCTGTACACAACCACTTTGCTTTAAATGATTCGTGTAATGTCACCCAAATCCACTGATCAATTAAAAGATTCAAATTCGCCATCATTACATTAAACAAGGTATATGTTGCTAATGTTGTGAGTTTGCAATAATGTGTCCGTGTGCTGCATAGCAATTCAGAGGTGCTGTGCAGCAATCTGAAGAAAAGTGAGTGACTGCATGGGTAAGAGGACAGACTTTAAACATAATATTTTCTTACAAACTATGCCTGTAGTTAAGCACTGCCCGCAGAAACTTAATGCTACTGATTGGGGAGGAGGTGTGAAAGACATTGTGTGTGTGTGTGTGTGTGTGTGTGTGTGTGTGTGTGTGTGTGTGTGTGTGTGTGTGAGAGAGAGAGAGAGAGAGAGAGAGAGATGCCAATAGTTTGATATAAAAGAGGATTGGGAAGGAGGCAGGTTTGTGCGAAGAGGAAGAGGGTTAAAATTCATTAAAATGGACAGCATCCAGGTTTGAAAAATAATCACTATTAAATCACACCAAATACAGTCACAGGTACCACACACAGTCAACATGGATATCACCAATAAACAGGGTTTATAAAGTGGTTCCTTACTCTTCAGAAGAGAATGCTTCTCTCTTGATATATTCATACTCGCCATCGTTAAGACAGTGGCGAGGGACCATAATATTGACTAATTCAATGACCACCCTAAGGCAGGGTTTGGCATAGGACCTGAGGTTCAGCACGTAAATCATGGAAGCACATTTTATGTAACTTAAAAAAAGTCTGTATTTTTATCCAAATAATTTGTATAAAAATAAGACTGTCGTCATCATCATCATTTTTGTTCTGAGGTGTAGTAGGG
>SMGT01003988.1:7723-91501 GCA_004794575.1 Lanistes nyassanus
TGTCTGTCTGTCTGTCTGTCTGTCTGTCTGTCTGTCTGTCTGTCTGTCTGTCCGTCCGTCCGTCCGTCCGTCCGTCCGTCCGTCCGTCCGTCCGTCCGTCCGTCCGTCCGTCCTGTTCTGGTCTGGTCTGGTCTGGTCTGGTCTGTCTGGTCTGTCTGGTCTGTCCTGGTTTGTCTGGTCTGTCCTGATCTGTCTGTTTGGTCTGTCCTGATCCGTCCTAGTCTGTCTGGTTCGTTCTGGTCTGCCTGGTCCGTCCTGGTCTGTCTGGTCCGTCCTGGTATGTCTCTCTGGTCCGACCTGGTGTGTCTGGTCCGTCCGGGTCTGTCTCCCCGTCTGTCTGTCTAGCTAGGTTGTTTGTATCATTCCCTTCTTGTTCACTTTCTGTCGTCATCCATCTTAGTATTTTTCCTTTCTTCTGTCCTCTTTCGTCACAAAGTGCACATTGTAAGGCGTTTCTTCCGGAATGTTCTGTATGACGGTTACAAGAAGTCTACGGCTAGAGGTGTAAAAATAATAATCGTAATGAGTTACCACAGAGTAATGTTTGTGACCGATGTTTGTAAATACAAAGTAAAATGTTTAGTTTATTAACGGGAGGCAAACCTCGATCAGGAGTCAGGTAGGTGCGAAGATCAAAGATTGACTTGACACCAGACGCTAAGAAGGATTAGTGTGTCGGAAGAAAATGTGTAGATGCCGGGTATTGATCCAAAAAGACGCACGGCAGCGTTTTGGTGAGCTTAACAGAGTATTGCTCAAAAGAATTGAAAGAGCACTGCAAACTGCAGGCGGTACATGATGCAAAATCACATTCGGTAGTCACAAGGATGCTGAAGTGTACCTCATTTATTATGTAACAACCGACAACAGATTTAATGGGGTATATCCACGAGGGACACAACCAGGGTATACAAAAGTCAGGGGAGGTGGAGCACAGAACAATGTCAAAAACGTCTGTGGCCTCCGCTGCGAGTCTGTATTTCCCACTGACTTGGGACACGCATGCGCAAACACACAAGCTTGAACTTATACATGAAAACAGAAGCCCTACCTAATATCAAACACTACTCCTAGCCCCCCCCCCCCTAAAAAAAAGGTCAGCTAATATGGGTTTCCAACCTGCGAATTTTTGACCCCTGAGACCTAATGTTTTTACCACTCAGCTATATATCACAACAAATTGGCCCCTTCAGTGTAACTGTTAAAAAGGACGCTGTGTAGAGGTCATGGATTGAGCTTTAATTATCTGTTGTGGTTAGTAACCGTCATGCGCATGAGCAGCGCATGCGCGCCTGGGCTGGTGCAGAACTCAATTTGGGAAACATTTTCGCGGCCTGCACCGTTGTCCCATGAACAGAGTCAATAAATGTCTCCAGTGACAATTGTGGGCTCGTCTGCCACTCCTGCTGAAGCAAAAGAAACAGCTGGTTAAGGTCAGCTGGCGGTGGGTGGTTTCCCCACAGGCAACGGCCCAGCACATCCCACAGGTGATCGATGGAGTTAAGATCCGGTTAGTTAGCAGGCCGGTCCATGCAAGTCACTTCCTGCTGCTGGTGCTACTGCTGCTGCTGCAAGAAAGTGGTGACGACCTGAGCCCTGTGTGGTCTGGCATTGTCATCCTGGAAAATGGCGCCTGGAGGTTGATAGTATGAGGGGCTGCAGAATGAGGTGAGGTGAGGTGCAATGTGTTCTGTGGGCCATGGCCATTCCTCCTCAAACCATGATTGGCCCGCCACCAAAGTGTTCACGCTCGCTCATAGTGGCATCATGATAACGATAACCTGTCGCCTCCAGACGCGGGTTCTGCCATCGTGCAACAATCTGGCAAAGCGGGACTTATGGATGAAGAGAACTCTGACCCACTGCTTACGTGTCCAAGCCAGATGAAGCCAGATCCAGGCCAGCCAGAGCGCAATGAGCAGGGGCAGGACAGGCCGCACTGTGGGACGCCTTCAACATACGGTAGCCTCACGCAGCCGGTTTCTTATTGTCTGGTCGCTGGTGGTGACACTGCTGGCTGCTCACAGCTGCCTTCTAACTGCGATTGCGGTGGCTGTCCCGTTCCGTTCCGTTAAGCCGACAGGATGACAACCATGTCTTCCTGTCTGGACGTCCATTGTGGGCTGTCTGGTTCTAGTGATCTCGCAATGTCACAATGACTAAACGGGATGATCCCAACTGGCAACTATAATTTCTGGAACCCGGATGCCTTCCTGCAGCCAACCAATTGCCCTGCCGCGATCAGCGTCACTCAGTCGTCGTTTTGGAGGCGGGGGTTACCCGTTACAAACAGTCTTTTGTCCATAAATACCCACCTGTCCCTTACTGAGGCTGAATTGTGTTCACATTATACATGGCTTGTATGTCATTGCGCGTTGCAGTTTTTCACCCATTCAGTTTTACTTTGTCACCTGCACGTGTTTGGTTCGCACACATTGTCTGGCCTCTTGGATGCACGTGTTTGCTTGCCTCCTGTGGTGTGCACGATGGCGCCAGCACTGATTTCCACGACGTTCACTGACGCAGTTTGAAACAAGGTGCATCGATATATACAGGGTGGGATGTTGTGTTCTTGCACATTACACACATCCGTGACCTGCCTGCCAAACTGCAGCGGATCTTCCAATTTGTTTGAGGTGTATACTTCATGTACTGTGTCAAGAACAAGAACAACAACAACAACAACAACAACAACAACAGCAAAGACGTTTATAGTTCACGTGGGTCTCAGCAAGAAACGAGGACATAATTCACACACAGTGCTTCAGAAGAGGACCTTTAGTTCACGGACATTGGAACAAAAGAGAACGTTTCATTCACGTCCAGTTCTGCAAGAGAGGGAGTTGAATTCACGTGCAGAAGAGGCTGTTTAGTTCATATACAGTGCTTCACCCTACCTGCACCTCCTGAAATGATCACAGAAAGGAGAGTTTAGGATTAAACACGTTTTGAGTCTCGTCTTTCACTCTATCACTTGCGTACAATGTGACAGTCTCGTCTTTCACTCTATCACTTGCGTACAATGTGACAGTTACTAACGACCTGTTCGTGTTCTTACATGATACAGATCTTTCAACGACGGAAGTCCATCGACCAAACTCCCCTCCAAATTACCGTTCATTGAATTATCAAGGAGCAGAGGGGCGGTATTGTAGCACTCAGCCTGTTAGCAAGGAAACATTAAGTTCAAAGATCAGTCTGTTGTTACCAAGAAGATGTTAAGTTCAGAGGTCGCCCCGTTGTTAGCAAGAAGACATTAAGTTCAGAGCTCTGGTCTGTTCTCTGGTGTTAGCATTTAAATGCCAGCTCCCGCATGTTGGCATGCGCATTGCATGCATTTTCGTGTTCCGAGCGATGATGGCACGTGCTGCTGCTGCCGAGACACCTGACAAACATAAAATACCAGCTCTGGTGTTCTCTGCGATGCTTTCAGCAGAATAACAGGCAAACAGGTATGCGTCTTGTGGACGAAGTGTTCTGTCAACATACCTGACACATTCCTGTTTACCTGGCGCCGGCGCTGGGAGCCGCTGGGCTGGGGAGTGTGGCTGCCTGTGTGCAGAGTGTCTGACAGACAAAACTCTAAGCTGACTTGATTAAGGGTGATAAGGCACAACACGAGAGTACGCTTCCAGTGTTTGTTCGTAGGCCGTTTTAGAAAATAACGGCAACGTGGAGCTGGAGTCGACAGTACGTGGGGTGGGTGGGGTGGGGTGGTTTGCTGGGGACCGTGACACAGCTTAGCAGGGTGGAAGCGGGAACAGGGCAGGTCAGGGCGAACATAAACAGAGGACGACCGCGGAAAAACAGTCAGCAAAGTGTCAAACGAGTCAAACTAAGACGGTCAGCAAAGTGTCAAACAACTGAAAATTAAGACGATCAGAAAAGTGTCAAAACAAACATCCGAGACAATATGGGAGATTGGAGAGACGGACACCTGCACAGGTGTGGCAGGTAATAGGACGGGCGGGGCGACAAGGACGCTATCGTCAGGTCTACGGCGGGCGACAGAAATGGGGATGTGAAGGGAGACAACACGATTGGAGAGAGAAATTGTTAGAGACAAGCACACACACACGCGCGCGCACAGGCACAGACAGACCGACAAAGACACACACAAAAAGACAGGGACGCACAGACTGACGCAGACTCACAGATTGACATAGACACAGGCGGCTGGAACCAGTGGAAGCCAAGATGAACAACAGTGAGGAGATCAATAGAAGCCGGTAACAATTGATAAATGTTTACTGCAGCAAGTGATAAACCGTAATTATAGCAATCAGTTTACAGCGAGTAAACCAAACAGTACGCATAGTAAGAGATAGGAAGCACAGCAACAGGTACAAGAAGTAAAACCCAAATAAAAAAGGGGGGGTAATTAGGGATAGCAAATGATTAACGAAGGGCACAGCAATTTACAGGATAAGTATCGCAAGAAAAGGGAATTGTGGCAAGCTCGATTTCTTTCCCCTTTCTTTCTTTCTGTCTTTCTTTCTTTGTATGATTCTCTGTTTTGTCGTTGAAACCCAGTAGTACGCCCAGAACTGAACAGGTAAATCAATATGGCTGATTGTCCGCTGGTACTAGTGCTGATAAACTGAATTTCTGCCACATCCGAGATGTCCCTGTTCATTTCAATCCGACTGAGTGCAGTGAAGACTGCAGTGGCAGGCTTAACAAATCTGTCAGAAAATCAATGCACAGTCTGGTGTGGGGTGAAGTGGGGTGAGGTGCAAGTATGGATGTGACAGACATCTCTTTTCTTGAATTGTATTCCCGTTAAGATAGTCCCCACGCGCTAGAGGATGGGTGATTCACACACATAACGTTTCGCCCAGTTGTTAACATTTCTCCACCTACACTGCAAAGTAAAGCGAAACAAAACTAAATTACCCAGTCTCTAACGGGTGCAATAATTGTCCCATCTGGCCTACAGTGAGTTCAAATTTACGTAATCAAAGGCTAAATCTAAAAGAAAATCGCTGCTTATTTGAAATTTTCGAAAGGCGCTTCTGATTTTCGAATAGATTCGAGGCAGTTATTCAAAATGGAATATAATCATAAAATCTCAAAGCATAGCAGGTTCCAAGGGCGGCTACTCCCTTCTATTGATCCTGCCACAGCGGCGTTGACAAAAACCACAGCGGACACCCAGAATTGGGGAGGAAAGGCGCAGAGCGGAATGCGAGAGGCACACTCTGACACACGTGACCCGGAGAAACGTGCGACCTCACACTTCTCACAGGTTACGGGACTACCTTCCTAATTAGTTTAAAATGGCCAGACACCATAAAATAAAAGGGAAAACGCCTATTGCAACAAAACAAACAGAACAGAGATACAAGCAAGAGATACAAGCATCGTAAAATCGATTCTAAAAATCTTTGAATTCCATCTGGCATGTACATCACCTGCAACTTAGCGTGAGTTTTATATTACCATGAACTGTGCATATAAATGTACGTAAGTTGAGAGAGAGAAAAAACGAGAGAGCAGTGACACGATAGAGGGTTACAAATTTCACAATGACAACCAATTTGGGTGTCATAAAATTACCACACTTTCATGCAATATTTGCGGGACGTTATCTATCGATCTATCTTTCTTTGGATGCGTGGGCTTGTGCATGCGCGGGTGTGTGCGTGCGTATGTATATGTGGGTTCGTGCATGTGTAAGGTCATCAGGCAGGTAGACAAACATGCAGCAGGCAGTTACAATGGCCGCAACAACAGAGAATGTGATACCAGACTGTGTGATACCTTTTTCACCTTCTTCATTGTTGGCAAGCAAGATGGACGTAATATCCTTCTGTGGAAGGTCGATAACCCAGGGTCGGAAAGTTAACTTCTGATTTCATTACATTCGCAGGGTACAACATGTTCCATTCTGCATGTTCAGGCTTTTGAACCAGTCATACTTGAAAGAACTGGAGTGGCGAGGGGCTTAATTCGTTAACATCGCCTATTTCATTTAGTGCTGTCATCTCGTCACACCGCGCATCTGTTGGCACTTTGCTCAGCTCTTTTGTCAGAATACAGCCACAAAATCAGAAACCACAGTCAGCATTTTGCAAACCATGCCAGGACTCTGACTGACATACTGTGCAAAGATTGCTGAAAGTTTGTGTGTTCGTATGTGCACATCTGTGTGCTGGTGTCTTCGTGTCTGTTCGCGTGTGCATGGTTACGTGCTGTTGTGTACGTCTTTTTGCGTGTCTCTGTGTATGTGCATCTGTGTGTACGACTGTATGTGTGCACGTGTCTGTGTGTGCAGGCAGGTTGCCCAAAGCTAATTCAAGGAAACTGATGTAGAGATGAGCGAGAGTTCCGTTCCTGGTTACTGGTCAGACTCGTAGCGATACATCATTCACTCAGAGAGAAACAGTTCACATGGCAACAAGAGCTGGGCCTCAGTGAGGAAAATAAAAACTCCATTATGAGATCGTCTTCGCAGCGGATGGCTTGCAATAAGCAAAGTAATGCCCAAGATGTCACACGTGGCTGGGACATATTTCACAGCCTCAATGTACGCCACACCGTCAACCGCTTCCCTTAGCACGGCGGATGTTCAGAGCATGTAAGCAGTGCAATACACTTTTGCTGAAACTGTTACTTGTCTCACAGGATGTTACTTAATTGCTCCACAGATTAACTTGTCTCACAGACTAGCTGTTACTTGTCTTACAGAGTTACATGTCGTACCAGACCCCTCATGAACTGTGTGGTACCATCCAGACTTTGGTGACTGGATCTGGTTACGGCTAAAGGTCTTTAACTGTGACCACTGAACACTCAATCATAGACAAGATCTGCGTCTGAGCTGTACACTTTACTGACAGTCGGAATGCATCTCAGATCGTTTAGATACGCGTTATGTATTTAATATCAATGATAACAAGTAATGCATTTTACTTCAAAATTTGGAACACCTGCTTCTCACATATTCCCACAGTAAGAATTTCATTGGCAGGTGGCACTTCACGTGCCTGATGTGATTCGAAGAAAGTGAACTGCCACGTCACAAGTCACAAGTGAACTGCCACGTCACACGTTACTTCCGTCTGCATACAGAGACGTGGGTAGAATGTCACGTATAGGGATGGCCTGACGTGACGTGACAAAAGCTGCCGGTTGCGGAGCATGCCTGACGTGACGTTAGCTGGACATGCGCAATATCAAGAGTTAGTCTCAAGTGTGGAGCCCGTGACCTCAGCAAGACCTAGAAGGAGTAAAGACGGCGAGGAAAATCTAAATGGACACAAAGCTGGCACGTGCACCTTCTCCACTGCTCTCACTTGTGGTAAGCATCCCAAATAGAAATCTTGACTGGAGGCACCAGCAGATTTATTCCTAGCGTGGTCCCAAGTCTGTGGGCGAAAGTAAAGGTCAGGTGCTAGAGTTTGTCACAACATTGCTGCTGCTGCCACCGTCAGGACTTGACAGAGAACAGAGTAAATGTCAGATACAAAGTCAAACACCAGTGTTGTCTCAGCAATGTACAGCGGTGTGGCGGCGTGCGGCAGCAACAACAGTAAGACAGGTTCTTTGAAGACCCGTCAAAAAGTTTTAAATAGAAGTCTGCCGACCTTCGGTTGTCACAAAACAAGCACAAGCTGCAGGAATCTGCGACAGACCAAAAGTACGGGGGCGACACACAAGACAGAGGGCACGGCCCCCCACGGCTGTGATGCCAACTGGTGATGGGAGAAAGTTCTGAGGGCTAATGATGCGACAAGCGGCGATCGACGTGCCTTAGACAAACAGTAGACATAAGAGGCACGCGGCAGCTACCTGTCTGGCAACGACACCTCGAAGACTGCGCTGCCATGTACGACCGATCCTACTGGTGGTACTGACAAACTATAAGTTTTATCCTGAACCTGTGCTGGAGCTCTTCCACGTTGTCCCAGGGCGCCGAAAGACTGAAAATTGTCTGTATTAACGGCCAAGGCAGAAACAGGGACCCCGGACCCGCAACGAACATTGTGATGTCAGGTGTACGTATAAGGTTATATTTACTGATTATAGCAGCAGACCATTTCTGCTTGTTTTGTGGTAACATTTTATTGGTATCTTAATATTCCTTTTTTCTGAGGAGAGAAGTTAAGCAAAACTTAAAGTAAAATTGTGCAATCTTGACCTTGCTGCCACGTATGTCTTTTGTACCTGTGGCCCAGTTCATGGCCTGATCAATGTTGTAATTGACGCTTTATGCGGATTTTATGTTTGTCCTGCATTTGCATGAATGCTACTTTATTCTTTTTTATTCTGTCGTACTACTGTCGTATGTGTATTTATTTAAACTATTTTTCTTTCATTCTTATTTATATTCTGAAACGTCGCTTTCCGTGAGTTTTCTACGTTTTTGTTTTTATACCTATGCTGCTTTGTCCTCATTTATTTTACAGGAAGACAGGACCATACACTTTGGTGACGTCTGGAAGACTTAAATAGTAAACACTGTGGTACTTCAGACGGTGCACTAAGGCTGAGGTGAAGGCAGCCGGTCGGTCGTAGGCTCAACTGAAGAGAGTTGCCCCAAAACCACGTCCACTGGAGAACTGTTGCGGAGGCCCTGTGCTCCCTCGAGAAGCATGCGGAATAAGTCAAGTAAGTCAAGTAAGTGGTACTTCAGAAATGCTAAGATTCCTCTTCTTTTGTCCACAGACCATCATCGACATGTATCGCCCTGTAGGGAACGCGTTTTCATTTGTGTGGTGCTGCTCGGACTCCAGTCTCTAGTGACACAAATAATCGATTTCGATCAAAGTTTGAAAGAGTGTCGCATGCTGTGCTGTGCTGTGCTGTGCTGCTTCCGTGCGGTGCAGCGTGAAGACGCCGTGCAGCAGGCGGCGGAAAAGAGACCGGACATGGGTGACTGGCTCCCTGGGACGAGGTCAGCCAGCGCCTGAGGCGGCAGGAAGAGACCAATAACCGTGCAGCGCTCGCCTTTGCCATAAACGCCTTCAACTTCTGAGTCTTGGCTCGAACCACGCTTCCGTTTCCAGCAATTTCTAAGCCTGAAGGACAGTCGAAGTGCCCGGCCTTACCATCCCTTAGTTATCTTGATCCCTAGATCACGCACCCGCTTACCCAAGCACCCACCCGCCTACCCACCAACCAAACACGTTGTCAGCAGTTTTTACTGGCGTCTTTAGAGAACGTGGTGTGTAAATGTTTCCGGCTGGAAGATGGTGCGCATGTTTATGTTTGTTCACGTCTGTAGGTGAGTGATTCTGCGTATTTTCACACACACAAACACACGGGGACTCGTCTCACCTGTGGAGTTGGTTGACAGGGTGGATGTTGTCAGAGACTGCCCAGTCCGTGTGTCCGCCGGTGCATGTGCTGTGCTTGTTGTGAACAGTAGCAGACTGTCCTGCTCATTGGCATCCTTGTGCCATCCAGCGTCTTCCGGTCCCACACTGACGTGTCACAACTCCCTCCTAAGTCGGGCAGCTGACAAATCGTGACAGGTGACGCGCACCTGTTGAACTGTTTCCCAGGCTGCAAGAGTTAAAGTCACTCCTTCGATCCTCTACGACTCACTGGAGAGCCAGAGTTAACCACGGCACTGCACTAGCGGATAGACTACACTCGGCTGAAGCCGGGAAACACCGGAACAGTCGGCTTGTTGGTAATCTAGAATCCTTCACGGCTTCAGGTCAAGACAGTACGTGTTGATGGTTCTAGTCAGTCCGACAAGGTGACGCACACAGAACACCGCCTTACTAGCTAACGCGACTTAAAACACAATGCGCTGCAGACCATTTCAAACAGTTCTGGGCTCGGCGTTATTTATTTACTTAGACCCGCTTGTTGCTATTGCCTTCGGGTTCTAAGAAGTCGAAATGACGGGGATCTCTGAGCCAATGAGTGACGAAAGAGCGACGAGCGGCGACCTATCGTCACGGTTTGTCCAGCTGATGACGACACTGCCGACAGTAACACGCTGTGTGTAACCTTCCATACGTGACTGAAGTGCCGGCGGTGTGACAGAGCTGATACCTAGAGGCGTATCTCCTCAGTCAGGTAGCATATGTCATCAGCTGATTGCGCTTCTCCGCCGCCTGCCGCCTGCCGCGCGCCGCGCCGCCTCCGCTGCCATTCAGTTGACTGCGAGGCGTCAAGGTGCAGCGTGGGTCATGCCTTGCTGCTGCTGCTGCTGCTGCTGGCCATGGCGGCATGCAGTTACGACATCTTCGGACGCTGCGCGCGCCGCCATGGCACTGCTTTCCTTTGGCTGCTGCAAGTATCAGCAGATCGATAGCGGGGGCCACGGGCATGAGAGGAAGTGAGGTCACCTTCCCGCCACACCATCAAGCTCATCCCCCACCTCCATCGGCGGCGAAGTTGAATTTGGTAGGAGAGTGCTTCCACCTTGGGGTGATTTTGCACTATGGGGGGAAAGGGGAGCTTTGGGGAAGAGGGACTCTGTAGTTGTAGTGTTCTGTAATGATGGTGGGTAGGCGATGGTTCCGTGTGCTGGTCTTTCTTCTGGCACTCTGCTGCTGGAGGGGGTGGCGTGCCTTGTCCACCATAGGGGGTTCCCGTTGGTCGATCCTACTGCTCCCCCCCCCCCACTTTTGAAAACTCCATTTATCATTTATCTCCACCTTCGGGTCTTATTTCCTTAGCTTTATATAATTATATTGAAATGTTGATGCTTTAATCTGCAGGCACAAAATTTCCCCATAGCTTACAGGTTATGGGTGATCTAAGTAGTTCACAAAACTGTTTTGAATTTTGTATTATTTAGATATATGTAACATTTGGGTGGCCATTTAAAATTACTGCCTGCACTGTCAGTGCCATTGCTTTTTGTAGGCTGGGGGGGGGGTGCATGACTTCCCATTAGGACCATTCCTGTTTAAATTTTTATACTAGCGACATATGGGATCCGATGGAGTGTAGCGACTGTAGCCCCACAAATACAGCTCACTGCGTCTTCGTGAATCAAATGGTATTCACTATTTTATCTCATTCTTGCTTCTCTGGTTTCATAGGTCTGTTGGAATTCGGTAAGCTCTCATATTTCTGTCATTGTGGCCTTGGCGTCCTTTTTCTACTTTTCTTGGCACCGCAGCTTAACTGCTGGTTGAATGGTTGGTTTCTCTCTTCCCCTGAAATGGTATATTCATCTTGATGACGTCAGTGGATGGTTTTGCTTTTATTGCTATTTTGCAAGTCTGTTTCTCCATCTCCATTAAAGGCGTAGTAGAAAGAAAAGGGAAACTTTGCTACCCGCCACGCGATTGGCTACAACTGCACAGAAAGGGGGGGAGGGTCCGTTATCTAACTGGCTACATGCATGACCCTCATGCAAGCCACCTTTTAATGTTAGTCTATCGATCCTGTCCCAGCATTTTCACGGCAGGCTTCAATTCATTTCACTCAGCTAAGTACCTGTTTCATTGTCTTTTTCTCTCTCTGTCATCCTGACGAAGGGGTATAATGCCCCAAAACTGTTGTGTGTCCTTTTCATGTAGTTTGCCGCATTTCCTTTTAACTTGGAAACTTTGTGAGCCAAAAAAACTGTTAGCATGTGCTAAATGCAGCTTTGAACTGTCAATCTGTATTTCTATCAACATTTAATGACACCTACACCTCCGTTTTTATCTTTATCCTCCTCAGGGGAGGGAATCAAATGAAAATGAGGTATCACTTCCCTTGCTTGTGACGTCAGGTGTGGGCTAAGGGCATCCAGTGCAAGTCCACACAACTTCAAATGACACCAGATTTCATAAATTAGACCAAAAAAAACTGTTTTGCTTTAGAAATATGTTTACAGTTAAGATGATCATAATGCTTTTACTATAATAGATGTACTGCATCCTGTAATATTTTAGCTTTTCTGCAATGTTTCGTTTATAACATTCAGGTTAATCACTTCAAAAATTTACTGAAAACAAAGTGAAACCACACAACAGGAATGGCATGAGTTAGAATATTTACATGCACCACTTCCTCTACATCCATCATCTTTATTCAAGATTTTTCTTTCTCTATGTGCTCCTCAAATAACGCAATCACTGTGTGCTTCTAAAACTTTATTTTGGATATTTTTTTTACAGGTAAACTAACAGTATTTTATCCTGATTATCATGAAAGATTTCTGCATATAAAGGAGTAAATGAATTATGGCTAAAACAGGTTTTCATTTCAAACAATAATACACAATGGCATGTTTACAAGCTCTTCAAAGAAATATACACCAATGAACCAAGTCCAGATATTAGTATGCAAAAGCGCTTTTCAAATGATCATTAAACTTCCAAAACCACCAACTGGCCTTTCAAATAAAACTGTTTTTAATTCAGTCCATAAACCAAATGCAGTGATTATCATATACAGCCAATGTTCAGATCTTTTCCAATGCATGAAATCCTTGCTCCAGTGCTGCTGAGTTTGACACTGATACACCCCACAAATATGATCCATAATCAGTTGGCAGAAAGATCTACATGAAAATAAAGAACTGTAAAAGATACACGAAAATGTCTGCCCCTTCTTTTGTTTTGATCCTTTTGGAAAGAAAAAAAAACATGCTTAAGGGTGACTTCACAAAACAGAAAATATGCATCACATTTAAATTTTAAAAAATGAACATTTCACCCAATGACAGCATGTCTGGAAAAAATAATTAACACCTTATCAACAATCCTGCAACAGCCAAAGGAAAAAAGCACAAATGAAAAACACTAACCATCAAACTATACTGAAACAAGTGTGTGCAGGTACTTAGGCTGCTTGACATGAATACTGTTCAGCTGCATAGCTGCTGGAGAAAACACCGGATGTTATACATTAGGTCAACTGTTATTTCACACACTTTCTATTTTTTCAGATCTAAATTATAACAATATGTTACAAAGCAGTCAGCATGAATACTGTTCCTGAATATTATTAACATAAAATTAGTGCAAAAATGTCCAAATGGCAAATAAAATGCTTCTAAAATTAAGTTTGCCTTAATGTGCATGCACACACACACACACCCTGACATAGGTTTATATTGCAACTGGTAAGAAGTTTAAAAACAAAATATCATAAGGACACAATGATTTCTCATATTTTTTTAAAATTGCTATGGAGTTCAATCTTTAAGCAGCCTACAAATTTGCCTTAAAGATGGTCTGGTGACTAGTTCACTAAAAAAAAATCATTTAAAAGAAGGACCAGACTTAATTTTGTCCTTTTTTGCCTGCTCAAACAGCGTGCCACACAATATTCCACAGCCCCATTATGACGGATGTATCTAAAGCTTGTCGACAGACTACAAAAGATTAGACATGACGAAAACTGCAGTTATGGAACAAGTCTTGAAGAAATGTAAATGAATTACTACTACCGTTATGAATACTGGCTGAACAGTGCTTTAGGACAAGGTGGTACTGTAACCATGTACAGTCACAGACAGGACACACATATTATGCAGTATGCCTTTTAAATATCTCTCATGATGACTGCTGTGGCTTTACACAAAGGAGTCTGCAGACAAATGTTTTCCCTGTCCACACAAGGACTAGCCCAAAACCACCCTAAGCCACCAAATGCAATGACTAAACCAGGTTTCTCTGAAAAAATACATGAAAAATCCAAAAAAAAAAGAAGCAAGTACACATACCGCGGCACCAAATTATTTCATTTAATTTGTAAGTAGTTCAGAGATATCTTATTCTCATTATCACTGACAACTGAGATGGATGCCCTCCCCCTGCAGTTACTGGGTTGATCAAGGCTACATCCAAGACAAACACAGTGTCGGTGCCAAGACTAGACATGGCCTAAACACAGTCTCTGTGCCAAGACTAGGCATGGCCCAAACACAGTCTCGGTGCCAAGACTAGGCATGGCCCAAACACAGTCTCGGTGCCAAGACTAGACATGGCCCAAACACAGTCTCAGTGCAAAGACTAGACATGGCCCAAACACAGTCTCAGTGCCAAGACTAGACATGGCCCAAACACAGTCTCGGTGCCAAGACTAGGCATGGCCCAAACACAGTCTCGGTGCCAAGACTAGGCATGGCCCAAACACAGTCTCGGTGCCAAGACTAGACATGGCCCAAACACAGTCTCGGTGCCAAGACTAGGCATGGCCAAAACACAGTCTCGGTGCCAAGACTAGGCATGGCCCAAACACAGTCTCGGTGCCAAGACTAGACATGGCCCAAACACAGTCTCGGTGCCAAGACTAGGCATGGCCCAAACACAGTCTCAGTGCCAAGACTAGCATGGCCCAAACACAGTCTCAGTGCCAAGACCAGACATGGCCCAAACACAGTCTCGGTGCAAAGACTAGACATGGCCCAAACAGTCTCAGTGCCAAGACCAGACATGGCCCAAACACAGTCTCAGTGCAAAGACTAGACATGGCCCAAACACAGTCTCAGTGCCAAGACTAGACATGGCCCAAACACAGTCTCAGTGCCAAGACCAGACATGGCCCAAACACAATCTCAGTGCAAAGACTAGACATGGCCCAAACACAGTCTCAGTGCCAAGACCAGACATGGCCCAAACACAGTCTCAGTGCCAAGACCAGACATGGCCCAAACACAGTCTCAGTGCCAAGACCAGACATGGCCCAAACACAGTCTGACTCGATGCCAAGGGCCAAGTCCAGTGTAAGCTAGCTTACCAAGACACCATCAATGACAAGATGGCTACGGACGCCCTAAAGATCAGCAAATGTCTATACAGATATATGGAGTGTTGGGCTTTTTTTCTTCCATTTGACATGAACTCCTTTTGTGCAGCACAGCAACATGCTGCTCTGAACATGGAGTGCATTAACAACTTACATGGCTTCTCATGTAAATGGTTAAAGCCATTATATAGTCTTCTTCCACTGTTACAAATGTTACATAAAATAAGTACATAAATGCAATCTGTTACATTGTGTAATAATCACAAGTGATATACTTGTGAAATCTTCATCTACATAAAGCATACCAGGTCAACGACTGGACAACTTAAAAATGAACAATACTGACAAGCTTGAGATATAGCCAAATGAACAAATCTACAAACACAAACAAAAAAATATATGAACCAGATCCATGACTCAACAAATTGCAAATTCACAATACTGACTGGTTTCCTATTTGAGATTTATCTGGATAAACAAATCTGCAGTTCTCATATGAATACAGCCCTAATAAAGTTCCTGTTCTGTCAGCCAGTTGCTAATACGTATTAGATATCGTGTCTCGGAATACGCTGTGTATCATTTAAGATACATCATCTAAAGCAGGCATACCTGAGGGAAAGATTACCTAACTTCCAGCACCTGAGAAAATTACAAAAGTAGGTGGACATGTCCGCCGAGACATTCATCACTCTACTGTTTTGTGGTCTTGGATCCTACCTGCATGCTGTACAACTATTTCAACTTCCCTTTCATCTCAAAAGTAGACCTAAAAGATATGAATCCATTACCAACCTGTCAAATATCAGGACAGGCATTACTGTATGAAAAAAGCTTAAGAGCAATTGAAGAAAACAAACCCAAAAATCTGTATTCTGTTCATCTACAAAAAAAAAACCATTAAAACTTTAAGAAGCTGCCCTACTCATATAAGGCCCTATGAAGCTTTAAGATTGTATTCGATTTTGAATTTCAAATCAGCACTGCTTTTTTCTTTTTGAACTTTTGTGTAAATGATATAAAATATACATGACATAAAGGCAGTAGGTTACATAACCAAAACCATGTAATGGCGAGCCTTGCATTGATCTACACAGCTTTTGCCGAGGAACAGTGCAACAGCACTGGAAAAAATCTGCAACAGTAGTCTAGCAGACTTGTTGGTAGCACGTTGGTTAGGAATCAATTCATGCTTGAGGAAAATGCAGCAGATTTCCTCTTAAATTACTAAATATTGGTGCAGATTACTAGCTGTTTGACTACAGATTTCCTAAACAATGTTACAATAAAGCTGGAAGATCTAACTGGGCTACTCAAGTTAGAATTTTAGCATGCGTTATGAGTTTGGGTATGCAAACAGCTGATAATCTCTCTCAAGGTATTGTGATGTTTAAAGAAAGTTTGATGAACTGTTATCAGCAGAAGGGGCATGACTCGCTCTCTGCTTTCCCTCAGTCCTGTAACTACCACCCAGAGTTAGCCAGGGCTTCTTATAAATGCTGGCAGCCCAACCGCAAGCAAAATGTGCCTCGCCTCTCGAGATGCATCTGTCTTCCCCTTGTCAGTTTTAACAAATGAACCCCGACTCTATGTAAGCAATGTCACTTCGACTGTGTTAAGTCTTTTTTTTAAACATACCCGAGGTATATCGCTTTGTATAATAAACATATTCCATTAAATCGTATTTTACCATAGATTCCCCTCCTCACAAGGTTTTTTTTCATGCAAGAATCTTAAAGTTTCCTTATACGTAACCCTGAAATTGAGATTTCTGTAAATATGCCAGTTACAGTTTTCAAACCAAAATAGTCTAGCTCCCCTGTGGTCTTCCATTCCCGTATATGGAACTATTAACATACCCTCGTAGTAACCATGGACAGCCCCATCTCCCACTTCTTTGTCAATACTCTTTGCTGTTGATATGCCCTTGCTGTGGTTTTTATTACTAGTATGTCTTTGCCATGGCCATAAAAACTGAATAAACCATTATAATAATTATTATGCACTCACACCCCCACCCACACCCCCACACATACACAGGCATATGGTGACTGTATGTAATTACCACCATAAAAAAATGTCCACTAACAGTATTTCAAGGGAATAAAAACACAAACCTGATAAGTATGGCTACAGACTCGAATATGAGTACATTTTTGTTACTAGGTTAAGCCAGCCCTTATGCCCATAGCATTTATAATCCCACTAAAATCTTGCCAGTGTGACATCACAAATGGTGAGGTCTTCAAAAGCTACTCCTCAGTCTTTAAGCAGGGACTTGTGTAGCAACTGGCTGCAGGTTTCAAACCATAAAAGCACCATTCTAGGAGTCAGTAGCCAGACATCATTTGTGGCAGTCAGTCCAGATTCAATAGCGTGATGTCCCAAAGAAGAAAAAAAAAATGTTTTAGGATTGTTCTGCATCACATATTTTCCAGATTGTTTCCAACATCCTTCCTTTCATGAAAGATAAGGCAGTTACACGTACACACAGTTGGAATGAAAAGGAAATAGAGAGGAGGGGGAACAGAGAGCCAATCAGGCATGGGATTGGCCACCATTTGGCGGAATTCAGATTTCTGGGGGTTGGTTTCCGCTAAAAAAAAAACTTAGGTGCCACTTTTCTTTTGTAGGCGATTATATACATATAATAAAAAGAAAATGCTTTGTTTTCTTCCACCATCAACTAAATTTTGCATAATGAGCTTTGCATTCTCACTTCCTGTATTGCTTGCCGTATGCAGTTCCGTTACCGGCTGTTGTAACTTTTCCCTGCACACTTATCGCTGTACAGGCTCAGACTGATTCAGACTTTTCCCATCATTTCTGCCAGATTTTAGATTTTTTTAAGGTGATCCAATTCCCATGCCTGCCTCTGTAAACTGACTACATTTCAACTGCACATGGATAACACCAGTACATGGTACTGGTAGTTCATAATTCTTCCAGTTCAGAACTGGCATAGCCAGTCGACTGGAACCCCTGTCCCTGCCTCCTGAAAACAACAAATCTTGCACAGGAATGATGACACCTGTGAAACAAACATTACATGCAAGAAAGATTATTACTATCATTTCCAAATGAGTAGTTTTGCACATACAGAAAAACTCTTTGCCCAAGAACACTATTAAGCTTATCTAAGCTAAAATAATAAATAATAATCACCTAGTATTTATAAACTCATGCAACCCTGACAACTTCCTGGTTACTTCTTACAGTTCAAGAGAAATTTGTCTAACCCGACTTGAATAATTGGTCATGCTATGGTAGAATCTCTACTCTTTTTATCACTAATCCTTCTGAACAAAAAGGCGACTTCCTGGTATCAAGAAAATATGAACACAGAGGGAAATGAAACTGCGCCTTAGCAACCCTGCTTTAAACTAATAACTTTTTCCTCTTTTGTCATCAAGGTTTACCAACAGCATTTACCGAGCAGTGCAAGTAAGCTGCCCATCAGAGTAAAGCAGGTTTTTCTAAGACCAATGCACCTGAGAAAGACATACTGACAAACAACTCAACACCATCAAAATGCATGCTCACACTGTCAACAGCATAAAGGAATCATCATAAAACATGAAATAGAATCACATAACTGCCTTGTTGGGTCACTGTCAACACCATCAAGTGCTTGTTTGCTAACTGGGAAATCTTCATATTAAACACCATTTTTATGTCAACAAAACATCTGAAAGGAGTCGGAGTCAAGGAAGTCTCAGGTGAATCCACTTCACTGCAGGCTTGAAAAAAATAGCGATCATAACCAAGCTTTCAACAATCCACAAGCTAAACATGAACGATGGTGCATAGAATGCATTTCTTGTCCGGTCCTTCAGCCATGCATGAGCTGCTTTTATGCCATTGCTTACTCCATAGTGCATATTATTGTTACTTTGTTCTTGTTATCTCCATCAAATGACATGGTCCAAACAATACATGCAGACAAATAAGGACATCAGTTTACAAAGCAGCAAAATAAATAGCTAGGTGTAACATTTCCCACAATTACCCAACCCACTAAATCATACTGACTCCATCAAATAAGGGTCAATTCCGTGACTGAAAATTTCATGGGTTTTTTTTTCAATGGGTCTGATTAAAAGCTTATCTTCCAGCAACATTTTTAAAAGTATTAGTATATATCAACACTAAAAGTGTGGGCTACATTATTAAACCACACTGTTAAGAACAAACAATGAACACATTTCACTGTCCAACGCGCCTACATTCCCAAGAATACTTGCAAGCCAAGGTGAATGGCAAGGCTGCAGGTAAGGAAGCCTGCCCCAACCTGTACACCCAGCACAGCAAAATCCAATGAAAGGAAAACAGTTTGCTCCTCTCCCCATTCCCACTGCAAAACTTAAGCACAATCTAGTGCCACCAATCTAAGATAGTTTGTGCCAGTCCCCATGATGTTTGGACCATCTGTGCAAAAGATGCTCCACCATACACGGCAGAGTGCAAGACTGATAAAGCACATACAGAGGAAAGAAATGGTAGACTATGTAAAGGTCCGCCCATCTAAAACAATCACTGGAAAAGATGTTCCTTACACAGTGCATGTCCAAAAGTGCCTTTACAAAGGAAGTGCATGAGAAATCTTTACTGCAGTTTCTCTAGCCTAATGGCAGGTGACTGTGGACAAGTTAAAACTGGGCTGTTGGCAAAACTTGCAGAATGTTCACAAAAGTGACAGCAGATGGCAGCAGACTGCACACTTAGCTCTTGGTAGGACTGGAGGACAGCGCTGGGCCCCCATGCTTTGGAGGCGACATGGAGTAGATGCCGCGTGGCATGTCTGCCTCCTCCATAGACATGCTGCGATTGCGCCCTGGCACAACACCAGGACTACCTTCAATGGATGCTGACCGCTGAACACGTGGCATAGGCACTCCTCCAACTGCCAACAATTGGTGTACATAATTCAGTACAGGACATACCCCACATTTTCACCAATGCTAAATGTAATCTTATTACTGTTGCATATTTATGGCATCTGCAAAAAGCAGCATATGCATTTTCATACCAGCACACTCAATTCCACTACCATACACCTACACACATATACATGCACACATATGCACACAAGCATGCACCTACCCACCCATCCACACACACACAGATCTGCCATGAAAGGTGTGGGATGTGAGTTTCTCTAACCCCTGGGGAGTCATGTAGTTCCTCTGCATGTGGCACCTATTTAATGGGCTCGCTGTCAATGCCACATGTTTACAGCATTAGCTGCTTCTGGCACCTGGTTACACGGCTAGCTGCTAACGTTTGTTCCTGTGATGTTCTAGAGCAATGCTCTGTTATTTCACAATGAAGGCAAACTGATAACCAAAAGACTCATTTCTTTCTTCAAACAAATTCAGCCAACGCCACATCCACAGACCACAGTAATGAGCTCACCAAATCCAAGGCCTTGGAGAAAGTACAAGAAACTCTCAGCAAACCTCTCGGGCTGAAACAAAATGTAACCGCTCACTAGTCAGACAGTACAGAACATGAAGTGAATGGCTACTTTTGTTATGCGACCTTGCAAACTGCCTGACAAATTTGACAAATGTTAACTCAGTGTAAATTTCAAATAATCATAACAACACATATTAGCACCATGATCAACTGCTCACCCTCTCCTCAAGAACATTGGCCACACCGTCTACCTCAAGGAAGTCCACTTTCTTTTTATCTAACACTGCTCGCACCCGGTTGAACAAACTGTGCACTTCGTCATTGCAGGATGCTTTGCTCCCCGTCACCATCAAGATGGGGCACCTACACAGGACAAAGGGCTCAAGACAACAGAAAAGCCCAAGAAATACAACCTGCATCTGACATGCTGTTCCTTAAACATAACACTAAATGTTGTTCTTAGCACACACCCCTCCCCAAGATTTCAGCAATGCAATCTTATTACTGTAACTACATCCAATATATAAATCTGACAAATAGTAAAACCTCCTATGTAAGACCTTCCCAAATAGCAAAACCTCCCATGTGAGACCTTCCCATTAATGACTTCCACCAGCATACCAAAAATATTTGACAGAAATCATTATATAATCAACCTCTGATTTGCAACTCCCTCCTTAATGCAACTGCTGACCAACAAAAGTGACTTGTTTTGCACAGTATACGACTGTTCCTGATCAAATGGAACAACCAAGAAGCATGAGCTATTGATCCAAAATCCACTCAGAAAGCGCAAAAGAACTGTTTTAAATCTACAGGACAGACTGCAGTTGGGACTCCATCCCCAAGATCTTTTCTCCAAAGGCCTGAGCAACCCACATATACAGAGACTGGCTGGCTACTGCTTAACGACCCATTGCAAACGAGGTGCACATCAGGACAGTGTTAGCAGGCTGCCCCACAGGGACTGCTGTTACAACACAGGTTTCAGTACCACCCAGTCACATTATAGTGAGACACCGGGCCAACCAGTCCTAGTACTGTTCCCTGTAGTGCCAGGCATCTGGCAGGGCAGCTACTAGACACAAGATGACAGGCACAAGGATACCATGCAAAAGTTATCTGTTGACTGCAGCTTTATTTCCACTTCCTACAGAAAACTGTTTATCTCTGAATTTCTGCTGACCACTCGGTGGAACAGCTGTAGACGCTAACTATTAAGTACAAACAAGATCTACTTGTAAGTCTTACTAATCCCAACTCACTGCTTACAAGCATTCCATTCGTCACCACCGCAACTACCATCACCGACATTAAGAGGGAACTCATCCAAAGTCCATTCCACTCATCACCACCACAGCTACCATCACTGACATTAACTCAATTGTGACGGAGAATCCTACCTAGAGTAGGTCCCGGGGGGGCCGGGGCATTTTTAGCCTTTTTTCAAAAATTCATTAAAAAAATCCCCCAAAACAATAAAAACATTATTTAAAATTGCTAACTAACTACAATAAATAAAGAAAACTCATTTCTTACCGTGTTTCTTGGACCTTGTACCATAATTTTGTAAATCCTTTGATGGAAACACAACTGAAGTTGATGAAATCAAAAAGTCCTCGCCATTCAGTCTCAGTGTCTGTTCGGTACTCTTCAGTACACGTGCTCGCTCGTTTTTCTCTTCGTAATCACTTTCTTAGGTCTTTCAGGCACAAATAATCTTATCTTCATCCACTTTATCACAGTAAATTTGCGAAACAATGTCATTTTCCTCTTTAGCGTATAATTTGAAGCGTAAATCTAGCATTTCTCAAGTGCCAGACCACATGTGGACCCCCCCCCCTTCGAATTATTGCCGGAAACGGATCTGATTGACAGTTTAAAACACAGAAAAGGGAAGCAACTCGTGAAGAAATGATTCAGCTTTCGATTGTAAGAGTTCTTTCCCTTAAAAAATTAGCAGATGAAATTTTAAAAATCATAATTCGAACGGACTTAATCCAGCCCGTAAGGCGGAAACGTAGTGCCAATGGAGCGGGCTGTCGGTTATTCGCACGGTGTCAAAGAGTTAAGAGGGAACTCATCCAAAGTCCATTCCACTCATCACCACCACAGCTACCATCACCGACATTAAGAGGGAACTCATCCAAAGTCCATTCCACTCATCACCACCACAGCTACCATCACTGACATTAAGAGGGAACTCATCCAAAGTCCAAATAAAGGCAGTAACATAAGTGGATGCAAGACTTCTTTTAGTTATGAATGTACTCTTCACATCAGATCAAAGACAATATGCCTGACTTAGTGACTTCTACTCACTTTATCTTTCCGATGTTCTCAGCAATATTGCTTCGCCTTGAACAGAGAAATACATAGTGGTGAGTCTAACTATAAATTATGAAGTCTTGGACATAGTAAAATCACAGCTCAAAGAGTAATGCAGTTTTTTTTAAATGACAGATGTACATATAAAAAGAATAAAAAAATAATAATCCAAATTCATAGGCAAGGCAAACAACATACACGTATTTACAGAGGATTCATAAGATACAAGTAACAATAGATTTTCCTACGCTGAATACACAAAATTCACATTCATTTAACCAAGGAAACAAAGACATACTTCATAAAGGCCTGAACAAATTTCTTGAGATTGCGTGGGTTGATTTTAGATCGCAGCGATTCCTGGAAATTTTCAATAACCTTCTGAAGTTGATCCTTGCTCTCAGCCTTCTCAAACTAAGAAAAAAAATGTTAATCAAATGTCAATATGTTAAAAATGTCAATTAACAATGCATTGACTGTATAGTGCCAGGTTTATATGTATTAACAATCAACTTACTGAAATGGATTCTCAGCAAGTCAAACAAACATGAAGCTGACGAAAACAATTTCAAAGGTGGATCATATGAAGCTGTCATGTCAACTGCTCTTTCATTTTTTTCTATTTTCTTTCTTATTTATATTTTTGCCAACACCATAAGCCTGTGTGCCAGCTTCTGCTCAAGTTACAAAAGTTGTAATAAAAATGTGGTACCTGTGGAGTTTCGCAAAATATTGCTATTATTAACGTCTGTCATTCAGCCATTCACATGCAAGACAATAGCTTTCTCATGAATGTTAGATCTGCCATCTATACATTTACTGTCCCAAGCTTCTTTAGTGAAGTATTGTGCAGTCCAGTTAATACGAGTCCTGATTATATAAAAAAAATCATTAGTACAGTTTCAAAGTCTGCGTTGTCGAATGGCATGCACCTGTTTCATCCAATTTGGTTCAGATAAGAATCAGCTAACACAAGTAACTTTTCTTCTCCCCCTAAACTCGTGTTAAGAGGGCTGCACACTAGATACACATGTATTCAATGAATTCCAAAAGCCACTGAATGAAGAAATGTGTTGATATGTAAGTAAGTGCTCCCATCACTGTTACACACCAAAAACTGCGGTCAGACAGAGAACAATCAAAAACATGCAACAACAACTAATCTCTACATGCCTGTGGCTTGGCTCTGTCAAAATAAAATTATCTTTTAATGCCAGACCTCTAAAGCTGAAAATGGAAGTGCATGGCTCAATGCATTATTATCTAATGATGACAGAATGCAAAATTTAGTGTGCTGCCAAGTTTTCGCTATAAATACACCCACTAGCATGAACAGGGTGAGGCTTGCGGCTCATAATGATTATAAAGCACAGTACATGTAACAGGAATACAGTCTGACATTAACCATTGCCCGATTGTCTGATACAAGTAAATTTATTTTTTGGAAAGTAAAATTCCTGACAACTTGCCAAAAATGTGAAAATGTTTACAGATTTATCTGTCTTTTCGATATTTTCAAAGTAGACTCCTATGCTAGGAAAATACAGGTCACTTTTGGGCAAGTAAAATATATTTAAACTTTCATGACAACGAAAGTGAAACAAAAAATAAAAGAATCAAAGGATGTTAGCCCTGATAAGCATTCCAATTTCAGGCAAATTTAATTAGATTTTGATCTCTCGAACCTTAATTTCTATGGCAACTATAATTAGATTTTAAACTCATCAAACTGTACATGCAGATCCAAATTATGGCGACAGACCCACATGGCCAATGAGTAGCAATTGTGTAGTTAGACATATGGAACAATGACTTGCATTTACTCTAACAAATACAACCTGACATTTGACTGTAACATATAAACTTTGCATTTGACTATAACACATAAACCTGGAATCTGACAAAAATGTAACTGGTTTGGTTTGGTTTTTAATTGCTTAATGTCTAGTTGCAAAAAAAAAAAGGAGCATATCAAGACACTTTTGGCTGAGACATGTTTACGTGCTGCCACACTGAGACTGCTGTTCCTACACAGGCTTTAGTCCCACCCAGTCACATTATGCTGACATGGGCCAACCAGTCCTAGCACTGTTCCCTATAGTGCCAGGCATCTGGCTACTAGATTGCCAAGTTTTAAGTCTTAGGTATGACTTGGCTGGGGTGTGAACCACCGACCTTCCACCTTGGAAGCGGACACAAACGACAGACCACTGAAGCAGTCTTGAATGTAATCAGAGAACACAAAGAGCATGCAGCTCATATAAATTCATCGTGTTTTACTATGTGCACAGAAAATGTGCATTGCATTTTATAATATCTATTACTTCTCAATGCCTCACTCCATGCCTAGCAACAAGTGGCTTTCTGAGCATTTATTAGTATGAGTCAATGAATCAGTTCCAAAAAATATCTTGAAAAACAAAAACACTGCCATCTGACACAGTCATTAACAATAGTGCCATGCCCAATGTATGGTTAAGAGATTAATTTAACAAACTGATTTAAATCCTATTATATGTTTAACCAAATGCCTTCCTTAAACTTAAAGGTACAGAACTGCATGTGTTAATTGGAGCGATGGGATTTCGTATAGTTAATTGTCTTGTGGCTTTAGACAATTACAAAACATGTGTTTGGTTTGGGGCTGAAAAACTATGGATATGTTTAAAAGACAGAATTCCAAGACACAAACTGTTTAGGGGGAAAGTAAGAGTGGGAGGGGGGGGGGGAGAGAGTGCAACAAGTCAAAACTGGGAAAATTCAAAAGTGATAATTACTTTTTTAATATTTAGAAATAAAAAAGTTTCTGAATCAAGAAAATTTCATCTATACATGTCATACAAATCATAAATTAGTCACATTAATTGTGCAACGAAGTAACTGCACAAAAGCTTGCAACACATAAGAGTTCTCTCTACGTGATGGAAAATACCCAGCCCAAATTTTAGAACCAAATTTCAAATCAATGTCATAGAAAGTGATACTTTTTACAACTCTGTAATAATTATAATATTTAATTCTTTTTACTTTCAGCTGGATTTAATTTCACCTTATACAACCTTTTGTTTCTCTTCCATAAGCTGTTTATATTTAATTGATAAATCACCTGCATATAAGTACTTTCAGTATAATCAAGCTTCTTCAAAAAAGTAAGTTATCAGTGTTAAATTTAGTCAGTTATCTAGGATAAAGTTAGTTTTCTAGAATAACTTGTGTATGAGCAGACAACCTTAGGAATATTTTAATGAGAGTCTTACATCATCATGGTTTCGTAACACCAAGATCTATGGTTTCCCATCATTGAAACAGAAAAAATATCCATAACTCGAAACTCCAAGCACTTCTCTCTCCAAAGCATAACAATGAGAAAAGTTTGCTAAATATGGCTATTATACAAAGAAAAAACTGAAGGTGCACTATAGAATCAGTAATGCTGATGCCGTGATGGTAAACTAAGAAAACAAGATTTAAGTGGCATACATGCAGTGTGCACAGGAGATGGCTGGTTGTTGAGAAGCCAGCACAAATGATCTGTCAGGCGGCATACCCCCATACCCCCCTCTCCTGCCCAACCACCAACCCTCCTTCATTCCCAAAGCTCTGTTTGTATATTGTTAGTAGATCTCAAGAATATAGTAAGAATAGTTAAAGCACGTTCGTCAGTAATGCATCGAGAGTAATTAGAACAGTCTACCCCTTGATTAATTCTCACATATGAGAAAACAAAGTGGGCTCAGTCATCCCACTCAGCCACAAAGGAAACCTGGTGGTGGTGAAATGTTACTTAAATTGTAGCTCTGATTACACTTTCAATGGAACAATATTTGCAACAAGACAAACACAAAATATTGTAATTATATTAAAAGCGTGAAGGTATTTGTTGCTCAAATAAATCTTTGAATCACTGAGGTATCTGCCACAAAGAAGTGTGCAGCATTACACAAAAGCTATAGGCTGTATAGCATGCAGTTAACTCCCTTTAACTACACACCTGCAACTGATTATATAGATAAGAAATGTCAAAACAATTAAGCTAGGCTTTCTGAATATGTATATTAAATACACTACACTTCAGAACTAAGACACTGGGAGACATCCAAGGGACTAAAATTAAATCTCAATGAAATAAAACCATTGCTGTGGATACAAAAGCTTGCGGAGACATGTTACGTTACCTCAGAAGTGCCCTACACAGCCATGACAACATAGAGAAATAAATAAAGCAGTATTAGATATATTGAAACATTTCTCAGCATATTTAACAGTGCTGACACTCAACTAATGTCAAATAATAGGACAGATGCATCACCAGACAGTATACCTGGCAGGGGTCTAATGTCCACAGGGTTCTGCATTTTAACACACAGGAAGCCAGACAAGAGAGACAACTGAAAAGAGCTTCGCACCCAGGATAAATAAAGGTCTTGGTATGGTGTTTACACATAAAGATGTATCTGCATATGTGAACAGATAAGGAAGTCTGTCCTTGCAGTATTTTTGTACGTGAAGCTATTTTTTAAAATATGAAAAGTGACATAAAATTATCAGGGCTGGATCACCTTACATATTAGGGTGTGCATGGATTTACAACTTCTACACAAGGCAGTATCTCTTCTGAGGAATCGAATACATACAGCTACATCTTTATGAAAATATCTCTACATTTATAAAATACAGCAATGTCCACTTACAAGGAGGTCTGATAACACAAGTAATCAGGTATCACGAAAAACTTCTGGCCAATGCCCTTCTATTAGTCCATAAATATTTATTGCTGTGAGTGTGGATATAACAAGAAAGTGGATATAACAAGTCCATTTGCACATCTCAGATAACAAAAATGCTCTATTTAACACAACAAATAATCGAACGTCAGCTGGAGAAAAGTCCAGTGACAGAACTTATGCCACACACTGACACAGCTAAATCAGGCCCACAGGAATGGAAATATCTGATTCGGCTCCCTCTGGTCGGATTAATTCTTTGAATGGATATGACGCACAATAATGAAGCTCCAACAGTGCATGAAATTTGACTGTGTACATAGACTACACCTGATCCTGAGAAGAGGGGACAGTGACAGGGGAAAGTCAAAGTGTCTTCTCCTCCGAAGTGTCCTCTCTTCAGCGCAAGGCCAACAGTCAAGAAAGAGCTAAGCATGGCGCATACACTTGCAAATAAAATTTCAACAAAAAAGTTATCATTTACATTAATTTGTACAAAGGAAGAATAAAATGAAATCCACTTTGTCTTATGCTGTCCACACCTGGAAGAATTTAGTAAAGATTCACATCTCCAATGTATTATAGAGCATCTAGTGCATATCACCTCTTTTTATAATTATCCTCAAATAATGATATAGTTGTTAGCACTCGCTTAGTCAGCGGGCTGACTAAATTTAATAGGGATTCTCTGTATGCACACATTGTGTACTGAGGGTTAGCTGTGTGAAGACTAGCGTCGTTATAAAGAAAGGGATGGCAGATCTTTTTTTAAAAATCTGCCACATTCCTTTCTTTTGACCCTCTCTTTGCTACATGTTTGGGTATGGTAAGCTCCCTTGGTCAAATGCGTCTGCATACGGTTATGTTGAGCGCTGCCAGTACTTCTTGTTGGAGTTATCATTCGATATAGTTGAGAAAAATCTTGGTATTTTTATAAACTTGTCCTTTAGAATCAGAGAAACAATATCCCTAGAATTGAAATACTGATGTATTTTGCTTAATATCATAAAATGTTTCTTTTGATGTGTGTATGGTCACTTCCCTTTATAAAAAAAAGTATCATGGCATTATTGAATAAACATTTATATTTATAACCGTCCCTTCTCTTCCGCCAATACCCTTCATCGGCCTAACATTTAGCATATGCCACACTCCTGATGATGTATTCACACATTTTCATAGCATATCCTACATATATTCACTACTTGCTTACCAGTGTGAGCTGCCATTGTGGCTGTCATTCTCTTTCTTATTATGAATAACACTTACTAAGCTACATACTTCAAACTATACATTTCAGATCTGCTTCTAGAATTTTATTAGAACAGTGACCCAGGGCAAACTTTCTGTATAATTCTAGTTTTTATCAGTTCTTCCTCGTGTATTTTGAAAAGAAAAACAGATAGAGAAAAAGAGAGAAAGAGGAGACAGAAGTAAACCAGGGGAATAGTGCAATTATTCCAACTGGTTCTACAAATTTATGCATAAAGGTGACTTTGTACAGATGTATACTGAATGAAGCAATGACAAGTTGCTAAAAGTCTTACCGTGATCTCCAAAACATTGTACACATGGTGGTTGCATGTGCATGTGCATTTATTTGAAAAACTTGCTCAAAACCTTTTAAACTAGAAACACCAATACAAGCAGAAAGCTTAACAAAAGCATCAATGAGGGTCAACATTCAAAGCAAACCAATAAAAACAAAGTTATTCAGAGATAAACATCTACTATCTTCCTCAGTGTTATTGTCACATTGTATGGTGTCTGCATCCCAATACCTGTCCTTTGATCATAAGGCTCAGGGAAGAAAACTACCAATAAATCATTCTTAATAACTTGATAAGTTTCCCCCCACTGCTACATATTTTGTTGATCATGCCTATTAGTATATAGAGAATAATCTGGAAGATGCAGCTAAGTACAAACTACATGCAATCAAATATACAGCACGTTATACATATTATACAATTATTATTAAGCCAGAAAGGATTATGGCATTTATATGTACAATCATACTACGACAGAGCCATTCTAAAAACATTTGACAGATTATTGCAATGGTGGAAATATCAGATTTAGCATGGGCAAACTGAAATTTGTGCTTTAAATGTGTTTCACGGTGCTCAGTACAGGAGTATAATATACAGGTCACACAATTTCATGTGATTATGCTTTTGTTATTAAGTAATAATACTGATTATGCCAGGCAGTTCAGATGATAACTTGCGTTAAACCATCTTTACCTAATGAATTCCACTGGCAAAGTGATGAACACTAAGTGGACTGCTTTTCTTTTCCTAGTCCAACTTTAATCCCAATTCCTTTTCGCTTAACTCTGCTAATGGATTGGTATTAAAACAAGCCAAATCATAGTTAATCTTTATAGTTTATATGTAGAAATCCAGTAAATGTGTCTGGAGCCAAGTTCTTTCTCAATTTTGTGTGAATTTTTCTGACAATAGAAAAAGATTATTTGGTGTATGTCAATGCAAGCGTTCCTTTCACGTCTGTGTTGTCTTTACATGTCTACACTGGAAACTCTTAGCAATTTTGCTAAATGAAAATATCATTTTCACTAGCTCCATGAAATAGTCAGCAACCAGTGGTGGCAGATAGTGTTCTGCATAAAACTGGCAGAACAAGACTTCTGACATTATCAAACTACTGTCAGTAGACATAGTGCATAGTGTCTGAGTTTTCTTTCTCTTGGTGAAAAAAGCACACTTACTACAGAGTCATACAATGGCAAAGTCATACAGTTCACAAGCTTTAAAGTTTCTGTCATTGTCATGGCATGACTTTGCATTTAGGCACATAAACATGTTATACACACCAAATTTAAGCCAAAAAATTTATAACTACCTTATTTAGTGGTGAACTTTGAGTGTCCTAGTCAGTCTTAACAGACAGTGTGAACTTGGTCCCAACAAATTTACTGATATCCTTTTGGTAACAGATCTTCCTACTGAAGTTCCTTCTGCTTTTTTACACTGGTTCAAGGGCTCGAGGGATTGAGTTTGCTGCAGCGCATGTGTGCATATACAGCACGTGCACTTCTAGCATGTTCTCTATTTTATAAAATGTACCAAGTCCATGTTTTAAGAACTGTGGTCCCTGAGTAAATAATAATGATAACAAATCATGGGCATGGCTACTGAATTTTGATAAATGGTAACAGATAGGTGGTGGCAACTGGCAGATGACAAACAAAGAAGATTAATGATGAAAAATTATCTTCAGGATCTACACCATAAATAAATTTTATTGAAACTGTCTCATTATGGGGAGCTTTTTATCAGAAAACCTTACATTAAATTTTAACTGAAAATTAACTATTGATAAACATTTCATGAACTCTTTATGTGCTCCCCTCCCCCCACCCACACTGTAACATAAACACAAACATGTACACACCAATACATTCAAAAAAATTTTTTGCATTTTTTTTTTCTTTTTTTGGTGCTTGAAAATTCAACATTGCTAGCCATAGTAACTGACAAATTCTGTTCACTCACAGATCCAAATCGATGAAGACACAAGTATGCCTCAGCAGTGGGATTCATTCCAATTTGCTCCAGCTTCCAGTTTATCAGCTGTTGAAAATGAAAACAAAATTGAAGATGGATGAAGCACAGTCCCAGGGCAGATTCTTGAGCCCAGGTTCTCTCCCTTTCACCACCACAATGCTCAGCCCAGATAACTCCTGCACTTTTTTCCACCTGTCTCTCCACTGACCCATTTCATCCATCACCTTAACCCTTCATGAGGCATGGAGAAGAACAAGGCCTCAACATTTCTTTCCAACATTTACATATGGTCAAACGGTGGTCACTAGATTACATAAGCAATCTTCGTCAGGATGAGTCAAATCTTATATAGGGCCCAACATTATGAATAGCCTGGTTAACTAGCTAAGGTAAATTTAGTTATCAATTCTATTTAAAAAAAAAACTTCTCATAAATTGTCTGGTTGACCATCACTTATTATTTTTAATTTATTTTATTTAAAATTTTCCCAATATTTAAAAATTAAAGTGTCTTTTCAAGTAAGCATGGGTCACCTTCAGTCAAAATTAATGGTACCTTGCCCAACAGGGCAAGTGACAAGCCTTGATACAATCCTGAACTGGGTTCTATAAGTGCTCATCTTAAAAAGGGGTCCATTCGGTTGTGTATTTTATGTCCACCTTTACATAAGGAAAGGAGTGGAAATGCCAAAACAAGCTAGCCTAGAAGTTTATTATGCAGCCTTCATGCATAGGCATACATTGGAAACGTTCTTGAAAAATTACAATACCTTGTCTTTTAAGGATTCCATGAAGCCAGCAGTGGTACCTGTGCAGTGAATGAGACAAACGCCCATCACACGGTCTGGCTGTGCTATCTATAACAAACAACCACAGAACCCATGAACCCATCTGGTTTTGCACAGTGTCATGTACATAGTGTGTCTAAATTAAGGGTGAAAGTTAACAGGTCTTGATAAACCGGAAACTTATGTCAGAAGTTCCAGTAAAGCCAGAAAATGGTTTAAGTGAGATCAGCTACACTAGCACAGCACCCCCAAAGCACTCACAACCAACTGTCTAAACAGCATTTCAGCTAGAGCCAACTGTGGCCTGTGAAATGTTCCACCAGGCACTTCTACCATGATGGTTTTCTGCACCTAAATATCTACTACAGTCATCCCATCAAATACAAACATATTGGCACTTTTCTGTGCATGTGCACACCCCTATTTTTAAGTTTGTGTGCATGTATTAGTCTAAATTGTGTAGGTTTGTTTACGTGTATCTCAAAGTGTTGGCCACCTGTGTGGTATGTATCAGAGCCCCAAACATCCCTTTACCTGCTTGTGTGTAGCTTCGTCTGCATATCTGGATGCATCTGCATATATGTGTATATATCAAACTGTTTGCCACCTGTGTGGGATATAACAAAGCATACAGTACTGTTCTGTATGTTCCTTTATAGGTTTGTGTGCGTGTGTGTTTGTGTGCATGTGTGTTTGTGCGAGTGTTTGTTTGTGTGTATGTGCATTAGGGGAGTTGTCTTCCCCATTCCCTTACCGCAAATCTTGCAATAATATTTGCTCCTGCTCCTTCTCCCATACAAATCACAGACTTCACACTGGAAGGCAAATCCAAATATATGTTATTCTCCGACTCCATGCCTGATAATCAAAACACTTCTTACTAACATTCCTCATACAGTTATCAGTATCCTGGATGAAAAACTGTAATCGCTTTAACAAATCAGACTGTCTGTATTTCACACTCTGGAGTTCACAGCCAATTGAAACCAAATGCTTCATAATTCCTAACATCAAAGCCTGCATTCACAGCGTAACAAAGTTATCTTTACCATCAAATCTGACATTAGTTCAAAAGAAATCCTAATACTAAATAATGACAAACATCAATAAAGTGGAAAAATCACCCACTCTAGTTGGTCTAAAACACACACAAGATCTTCTCCAAGGGTCTGCATGGATGGGAATGTATAGCTGAAAAAATAAACAAGGTCCAATCAACAACTGCATCCAGTCAGGTTTCAATGTATAAAATGCATCTCTAAGCTTAATACATGTTCCTTACCCACTCAGCAGGCAGTTCCTTATATGACTGCATGACTGCCTGCACACACTTACCCACTTTCACACAGGGACATAGCATTCTTTAAGCTTACTTCGTGATCAGCACTTGATACAGCCAATGGTTTGGACTGGATGGCTTGAGCTCTTATAAGTGCAAAGCAACTCACTCAGAAGGCAAATCGCTGGCTTCATCCTCTTGCCCAGGAACATCAACATGAATGAATGCTGCTCGTCTTATGATCTCTTCCATAGCGTAATGGTTCAGGAAGTTAGTCCACATGGTATCTGTACACAAAAATAAAACAATGAAAATATATTATGCAACAATGATCAATATTTCACAAGGAAAAATCTACTTTAACTATAAACATCATCTGCTAATCTATCTGCATTACATACATATCTGTTTACTCTTCCATGATTTACATCTGATCTTGCTCTCAAAGCAAAACTTATACTGTTTATTCACGGGCATCAGAACTGCAAAAATACCATTCTACTTTGTTCAAACGTCCCACTTATGACCTCCACATGTTAACATTTTCTTACTTCACTAACATTAATGAATATGGTTTATCGGAGCAAAAAAAATTCATACCACTTTGTCAGGATTTTTGCAGGAGCAGTGAGTTATTACTATAATATTTAAAATATGGAACGGGCTTAAAAAATAATGAAATGTTCTCTCTCCCTGAAGCCTTCATGCAAAGCAGAATACACCAGATGTGTATGGGGTGCTCAACTTACACAGATATATTATTATGTTTGTGCACTCAAACACACACATGCTCTCTCTCTCTCTCTCACACACACACACACATATCCAGGAAAACATCACACATCAACAGTGTAAGTTTAATGCACTTACGATTACAGCCAAGATCATGCACAGTGAGGATAACAAACTGGCATGACTTCAGATCTCCCTGAAATATAAATGCAAATATCAATACATAGCACCTTATAATTTACACCAGTTTTAAAATAAATCATGCTGCTTGCATGAAACTAAAAAAAAAAAAAAAAGCTTAATTCTGGACAGCCAACAGTAAGAAGCATTATCCAGTTTTCAAAAGTGTTATAAAACCCAAACAGAAAATGTAAAGATATAATACAGATAAAAGAAAAAATAATAAAATAAATTTTTAAAATACAGAAAATACAAGCATCATTCCCGTGTAAACTAATCAACCAAAGCTGGAGGTTTCTCACAATATGAGTTCTAGTGCCAAGACCCAACAGGAATGCTCCATTTTAGTATAATAACCCCACATAGCCCCTATCAAATCAACATACACTGGTCTATCTCTATTAGAATGAAAGCAATGGCACATATACATGGTTACAATATCAAGATAACTTATTCAGCATTAAATTAATATCTGTCCAGGTTCCATGCGACATAAATTAATAAAACGTGATAAGTATGACCACTGACAGCCCCTGAACGAGTAAATTCAGAAGCATCATAATAACTATATTAAGATATTTTTAAAATACATGTACTACATGTAGTAACATGGAAGGGGGGATGGCAAAGGGGTGTGTTGAACTGAGCAGACAACTTACTCAGGTAACAGGCTGTAGCCTCTCTCCAAAGTCCACCCCCTCCCTACCCCCAAAATGCTTATATCTATATCATTCATATGATCCGAGCTGCAAAACTAGGCAAAATATGAAACATTGCACATCACTTTTTCCAGCCTCAGCTGAGGTCTACTCATCCCTGCAGAATAATGCACTTAATGGTCTGGTGGCTGCAAAATACACTACGTGTATACATTCTTTTTT
Organism: Lanistes nyassanus; assembly: GCA_004794575.1. Lineage (NCBI taxonomy): Eukaryota > Metazoa > Mollusca > Gastropoda > Architaenioglossa > Ampullariidae > Lanistes > Lanistes nyassanus. The sequence continues at coordinate 42,239 of SMGT01003988.1, forward strand.
TCTGTCTATCCATGTCTCTAGTCTTCCATCCAAATGATCCTCACAAAAAAACTATCTAGAGGGCCCTACTGTTTTCCTAAGCCATATCTGTTCTAAAAGACACCAAGATGTTAATAAACCATTTATGTTCTAAAAGTTCCCAGCGCATTTCTGACCAATATGCAGAAGTGGCTCATTACAAGCAATCCTACATTGCAAAAAGTGGACCCTGCAAAGGTTAAGCATCAAGATGTGTGCACTGGGTTTCTCCCTAAACCCTCCACACACACACATACCCAAAATGTATTGTCAAACAAACCACTCCTACATATCATATCTTTGTCTTCATTTGGTTATAGTATCCCTCTCCATTTCTAGTTGTGATAAAGTAAAATCAGGAACTTTACTTGTGCAGACATTACAAGCACACATAAATGTTCATATAGACTAGAAAGAAGAATGACAGAAATTAGAGAAAAGAACTTAGATCCTAGAACCTATGATCCTCACATTCACACCTATCAGATGTGCACGAACTCTCAAGTTTAATAATCCATGAAAAACCACAGTTTCCACTTCCAGTTCCACTTCCAGTTCCACTTCCACTTCCAGTTCCACTTCCAGTTCCACAACTCTTTAAATCAAGCTCCCCATCTTCCTACCCCCATACTTCAATAAACACCATCCATGGATTCTGAGATCAGACTTAAACATCAAGACTTTCAATCAGAGCAAACAAAGTAGGTGTGTGGTTGTCCAAAAATGTTCCAAAGCAGTGGCCAAGATTTGGGAAAAGTCAGGCTTGATTATCCTCTTGACTAATAACACACAACTGTGTTCTGACATAAGCAGTGCAAATTGGAAATGGGAATACAGTAAAACCTGTGGGAGCCTCCACTGCCAAGAGAAACCCCGATACAAACAAACACAGATGGTCAACACCAATCGATTTTCAACACAACTGCACCTTGAAAGAGCGGCCACACTGTCAAGAGCAACTGTGACCACCGCTATTGTGCAGTCTCGACTGTCAACACAGAGTGACCAGGCAGTCTGCCAGACCTTTGAAGTCGCTTGAGGAAAGCTTTCATAATAAAAGATCCATAAATGCTGCCGGAAATTTAGAGCAGGGTGTGGGTGTTAGTCAGTGTTGACAACACTGCCAGGAGTCAGCAGGCCAGCCATCTGAGTTCTTAGATCTTGGACTACTTAGTCTTTGATCTGGTTTTGATGTATCACAGATGTGTTTTGCTAAGTAAATGAAAATGATCTTTGCTTCTGCCCTGTTTGTATAACAAAAATAAAGAAATTTGTCTACACTGTGGAAAAATTAAAATGACCCTAACATAAGCATGCATGGGCTTATCCAAATCATCTAACCAGCGATGCAACCAAAAGGGGTCTGTGGTTTCAGTAAAATGACAAACATTACACAGGATGTAATGCTGCTGAGGAAGTGCTTTTTCATTTCTGCATTGTTTGTAGGTAAACTATAAAGACATCTGTCTATGCTGTGTACTTCACATCATGATTGATGTATATGAAAAGTTACAGTTTTTCCATGACTATTTTTGCTTACACTTAATTTGGTGCTTTTATATTTTCACACCATTGTTTCTATGCAATGGGTCTCTAGCTAGAAGATCATGAATCTAGGTCTATACACTAACAGGATATTTTTCTAAACAGAATTTCTTTTATCTTTCCACAAAATACAAAGGTCTGCACCAAAGATCATTACCTAAAAATTCATGGACTGGAATAATTGTAATATTTATCTCTAGACAACCATGGTCATGGTTTTTAGTTAGTTTGTGCTTATTCAACTGTTTCTGAGTGTCAGCATAAAACACATGAAAAACATCTCAAATTTTTCTGTTGCTGTTTTAATGATGTCTGTTATGGTTTTACAAGTCCTTTGCTGTGATAAGGCCTAAAGGGCAGTTGCTATGTATGTCATGATCTTCAATGGCCCAGTCTTCTGCAAATTGGACTTCATTATTTTTAAAGTGAGCAGGCTTTCATCTCCAAGTGGTGTTGCATTTTATGGTGAGACGATGGCCAGAACAGAGAGGTAGTACGATGTTCAGGGGATGGCCAAGGATACAGACTCCACATTGTCTAAGTTGGAGGTATAATTCTTGGCCACTGTTAGATTTGAACCCATGTTTAACCGACACAATCCATTTCAACTGTTCAATGAATTCCAAAAGTCATTAATGAAATTCTCCACCTGCACCCCCCCCTTTTTTTTGGTGGGTGGGTGGGTGGGGGGTCATTTTGCCATAATGTATGAGATCAAACAGTTTGGCTTAAAGAGATTTTTATCATCAATTACCTGATTAATTCAACAGATAGTCTTCATCTAGCAATCACTCTGAGCAAAACTTAAATTTTTTTGCCATTACCTTGCACAGCTGAAAGTCAGGACACATAGCTTTGAGGTGATGGAATGCTAGGAAGCAAAAGCATAAGTATGACATTTTTCTAAAAAAACCTTTTTATCATTTCAAGCAACTGTCCAGCGTCTCCAAAATGAAGTCTATGCAATATGAACTTAGTTTTTAACATCACTGACAAACAACAAATAAGAAATTGCTTTCGGTTAGCCACAAGATGACAATGTGATTTTAAAATACTGAAATTAATAGCAATAATTTATTTAAATACATGTATAGCATACTTAGTTATCTTTTCATTTTGTTATGTCAGCAACATGAATCGGTTTGTTTTAACAATTTGTAGATGACACTGACAGCACTAGAACATGTAGTAATCATTATCTTTAACCCTCTTGGACAGTCCTGTTAAATTTAATATGTTTATGTACATGTACATCTATCCCTTTTTTCCTCAGTAACACCTCCCTCCATGCAGGCACACAGTCCACACACTCATGTATGCACCAGACACATGCAAAGCATGCACCCACATCCACACAGCAAAAGTTCATTTGAAACAAATGAGACATAACAGTAATGGGAAACAGATTATTCAGATCTTCTCTTATGAACAAAAGTGTCCAGCAATCCAAAAGAAAAGTGTGTAAGAGTGTTACACCATAGTCTGAGAATGAATGCCTAATGCTATTAATGTCAGACCACCTGAAAATCAAAGAATGATTTATATAGCATCTCCCACCCCTAAGATGCTTGTCCTAAAAAGGCTCTCAATCATTTTAAAAAGTTTTCCTCATAGGTGTAGCCATATTTATATTTTTTCCTACTGATGGAGTCGTTGCCTAAATTCTGTCAAAAACCTTGGAAAAGGAAGGTTGATGTTACATGTGATGTGTGTTCCATGCTATTCTGCAGCATGGGCATGCATAACATGCACTTGCACTCATGCTCAAATGTAAATATATATGCACATACACATGCACCTGCACATGCACACACACACAATCTCACACCCAAAATTTCCACTTCCAATGATTTTTTAAAAATTGTTATTTAAACCAAGTTATTTCACTTCCTACAGAACTAGAACAGCACTCAACTGCTATCGTTAGAAAATAAAATGTATTATGTTACAGACAAGAACATGTGGATTCCAAATAGTAAAATTAATTTACAAGGTGCCAAATCTTATAAAATGATTCAAGGCATACACGCTGGCCTGCATATGTGCATTACTATACAACACACACAGAGAGACAAATAAGCTATACCCTCAAGTAGGTGCAGACAGGACTGGAAGAAATGTATTATAGGAGGAAAAAAAAGATAAGTTTTTTGAGAACTTTTAAAAGAAGAGACTGTGGGTAACTCGTGAATGGAAAGAGGCAGCGTGCTCCAGGTCAATGGACTGAAGATGGGAAAAAGATTGTGGACCAAAGGTCCTCAGCTTGGAGCAAGGAACACAAAGAGCAGACTGCTGCGAGAAGGTGTTTGGGTGTGAAGCAAGTTGGACAGGTAGGCGGGAGCAAAGTCATCAGATATTTGTAGCAGAAAACAAAAACTCAGTATTGAAAATAAAAAGTTAATTACAAAAGGAGATCCCCAAACTGTGTACATCAAGCAATATCTTCCACCACAAACGCAATGCAAAACAACATAATCTGTTCTCCTGCATGGCTCTGTGACTAGAGCTTCAGCCTGTGCAACAGCCAGAACATACACAAAGGCACATTATATACATTTCTAGCTAATATTTTGCTCTGCAGTGCTGACACCAGCATCTGTTTAATCTGCTACTTGTTCTAGGCTCCAGTGTCACAAACAACATGTGAATGAATATGCCTAGCTGCCCTTCAGGGCAGTTTTCCAAGGTGACCTGTCACTCAACCTACTTAATGCTAAGGCAAATTACAGGCTGGATGTAAACAGTCTTTGCAGTCCCCCATTCCCTGCCCTATCCTGTACAGGTAGAATGAAAACATCCACAGCTACACTAAGTCGCCACACTGTACAATCTTCTCTACTGTGTTAAATTACAGTACACAATTATAACTAGCAATGAAACCGATTATCCGTCTACTAAGATATGCTGGGCAAAATCTTGAAAATCCACATTATTATATAAATAAATCAATCAACAAATCAATGTGTGCACTTTTTTCTGCATCAGAATTGGACCCAGATTGCAGACTGTGCCTGGTCCATCAAATGGGTGAAAGAATGTTATAGTATGTGTACTCGCTGCTGTGCTTTGTACAATCCCCTCCTGATCTCTTTCTGGGCACAGTACATAGAAACACCTTAGAATGAGGGATCATGGAGTGTACTGTAAGTGCATTCTGTTCAGACAAGCTATAATCTAATATTAATAAGCTTTGAAAACAAAAATTTAACACTGATGCATAGTTCATTCAGTTCAGTACTAAAAGCCAAATTGTCCTTAACCCTATTCACGCATACTTTACCAGGTTCTACAAGAAATAATGAAATTACTAATGAGCTATAGTTATATAATGCTGCTGCTGTTTAATATTATACTTCAAAATTCAGTTCAGTGAAATCACTGTGAATAGCTAATTAGATTTTAAGGTGTGACAAAAATTAATGGCTCCATTCAAATATATGCACATATGCACTCCTATATAACAAAGTAAATGTACATTTACATATATGTTCACAGGCACACATCATGCAAGGCATTCTTGCTTGCATCACTAGACATTCACCCAGGCAGTTGTACTGTTTGGTATGATATCACTATTGCTTTTATTATCGTAATATATTACTAAAACATTTAGTTAGCTATATAGTGTATAGGGTTCACAGTACTAGGCCAAAAGCAAATTCCATGACCTACATTTTCCTGACTTTTACAGAAATATATTCCAGTTTTCTGGACTAACCTAACAGCATCATGAATACATTCTCGAGTTTTCTTGCATAACATTTTCGCCAACAGAAAATCCCTAAGTTATAGTCATTCCTCAGAATACAATATATTTCATTCCAGGAACACATAGTCTTACCGGGTAATATAGCTATAGTACTGCCACCTGATTGTGTTCTCCAATTTAAAGTTAAAAATTGCTTGTTTGCACTTACAGTCCTTAATAATTTTTTAAAAATCACACAAGCTTGGCCTCTAATATGTCATATATTATAACTGTTACTTTTATAGACAATCCATAGGGTATCAAAATATTGCCGTATTTTGATAAATGATGGGGTTCCCCCACCCCCACCTGTTGATAAAAGAGTAAATACCCAAAGCAGCCCAGTTAACAGTAACTGAAAAAAGGCTGTTCTTCTTTTGACTGCTGAATTTAAAGAAAAAAGTCCTAGCTGTTTCAGTCTGCTAAGTCTGCATGAGCCTGATTCACCACCCTGCAGTAATCTATTTTAGCAGAAACATACGTCAGCTCCTTTCTTTCTGCTGATTGTCTCCCCCTTCTTTTTATGAGGTCTGATCAAAAAGTATCGGAACTGGTGCTAAAGCAATGGAGCTAAAATATGCAGACTGAAGCTGTTTGGCACAGATTGATCTTGAACTCTGCTGTGCATGCATACTAAGTTATAAAGTTCACATCGACTGTTTATACCAGTGCTTGGAAGGTGAGTGTGTAGAGTGTGGTTGTTGCACTGACCACGGCAGAGAACACTGAGCAGAGAATCTGCATCAAATTTTGCCAAAAGCTTGGTGATACCTGCACAGAGACTTACACAAAGTTGCATAAAGTGTATGGGGAGGTGTGCATGAGCCAGACACAAGAGTATGAGGGGTTCAAACATTTCAAACATGGCCAACAAACTGTTGACAGTGGCGCACATTCTGGGAGACCCGCAACCAGCAGAACTAATGAAAACATCACAGATGTGCATGCAGCTATGTGGAAAAAAAACCATTGAAACACTATGCATGTGTTGTTGGAGGATGTGAACATTAGTTACAGTTCAGTTCATTCCATTCTCACTAAAGATTTGGGTAGAGACGTGTGTCTACCAAGTTTGCGATAAGGGGCTGATGACAACTAGTCACAGGTGACTGCACTCGGCAAGAAAACCAATTTATAAAATTCTATGGGCTGTCTCTTTATGGACAAGTGAAGAACTGTTTTTAAGGATATGTAATCAAAAGTCAGAGAATATAACAATCTCTCCACCAAAACAGTAAAAGATTGTATACAAATCTTTCCTGGTGCATACAGATCAGCTGTAGCAAACTTGCAATGGTGACATGTCCAAACGTATCAATGCTTGGAATATCACTCCAAGCATCTGGCACACTCCCCCACCCCTCCATCCTGGGTAAGGGCCACATTAAACCATATATCAGAAAAATGTTTTGTCCCAATACAGAATCTCTAGCAGCTACAGCTAAAGTGACTCATAACTTTCATAAATTAGCCACAGATTATCAAACTGTTCGAAAGGCACTTAACATCACTCCTTGGCAAGCATATGTGAATATCATACTCAGAGCATAAGCATAGTCATACTCACAGTATTTAAATGAGCGGGAGAAATCTGTCACATTTCTCAGACACTTCTAGGTTTACAAACGAAGTTTTCAAATGTTACCAATTTCCCTGGCTTTTTCTGTGCCAATAACATATTCTCTGATTTTTTTTTAATTCTAATGTAATGTAAAGTCCGACTTTAAAACAAGAGTCGACAAGGCATATATTCTTCATTGTAGCTACAGAAACTTGGTACGGAACCAAAATCTCATTCTGTCGCTACTGAGGAAGAGAAATTTGAAAGATGTTACTGTGCAAATCAAAAAAGTACCCGCAGCTCAAAGAAAATGCATGTACTTTTCGCAATCCTCATTCCTCAAACTGAAGACAAAGGTAGGTATGTAGCACACAAACATCATACGCTGGTCAAATCTTTTCATGCATCAAACTGCAAAAATACGATATTCCATCCTCAAGGTGCGCAACAACACCTTCTACAGTTCCAGGTTACTGCAGCAGTGCAAGGAATACCAATCACGTACCTGAATGAAAACCTTGAATCTCCCAACCCTAGGTGCCGAAATCTCTCTTTGCTGCAACAAAGAAGTCATTACATGTTCACTAGAACTATGCACTAATGCAGAAAGTTTAACGTTATTATCTCTGTGTATATGTACACAGCACGTATACATAGAAAACAATCGTATGCCCCACCAAAAACCGCAAGCAGCAGCATCAACACTTGCAGTCAAGGTCATCAGTCTGCACGAAATTTCGATAAAACAAAACATTTTCTCAAACACACGCTTCGCTTACCTCATAGACCGACATTTTGCTATCGTCTGTAGCAAGAAAAGTGAAACAGTCCGCCTGAAGACACAATCGACTCTGAGTATCCCAGCTCTTGGCGAGAGCCACAGGCTTTTTAAGCAATGCAAGCTGGAGAGCCTTGACGCACTCCGCCTGACCTCGTTAGTCCGTAAACAGAACTCTTTACGATAGGCAGACCAAGTCAAAATGTATAATATATCATGAAGTGGGCGTAGCTTTAAGAATTGGCGACTGTTTTCACTTACAGCATTTGATCTGTGTTTTAGGAATGGTTTAAGAAGCTGCAAGCAAAGCAAGAGGCTAATCGAGCGATATATATATGTTTCTACGCATTTGACTAATAATTTAGTATTGTTTTTTGTAAGCACTTTTGTTAAACGTCTAAAAGGAGGTCGAGTACATGAGAGGTTCATGCATCTAGTAACCCTCCGAAACATTTGGAACACTTTTTAAACTAGTTGTTCTTATATTGACAAGAAAGCTCAGATACAATGTATCATAGTTAATGAGCTACCGTATGTTACTGTGATTTAAAGTGTACCTTGTGGATACGAAACCTCTATTCATGAAAGCACACACGTTCAAATATTTTATTAACGTTTATGGTATAAACCCTCAGCTTTGCTATCACAGAATTCTGATCTGTCACTAATAAGCATATTTTCCATTTACAAGTAAAGTAAACTATCACCAAAAAATAAAATCTTTGGTAAAAGTCAGAAAACCCTGAGCATGATGTTGAGCCCACAACAGTTTTGTAAAGGTTTTAACTGTGTAGTGTTTTTATTCTTTGGTTGTTTTATTTATTCATATTGTGTAAAACTCAGAGCACCCTGCATTTTGCCAGGATATCTTGCTATATAAGCTTCCATATTATTATGAGTTCCACATTTGTCACACTGAAACAGTGATCTGATTGTTGTGATCACTTATACTCAGAATGCAGTTTTTGAAAATTTTGTGTTCTTTGTGTGTGCATGCTTAACAGTCTGTATTCCACTAACCTGTCTGGTGCAAAATCTTCAAGGAATGGGATGACGCAAGAATGATATTCACTTTCTCATTTCAAATCACCAGTTCTGAAGTCAGACCATGAGAAAAGGTGGTTGAGAAAATAAGTCAAAGGGAAAAAGTTAAAACAAGTCTCTGACTTTTTTTGATGGATGAGGTGGGGGATGGTGAAAGACGTTCACTTTTTTTCCTGTTGACTTTTTTTTCTTGACTGTTTTCTTACAATCTTGGCCAGCATGGAACTGGTTTTAGCAAACTACGAGAAGAAAGATTTCAACAAAGGGCACCCGAGAACTATATTAATGTGTTAATAGTGATTTAACGAGGAGGAGAACAAATTTAGGCCAAAGTACTTCCATTTCTCACTCATGCATATTTTAAAATATTCTTTTTTGGAACCTGGTGCCATTTGCATGCTTATATTATCACTACCAGTACTATTTAAATATTTTCACACTTGCACATTTACTGAATTACCCTGCAACAAAAGTAAACCTAACATTGGTTCACTGATTTATTGTGGGTTGATTCCCAAACACGAGTTGGAAATTCCTGTCAACACTTCCTTTATACTCTTCCCACAGTTACAAGCGATTGACGTGACTTGCCGATAGTGTCTACTATGCACTGATCAATGATTTTTATTCCACTGATTCTGATTGACCGTTTGTTAAGGCATTATATAGATAGATCATAAGGAGTGCAAACAATAATGACAATTACTAAAATTGGAATCTGCAGTGTTTTTATTGTATATCGTGTTTTAATTGCATTCTTTACCATGATCAATGTCTTAACTCAATCGTGACGTAGAATCCTACCCTCGAGCATCCCCGTGGACGCGGCATTTTCAGCCTATTTTCAAAAATTCATTAAAAAATCCCCCAAAACAAGACAAAAATTATTTAAACATGATATAAAACTACAATAAATAAAGAAAACTAATGTCTTACTGTGTTTCTTGGACCTTGTTCCATAATTTGTAAAATCCTTTGATGGAAACACAACTGAAGTTGAAGAAATCAAAAAGTCCTCGCCATTCCTTACACACAGTCTGTACGACATTGTTTACTACACGTGCTCGCACGTTTTTCTCTTCGTAGTCACTTTCTTGGGTCTTTTAGGCACAAATACTCTTGTCTTCATCCAATTTATCACATTAAATTTGCAAAACAATGTCATTTTCCTCTTTAGCATGTAATTTGAAGAGTAAATCTAGCATTTCTCAAGTGACAGAACACACGTGGATACTCCCTTCGAATTATTACCGAAAACCGTTCTCATTGTCAATTTAAACACAGTATAAGGGAAGCAACTCGTGAAGAAATGATTCAGCTTTCTAATGTGGGAGTTCTTTACCTTAGACGATTAGCGATTCCCCGTAAATAAATTTTCAAAGTTGCTTGGTTTATTTCCCGCATTCGCTAGTAAGCGTGACCTATGCTGTAGAGTTTATTTCCCACCCACGTCGCCAATGTGTTAAGCTAGACAGCATGTGTGTTTCTTCTCAACATTTCGGGAAGCTAATGTCTCAAACATATAATCTATTTAAATCTTTTCCTCCATCTTTTATTTCCTCATAATATGAACAATCCGATAATGAGTCATGCAATGATTCTCATGAACTCATTGTAAAAAGCTTCACTCTGGTCCAGACTAAACAACAGTATGACTAGCTTACTCCTTCTGAAGATGACGTTGTGCACCCTGGTAAGTTTTGGGCAATCTCCAGGGCGAGGAATATCCGCAAGCTACACTTTAAGCAAATAATTGCGCGCGAGCACGTTTTGTGGCCTTGGATTGTCCTGCTTCTTGTGCATATTTATGATGACCACCAATTGCGCTTTATTACCTCACCAGCTGGTTTGTAAAACAAAGGCATTCATAATTAAGTTGTTATTTACGGGTGTATTTTTCTTTGGCGATCGCGATGACGTGTACCCATCCTGATCCTATGCGCCACAATGCAAGAGGTTGTAGAGAGAGGAACCATTTTCAGCACTGACACTGTGACAGTAGCCTAGCAGCAGAAGACACATATGCTAACGTTTGTGCGTTTGGTTATGTTTAACACCGTTAATAAGACATGATTTGTTGTAAGCAATATTTGTATGATCCCAACAAGGGCGCAATATTTGTATGATCCCACAAGGGTGCAAGGATGGTTATCTTCGCTGCGAACTCTTCGGAGCCCGCGCAGTCGCTCCCTTGCTTTGAACCACTAGCGTCTTTTGTTTACAGTTGCTGTGGCAATACAATATGGCTGACTACGTTGTCTGCAAAACACCAGTATTTTTATTGACTCACATGATCAAGAAACCCCTGTGCTGAACTGTCAAAAAACCATAAAAGGTAATATTTTCTTTCTGTTGACTAAACTGAAAAATGCATGATTGAGTCCTTATACTGTGTGATACACAAGAAAAGAATGTCTGCTTGACCCCTGCAGTCGAACGAAATATACGAAAGATGACAATAAATATGAATATAGTTAGTATCTATTTCACTCACTCATTTGCCATTTTGAGGATAAAATCATTTGACCATTACAGTTAAAGTAACTTTTTACAGCAAATAGTCCTCTTTGTGTGCATGTGTATTTGAGAGAAAGACAAACATGGATCGAGTCGAACGTATATACAGCACGTGCATGTGTACGAACAGAACAGACACCTGCACACACCAGATATATATATATAGCTGCACACCTAGTACCTACAGCCAAAATTCATGGTTATAAATCAGTTAGAGTATTTTTATTGTGTGAACTGAAACTATAATTAATTTTGTCCTATATGCGTGTATAAACACTTAATTAAGAAATTGTAAAGCAAAGAGACGTGTGATTGTGTCTTTAATCACCGTATGATTTGTTTGCAGCACATTTACTCTTTGATCACTGGACTGTGTTTGAGGATGAGTGCATGGCACCAAAAAATGCTATACCTGAGCAGTCAGGTGGTTGCTACATATGAGCCCAGCACTCATTCACTGGAGGAGCACATTACTAACTTCCTGCATGTTCACGAGGTCACAGCCCTCCTTTTTTTTTAACTGATGCAGTTTAGATCACAGTCACTTCATCTCCTTAGTTTTTCACTTTATTGTTTTATTTTATTTGGTGTTTCTCAGTTGTTAAACCAGAGCTATTCTGTTTTCACCTGATTTGCCCACTCTTTTTATTTTAACATATTGTTACTACAGTGCAACACATAATGTCTGTAGCAGACACCCTCGGGACCACCTAAAAGTGTCGCTCCGAGACAGGTGCAGGCCGCTCATCTGAGGGAAGGTCTACAGGACCATGTGTCTTTAAGTGATCATACAACACTAAACACTAGACTACAGTATACAGTATGTACATGTTAAAAAAAAACAAGAAGCAAAACATAGACAATGTGATGGAATAGTCAAGTTTATTCAATCAGCAATAACAATAAATCCCATCTGAGATCAGCTTGTGTCGTTTTTGCATGCAAAAAAAGTCAGAAATGTGGGATTGATGCCCCTTGCCTAACTGTGAAATGTACATACATATCTTCTAATACACTCTTCACGGATGTGGCTGCCGAGAGAAAGTCGCTACATTCTAAGTGTGCTGCAAGAGCAACCAGGGACTCAGCATGTCCCCAGGCTTTCTTTGTTATGACACGGATGGTGATGGAATCATTATCATCACTATCATCACCATCACCCTCTTTAGAAACTCTCCTTTGGCGTGCTAGTGACATGGGCAAGGAAATAAATAGCTGTGCGGCAGATGACATCTTGTAAACAGGACCTCAATAGCTCTGTGGCTAGAGCTGCAGACTAGCATGTGGCAGGACCATGCTCACTATGCACAGGTGGAACATGCAATCAGGACTGAAAATCACTGTCTGCTATTTACATTAGACACCCGTTTAAGATGGGGGGGGGGGGGGTTGAAAATTGATCGGTGCCAGGCTCAATTGTCTGTATAAGTGAGGTGTCCACTGTTTTAAGGAGGGGCTACAGACAGGTTTTGCTGTTTGATGAAATACATCACTACAAGTAATCAGTAGAGTGCTTGCTAGAAGATATGTCCTGTTTTCTCAAAATGACTTTTTTCACTTTCTTTATTAAATGTGGAATCCAATTACATTTTTGTGGCATCATGCTGGTTGTGGTTATAACACATGGTTTATATTTCTGTCTCTTCTATTGTAATACATTTGTATGAATTGCACACTGGTTGAGATCCTACAAGTACTAGCTTCGCATGTCAGTAAGCTAGTCAAGTTATTTAATTCATTCTGGTTTTCTGTTAATGCTTTTCTGCAGTTTACAGCTGCCATTTCAATCACCATTCTAATAACAGACAGTAAAATGATTCGTTTTCATTGCAGTATACATGTAGCTGTTTATTATTGCAGGTAGATGATGAAGCAGAAAGAACGTTTATTACTGAGGTCTTCTCTGGATGCATTAGATATGCAGCAGCCATATCTATCATCTTGGAAGGATTTTATCACAGAGATGGACAGAATACACTTCGGTCTGAACAAAGCATTTATCATGGTACAAAATATTTACACTACATACTATATATAGTTTGCTACACAAAATTGATTGCTTAAGAAATTTCTGTTCAGCTACTTCTATCTTGTTTTAATTTGGATTTCTGAAGTACATGAGTACACAGACTCTAGTTTATTTTGCTAAGAAATGTTGTTCTAGTACCTGTGTGTGTGTGTGTGGTTCTTTGGGCTTACCAAGTACATTACATTGTCCTGTGGCTCATCAGTAAAAGCATTTGTCACCAAGGCATGGTCGTGAATGCAGACTTAAGACCTCATCTCCAGAGCAAAATACATGCATGTACTGTGTTTGAATGTGACATGTTTTAAGGTGTTGAAAGGGTAGGCTGCTTTTTATTACCAAGTAATAAAAACTTGTCAGGAAAATATCACTTGTTGAGTAAGTCCTTGTTGCAGATGGCGGTTCAGCTCTGGAAAAATATGGACTTAATTTGGTCAAAACTAGGTCAAATGCAAAGCAAGGGCATACACATGCCACAACACGCACGATTATATATGTACTATAGATGTATTTTATTAATAAACACCTCCGAATACTGTAATTATCTGTAATTAAGTCGCATCTCCAATGGTTCGGGATTTAATGTTAGAAATGTGCGCTTAATTATGCTTGGAATAATAAGGTGAGGACATGACCAAAAAATTTATAGTCTCCATTAATCTTTGCTGTGACAATTTCACTTCAAATATTAGCCGCGTGCCTCCCTGCACACTCAAGGGCGCACGCTGCTAGCTGCAATGCTATAGTGTATGGAGACGTCTTATACCAGTCCTGTCCGACCTGGGCGACAAGGGCCCGTGAAAAATCAGGGGAATGCGCGGGAGGTGTTAAAAATATGGATGTCGGACTCATCTGTCACCTGAAGACTGTTACTGTGGCTGCGCAATCCCAGTAAAAACAGCCGAGAGAAGTCGAGATATGTCCAGGTGTTGATTCTGTCAAATATTTGTGGTCTGATCTCACAGTGGATCGGTATAGCTGTCATACACAAGACTGTATCGCTATCTAGCGCGCCCGCATGTGCATAAACCCATGTGTGTGAGAGAGAGAGAGAGGATTCTTTTGCTGTGTGCACGTGGAGCGGTGTACTAGCACGTGCCGCTTGTCATTATTGTTGAGTTGTAATAAAGTCAGCAATCACACGGCATTGACAGCTGAAGAAATACCTAAGCCCATTAGAAGATCTAAACGCCCACCCCGTACGATCTTCCTGGCCTCCGATCCTGAGGACAAAAACAAAATCAGTGTTTTACCCGCAGGGTCATCTTTGATTGTACTGTCCAGTGTGTTTATATCACCTCTGCATAGAAGCTAGTTCCTCATTAGCCTCCTGGCATGATTGCCCATCCTTAGTGGAGTAACACCCCCATCCAGGTGTACTTTACTATACTAATTTATTGGGCTTTATCTATATTTGTTGCAGTGTTGTCCTACCTAACAATGTTTCACTTGGAGGAACTGGGGTTACCACACTTTCGGAAATTCGTCCAATGCCTTGACGTCAGCAAAGCCTACAAGGTAGGGGAAATGTGTGTGTGTGAAAGAGAGAAAGAGAAGGGGGGTGAGAAAGATGTCACATCATTACCCCACGCCACAGCAAGCGCACACATATAGTACACACACACACATAAGGTGACAAATGAATTAACCACGCTTCATGTGTTTCTTTTCATTTGTATATATACATACACGACTGTTGCACTTGCATATTGCCACCTAAGATCTACCTGTACCAGAGGCTGGAACTGTTCACCTTTGCCTAGCTCACCCTTTGCTGGCTAGAGGACAGCCTGCGTCAGAAGGGTTTGCGCCTCGTCGCAGTAATTATCAAGGCCGCGCGACGTGACAGCGAGCATGTCACGAGAGTAGGTAGAATTAAAGGCAGAGTGAATGGGCGACTCCAGTCTATCTCCCACTTTTCTTCTAAACTGCTCTAGTTGCAGTAAACGTTATAGTAACTACCTGGATCGAGCACAGGTACAGATAGGTATAGATATAATTTTAGAGGGACAGTTGCTTCCACCTCGTGGTGCCACAGTACAGCCGCAGTAAGATGACCAGTGCGAAGAGGCAGTTTATGTTCCGGGGAAAGGCCAAATGGAGTCTGCACAATGTTTAACTCCAGGAAATAATCCTTGACCACTACTGGATTTGAACCAGTACATGTATTAACATCCACACGCTATCCGCAGCTCTACCTGAAGAGCTATCACGTCTCCCCCCCTCTTCCCCCCCCCCAAGCATCTGTACCAAGCACACGCATGCACTGAGAACTATGAACACCGCAAGCCCAGTATTCAGGCAGTGTGTGTGTGTGTGTGTGTTGATAGACTAATGCACTCCTTAGAGATTCTGTGATACAACACAGACCCAGTGCCTTTGATCGTTTCCAAGATAGGTGATGTCGCATAATACAGAACTACAATATCTGTGCTAACGTTAGTTGAAAGGCGCCTAGAGCTGTGAGTACTAAACCGTGACGGTGCTGGCCTGACCTTCAGCGACCTGCCATAAAGGAGGAGCCGCATGAGGAGATGTTTTCCCCACATTCCGACCTTGCTCTTTATTCTCGAATAACTGAGGGAATAAAAAGAAATTCTGTTTGTGTTTTTCATTTCCGCTTGTCACTCCTTTCTGCCGAACATGCCTTTGTCCCATCTTCCTGTTACATATTGTCACATGTCTTGGCACGATAGCAGCAGTAAGACCTGACTCTATAGAGACACGGAGTCTGTCTTGACTACAACTCTGTCCCACTAATTATTCTGACAGCGCTCTGGGTGTTTGTCCACCCAAAACAATCTGAGCCGTCGTGCGAGCAGACATGCTGCTATACTGCTCCTGGTAGCTATCGATCATTTGTTGGGTACACCTGCAACTGAAAATTAAAAGATTAAATATTCTAATGTACGGGGCTCGGACTCCCCACCATCCTTATTCCCAGAATGTGGCTCGGAACTTATTAAAAGTGCTCCCTGTTTACTATCAGAGAAAAAAGTCGGGTTTGACCCACCGAAGAATATCTTTCTTCGGTCCTTTCTTTCCTATAGTAATGTTCGTACTTTTTGTTTGGCGCATTTTTTTCGGAATCTCATGGCTCTCCCACGTGTACGTACTGTACAAGCTATCAGCTAGTCACGCCGCCCGCCGTTCGACCAACTCGATCAGAAAAAAGCAGTCATAACTATAAAAAGCTAATATAGAGCAGATATTTTCAACAAAAGTTATTTTTATTCTAACGACGTTGGATCGATTATTCTTTGTTGATCCAGATTTTCGCTAAAATCTGGAAGAAAATCTTCGCTGAAATTAGACAATAAAGCCACAGCCATATTTGCAAATCCGATTGAATCTTTCCTTCATGCAGTTCCTACAGGCTGGACTTATAAGATGACATTTAAGCCAGTGTCCCAAGCTCTAGTCTAGACCTAGGTTTGCCAATGTTCAGCTACAGCGCTCTAATTGTCGACCCCAAAAAATTTTTGCTAGTAAAGTGACCTACCCAAGAGGTCAAGACGCGGTCACTGTGCTGTTGTGACTACTTGCTGTCGATGGTTTCCCACAGCCAAGACCAGCAGCAATATATTATACTTATGTAGAATAATCTGCCAGGTAGCGCCCGTAAAACAGGAATAAAAGTTAACTCCCCCCTCCTCCCCATCCCTCGTCCGCCATGTGGCACTGCGCTCACTTCGTTTCGCAAAACTCTCGTATAAAGCAGTACTTAAATTTCAATGGGCGGGGGTTAGGCTTTGCGTGGAGCAAAATAAAGAAGTTTGAGAAGCATGTTTTTGAAAGGCGGATTTTATTATTTCTTTGTGAATGTCCTGTGCAGTCACGTGTGGGTGGGCGGAAACGTCGATCGACCAGTCGATTCCAGTTTGGGTGGGCAGTTGGATGTACATGCAGTACATGATGTCTGTAGATTGTATGATGTTGTGTTTTCCGATTAACGCTTCTTGCATGAACGTGTTGCAGTTTCTAAATTTTTTCCTGCAAGAAAAGAACCTGGTGACTTGGATCAAGGACGGGTGGAAGACAATTTATGACGGGACGTTTGTCCAAACTACGTTGTTATCGCCGCTCTTAAAGTGAGTTACAAATCGCACTGCGGTGGCAGCCACCACGCTAGTCATTGCGACTGATCTAGGGTACTCCGTCACCCAGTGACAGGAAGTGCAGCTGGCGCCGCCACTTGGCGGGCTACACGGGAGGACAAAAGTGTCATTGAATCAGTTCTGCCTTGGGTCGCTTGGGTCAGCAGGCGCTACCTACGTGCCGAAAACATAACAGTTAAAATCAAGCCGTGCGATACTCGAAAAACGAGTAAACAACACGTACGTCGTGTGCGATCGGCAAAACAACTATTCTGCTTTTTGCTGACATCCCTGCTTTGTACGCATGAACAATGTGAATTAATAAAGCTGTCCCAAATTTTATTTCCTTTATTATGCCAAAAAATATAAAAAACAAAGACTGAATTAAAGATCTATTTAATCACCTAATTTTACAAAGGGCGTTGTTTCAGGTGCTCATATTAATATTTTCCATGTTGCACGGAAGAGGGGAACAGACGGGGCATGTAGTAGGCCCATCGTCCTTAACGAATGTTTATGTTCGTGTGTGTGTGTGATGTTTGCATTTTGCTTAGGCGTTTCTTTTGTACAGCTTCGTTTGTAAGCACATAGAGAACCTAAGAGGTTAAGCGCCATAAATCCCCTTATTATTCCCGTAAGAGTAAATTAACGGGAGGGAGCTGGAGAGAGGAGGAATTGTACCCTTGGTTGGGAAGTAGCTTTACTGGAGATAATGAAGGCGCTTTGTCAACGACACCACGTTCCACATAAGAGGGGTGTCACCTGTTGTCAGTGACCTTCGGAGTTTTTTCCTAGCGGTTACGACATGCTTTACTTAAGATTTAACTTTCCTGCATTCCTTCGTTCCTAATTAAAGTATTTGTTTATTTTGACTTCTTGAACAGCTAAATCATGACTTTATCTTAACCAGGCCTGTGTTTTGTGGGTGACATGGCTGATGTTTTAACTTCGCGTTTCACCGCAGATGTTCTGTCTTCTGCTGCTGCTGGTGGTGGTGGTGGTGGTGGTGGTGGTGGTGGTGGTGGTGGTGGTGGTGGTGGTGGTGGTGGTGGTGGTGGTGGTGGTGGTGGTGGTGCTGCTGCTGCTGCTGCTGCTGCTGGTGGTGGTGGAAGTTTTCTTTCTTATGCAATATTATAAAATATATTGGTATCTGATGGACATAGAAGCTGTACTTTGGCAAATGAACACTGACAGAAGACAGGTCAAAGCATGTTTGTTACCTGCATGCTGCAGATGGCTTCCTGAACTACAGGGAATAACGGAGCATTTAAAATTGAAATTAGACAACAAGGTCAAGGCAAGGAGAGAAGTGATTCCTACTACAGGTTTGTTCTCCAGTTTTTAAGAATAGAAACGACATAGACGACAGTAGGTGTTGCTGTGTGCATATGTTTGTATCTACTATACCTGTCTGCTTAACAGCAATTCAGCATATAAAATAGCTACAAAGCTAGGTGTTAATGTGTGCGTATATATGTCTGTATCCAGGTACACCTGTTATGTCGCACCCAGGGCCTGTTTACTTAAGCGTTAGGAACTGCTTTCGTTCTAAAAAAAAAAACCCAAACAAACTATCGTTACTCCCGTTTACCTTGCATATATTTCATATCCAGTTCTACGTGTGAGAAGAAAATACTAGTATATATATATATATGCAGCTCAGCCCAAGCATTTGTCAGTTTTCTTTGCCTGAATTAAACGGATTCTGGCATGTACTTGTATGGACATCTAGAAGGGCATCAGTTTAAGTTGAAAGGTCAATATTACTTTGACAGTCACGGTCACACAGTTGTGGGCAGAAGCAAAAACCAGAGAATGTGGTAGGTTTCCTGTCCCACTTTCAGAAAACACGAGGGCAGACAAACGCGATCCGCGCCAACATGGAAACTACGCCTCAGTTTGTCACGAAGTGATATACCTACCTGTATCACAGGTGATCTCGCGTTTCCCACACGAAATCGAACCATCGTGGGAAACCACTTGCACGTTTGCCGTGAGCGAGCGAGTGAATTAGAGAGAACATAATGTACGCGACAACTTTGAGATTAATTTGTTAAAATACTTTTTTAATTACTGAGAAGACAAAAAGGAATAAATCTGTATTAGTGCGTTAGCACAACTCCACGTGGACAAGACAGCGTAAATAGGAACGTTTGGCGCAATGTTGCGGGCTTTGTCTGGCCTTATTTGACGTCATTCGTACGTCATTTGACGTCGTCCCCCCCCCCCAGGCGCGCGCGAGCACACACGCACACACACTGAGTCAAACCAACCGCACGTCGTAAGTGAAGAGGACGGAGGCTGTAGTTGGCACACGCTTCAATACACACATCCATAAAAAGATGCTACAGTAAATATTATTATTATCTGTTGTGTGAGGCTACAGCGAACTTTCCATTGATAAACAGGACAGCAATGCAGCACTGAG
This sequence comes from Lanistes nyassanus, assembly GCA_004794575.1. NCBI lineage: Eukaryota > Metazoa > Mollusca > Gastropoda > Architaenioglossa > Ampullariidae > Lanistes > Lanistes nyassanus. The sequence goes on from SMGT01003988.1 coordinate 62,001, forward strand.
AAAAGCAAATGCATGTTGAAATACATAAGTAAAAGTCGCACTCTGGGTTTAGTCGTAAAAGTAACCAATAAGTATTTCATGCAGTTAACTGCTTTTATATACACTGTATAACCTATCACGCTTGTCTGTTTTTTCTGCCACAGAAGTGAAGCCCTTTAACCTGACTAATCCCAGACCGCGCAGTGTTCCTGTACCTGAGCCAGTAAGTACTCAACGCTATCGAAATGCAAACTTTACAGTGGGCAAGCCATGGGACCTGGGCCACCGACTCGAGTGTGAGGGGGTTATTAGCCGGTCATAGACCTCGGAGAAGCCGTGACCCCCTTCGCCATCAGTCACCCACCTTATATTAAAAAAAACGTCGTGTACTCCTTCCAAGCACACCCACGCACACATGAAAAAACCAGATGCAGGAACTTTATGAGTCCGCGTGTCGTTGTCAAATGTACCATTTCCCTTCAGCTGTATGTTTCTGAAGCTCATGTTATCGTTGAGGATTTTTGTCTTAACGTCTTTTGGTATCTTCAGTCACCGCCATATACCTTTCCAGTTGCAAGCGATGTCGCCCGACGGTGACATCAATCTGGGCCCGACAGACACGACACTCGAACATCTAGTCGTTACCGCAGTTTTTATAAACCACGTGATAAAATCATCAAGACCTCAGGGGCAGAGGTAGGAGGTCAAAACACATAAACAATGTCCAGAGAGAGTTGATTACTCTTCAGTCTGTGAACGACTGAAAATACTTCCTAACGGTCTTCCCTTTATTTCCCCGAACCGATACCATGCGCCCCGTCGTCTAGCTGTCCATCGTGGAGCAAAACGAGAGTATCTAGTCTGCAAATTCGAGTGCATGAATACAGTGTATATATCATGAACTTTTTAACATGCTTGTTTCGTTCACTACATCTGATGCTTTCTGTGTTACATCCCCAACATTTAATTGTTAGTGCTAAAATGGTTCTGCTAGAACCTTTTTGCGTACGCTAGCTTTTTAAAATGCTCTGCTTGGTGCAACTGTGTGCGTGAGAGAGAGATGGGGGGTACGTATACGCGGATGCGTGCACATGCACATTCAGAGGAAGAAACAGTGCGAGATGACAGAGGCAGGGGGGAGGGAGGAGACCCATTCTCACGTTCATATGTCATTTTTTCTGGCTTTTATCCACGGCTGGTTGCATAAGTGTTCTTAGCAGGGCTACTGGTCATAATTTCATACGGCCCGTTCGCCCTGTGTATTTTAGGTGCAGCTTTACGTACGAACAGGAGATAAGATTAACGTTCATACAATCCAGCCCTTTAGATAAATGCGAGGAAACATTTTTTTTTATCTTCAGATTCCAAGACTGCAGAAACATAATCCTGTGCCTCAGTCAACGTACAAAGCGACTTCAGACCAAGCTATCATTGCAAAAAAGAAGGAAGAAAATAGACGGAAAGCAGAGGTATCAGAAAGTTGGCTGACTGGGAATTGCACGCCAACTGTAGCCAAGTATCACTGGCTTTCTTGAACAATATGATAGTCCTATTCCCGAGTCAGCCTGCTAAGCATCTCATTGATTTATTAAACGTGGCAGTCTATTTCAAGCAAAACAGAATATAACATGTATACCCGAGCCTGGATATAAAAGACAGTTTTCCAAAGAGAGGTCATCACCTAGTAGGAGTACACTGTACTTTAGCTTGAATCTACAGTAGATGAAGTATGGTCTTGATAAATATGTGACCTTTTTTGTGTTTTCACATAAAAAAACTCAATCATCTCTGTCAGCCTATTGGTGTGTCTGGCTGCTTGTACCAGCTTCTTTCGTGTAACTTCCTCTAAGGGAATGCATATTTCATTTGCAGGAGATCCTAATGGAAGCATCAAGGAAACAGTTTGCCTGTGCTAATCCTGAGAAGTCCAGCAAGACTCGCGAGGTGCTAAAAAATATAGTTTCTGAGCAAGACTCCAAGCTGGACTTTGAAAGGCATCGAGCATTCCCTGTGCCGTCTTTCCTGGTAGGGCTGATCAATCTCAGCTAAGATTACATCTGATGACTTTAACTTTATTGCCATAATATTGTTGGATTTTTATGTCTGATATTTATCAATGGGATATTTTTTTCACAAAGAGACTATGTGGCACATAAGCTGTGACCTTTCAGCTGAAATTACGTACATGTATTTTAACCTAAACCACCCCTCTTACTTTGCTTGTTGGGGAACAAACAAGAGGATAAGATTTCCCATTGACACTACAGAGGATAGCAGGATACAGCTTAGTGTCTTTCCTGGCTCGGTATCACCTGTCATGGGAAGGCCTAACAGTTGCACATCTGACTTTTCTCATGGTGTGGCAAGCAACAAGTGTCAGCTTAAATGAGGAATTTAAAAAAAGAAAATGGCTTCTTCCCTAACACTATCCCATGTCTGAGCAGAAACGAAGAATTTGAAAAGGTCAAACCTTTGTTATTCTGTTTAATCGTTTGGTGTGCCAGAGAACTCATAGTTTTTGATGTTCACAGCTTTTAACGGGTCTGTTTATTTTTACATGACTACCAACCTTTTTTGTTGTTTATTATATGCATGCACTTTGCACATATGCATGCATGTGTGCGTGTGTGGATGTGTGTGTGCATGTGTGTGTGCATGCACTTATGCAGAACAAGGAGATTCCTATCAAGATGAATGCAGCAGCCATACTGAGAGAGGGCCAGCTTTACCAAAAGCTGGAGGAAAAAGAACTGAAGAAGTGAGTTGTCACTGCAGCGAGACCGTCACATCAAGTGTGCACAGTGTGTAGCTATTTTGTGACGAGTACAGATCTATCCTAATAGGCATTATGGCTCATATGATGTTTAAAGAACCAACCAGTCTTGTGCCACCCCACATGGCATGGACTGGGGCAAGTCATGAAAAGTGCCTGAAAATTATGGATGCAGTCATACTGTGATTAACTCATCAGTTAATCTCACCCTTGGAAACTTAAAATTAAGTTGAATAGTCATGATCATCGTATTCATGTACATCTATCATTTTGCAAAAGTTGTAAACATTGCATGGTGCTAAGCATTTTGGCATCTCTTGATAAGTTACTTCCTAGGGTACATTGTGAATAAGATACTTCCTAGGGCACATTGTGAATAAGATACTTCCTAGGGTACATTGTGAATACGTGCTATTACTGTGATTGCTGCTATCACAGGATAGCTATATTAGAAGCTGGGACACATAGCAGTCAGGAATTTGAAGAGTGGCAAAACAGCATGCGCAAGAAAGATCTGGAAGCAAAGCTGGTAGAGGAAGAACGTCTCAGGCTCTTGGGCAAACTCAGCTATGAAGATGCCATCCTGGCCCGTCAAAAAACTGCGCAGGAAAAGCATGCAAAGGTGGCCCAGATGAAAAAAGAGGTCAGAAATACAGAAAAGCTTGTCTTTCAGAGTACAGTTTGCAACTGCATCTGTTCTCTGCATTTGAAAATGAAGATGCTGTATTAGCTGTATATACTGAATACAGACTTATACCATACTAGCAAGTAGATATGCTTGGAATTTTCTAAAAGTAAAAGAGACAATCTTACTGCCCAGCACAGGCTGCTGATCACAATGGCACAAGAAATGAAGAATTCTTGGACAGTATTTTAGCAGACATATAGGAAGCTACAACACAAAGTCATATACAACAAATATGAAAGAATTAATAACACAAGTAAAAAGAATTTCAAGAACAGCAATGTTTTACTGCTTTTTTTTTAGGGGGGGGGGTGTTTTTGATGTGTTGTTATTTCATGTACTGTTATTATTTCCTGTCAAGTTTTGTTCTGCTGTTTCAGTCTGAAGCACTGATGCAGGAGTACCTGGAGCAGAAACTTCTGGAGGAGCAGAATATAAGGTTGATACAGCTAAACTGACATAATCTACAGCCATACAGCTAAAATGATGTAATCTACAGCAATACAGCTAAGCTGATACAGCCGTACAGCTAAGCGGTATTAATTTTGTCTGTGTAACCACTCCATGGGATATAATCCCTGGCGCATCTAACAGCACACAGGTCAACATGGGTGGTCGCAGAAAACCAAGTTGGGTTGGGACCAGCAATGGGTTGCAGGTACACTTATGCCTCCTTCCAGTCCCTAATAATAAATATGAAAGGAGGAAGGCTAACTCCAGATTAGTTCACACAGTCTTGCTATTTATTTCCTGATGGTATGTTTATGCCCCAGAATATGTCATAAAATAGGATCAATATTAAATTTGGCAAATAATAATCTGAAAATAATATAAACATAAATGACTAACAAACGCTGTCTCCAAATCCCCATCTGTAACAACACCAAGTTATACATCACTACAATTCATCCTAATCCCAGCTCGCACTTAATATTCTGCAGCTTAAGAGCTGCTATCACAAATGGAATTACACCATACCTTAATTTTGCACATTCCTAAACCACAGATTGATCCCCAGACAAGATTCCCAAACAGTGAGTATACACACTGTATCAGCAATCTAGTCAGCAATCTTACACTCAAAACATTTATGAGAGAATCACTAAAAGGCTTAACAAGCCTAGAAGTGCATGGCCAAAGACAAAGGGAGATCCGACTGCCTCAAGTCAAACGAAATTATCCCTGCTCCTCCCACCCAAGCCAGGGACGTTACCAAGCAGTTCCACTCACTTGACCCCATTCCTGCAAGACAACGACGTTTTTCTATCTCAGACATGGTCGAACATTCCTAATTTAATTGCTGGTGAACATTCTAATACATACAATTATTTATGTACTTAATCATTTGACACACAGTAATGCCCAGTGTGATGAATTTCTTCTCGCTCATGTTACCAGTGCTGTGCTATTTTACTGAACAGAAATCTAAGGACTGAAACGCTGCAAGGTCACCGTAATGCAAAGGAAAGCCAGAGGCAACTACAGGAGTCTAAAAGACGAATAGGTTCGCATTATTTAATATATGTTGTTCCCAGCTGTGGAATGTGTGCGCATAAATATGCTTTATTGCGAACTCCATGCACAGTTGCTTGCGTCTGTGCATGTGCATGTGCAATCCATTTTATGTAAGTGTGGCATGCATTGGCCAGAACCACATTAGTTTTCAGAGTGTGCACATTTGACTGGAGTGCAGTGCACACGAAATGCTTTAAGATTCCCTGCAAGAGACAGTTAACATCTTCAGTGCTTTTGGGGAGTGGGAGGATGGATTTTGAGTTAACTGTAGTGTATGGTTTTAAAATGTTTTTAGTGTTTCTGCAAGGTACAGTTAACACCCTGACTGCTTTTCTTTTGAATTTGCAATGCACTGTATTTAAAATGCCTTTGATGTTCCCCCAGTGCACACCATAACTGCTTTGTGAGAATTTACCTTCACTGTCGTCACAAGGTATGGTTAACATGTTTACTGTTCTGCTTCAATTCACAGTGCAGCAGATGAGTGCAGAAAACCGGGAACTAATGAGACACGCACTAGCAGAGGTCAGTTTTATTTTGTAGTGCATACATCAAAAGCCTACATTTAAAAATATCTTAAACACATGTATTCATGAATACTTTGGGATTAAATACACATAATTTTATAAGAATCAGTGAATGTGCTATCACATAGAACATCATTGAGACATGAAGATATCTAAACATACATCCATACACATACAGTTTGTCGTCTTTTGTACCAGTGTAGAGCTTGAGTTCACAGTTACTGCTCCTGTTTCTCCATGGTTAATGGTCAAAGAGGAGGACCAACATTATATCTACGCTATATTAGATGCTGAAACTAAATCACTTACATAAGCCGCAAGCGTAATGGGTTGCTCTGTCCCAGGCGGAGGCAGACATGCAGCGCAGATTGGAACTAATCTACCAGATCCGAGCTGTTCAGGCATCCCCAGCTCCCCATCTCAAACTGCTGGATCTGACATCCACAGCTGGTGCAAGGCTTTTGAGTGAAATGTCCATTGCTGAAGTAAGAGTTGCTATGGACTGGCTTGTTTATGCAAGACACCAAGCTTAATCTAAAGCTTATATCCAATGTACTGTCATCAAACCACTAAGAATCAGAACTCATTTCCAGTCTCCTTGCTACGTGCTTACCTAAAGTATGTTGACAAGCTAGCATATCTGCCAAAATATTAATCAAATTCATCATCAAATGATTATCTATATCTAATGGGTGAAAAGAACTTTTCATGTATTGTTCTGTGAAAGATATCTTAATTCTAATATTCTGTTATTATGTAACCTTCATGTTGTCAATAGAGGGCTACAGTAGCAATTGCACACACTGCTCTACAAATAAATGACAAACATTTTGATTTACTGTTCAGCTTAGGGAGCGTCTGGCCTTGTTGAAGGTATCACAGAAGGAAGCAGAAGAGAAGAAGAGGGATGAAATTCTGGAGGCTAAGCAGGTTATATCTGTTGAATTTTTCACACAAGTTCTAATGATGATAGACTACAAAGAAACTTAAACAAGCAAAAATTAACAAAGTCGATGTTTCAGGGCATTACCTCTTCTTCAGGATGACACAGATAACAAAACTAGGGACTTAACTGAAACAAAGTAGAAAACTTACCAAGGCCAATTTCCTGTCCATCGACCTTGGTGAGCTGTATACTGTACGTTTTTTGGTTTTTTTTCAGTTAAGTACCTAGTTTTGTTATCGGTTTGTTTCATCCTGAAGAAGGGGTAATGCCCCAGAACATCAATTCTGTCTTTGTTAATTTTTGCTTAGTTATAGGTTCCTTTGTTGTCCCTTACATTTTACACCAAGCAGCAGTTTTTTTTATGATGAACCATACCCATCACAACCTTTATTATTGTACGATACAATTTACCTCATTTCCAACAGACAAATGCTTCCTGATGTCCTGAGAGGATCTAGATCTAGAAACAGTTAACAAAAATGGACATCCCTAAATAGGCAGTTTTAATATGGCATGATTAGTTCTATATTTACAGTTGTTTTTTAGCATGTCAGCAAAATCTGTTTTGAGAAACGTGATGTGTGCTACACTGCTGCATTAAGGAAGAGATAATTCATGATCAGCTCTCATGGCAGGCCAAGGACCAGCAACTGATTGAGACCCTGGAGTGCATCTCCAAACACAGACTCGAGCAAACTCGCTCAGCAGCACTCAGGTCAGGAATCCAAAATTTCATGTTAGACCAATAGACTTGTTTAGCAACAGTCAGGACAGGGATCCAACATTTCATGTTAGACCAATAGACTTGGTTAGCAACAGTCAGGACAGGGATCCAACATTTCATGTTAGACCAATAGACTTGTTTAGCAACAGTCAGGACAGGGATCCAACATTTCATGATAGACCAATAGACTCTATCAGTGGCTCTATGGTCAGTGATCTAACATTATTTCAGATAAGTAGACTCATCAACACCTATGTCAGTGATCCAACAGTTTGTATTGGATCGATAAACTCACTCATCAGCCAGGGTTCCCAGGCAGATGGTTCATCTCAATAAAGGACCTTAAAAGGCCCCCTCTGAATTTCAAAAGGACCTTCTAATGTACCTAAAAGGATAGAACTTTTCTAAAGGACCTAGGAAAAATTAAAAGGTACCTTATGCAGAATTAAAGGACTTTAAAGGCCTTTTCTAGACATCTCAAAATTAAAGCACTTTAAAGGCCATAAAAAGACCCTGTGAACGTTGTCAATACTCACTTTAATGATCCAACATCGTGTCAGACCAATAAAGTCACGAGCACTTCTGACAGGAATCTGACATGTCAGATCAGTAGTCACTAGCACTTGGGTCAGGGTTATAATATCTGAGATAAGCAGGCTCACTCACCAGCGCTCAGGTCAGTAATCAGTAAATACAATCAACAGTTAACTCTAAGATCCAGGATTTTAAATTAGATCTATAGACTCAGCTACACTCAGGTTGTTAATCCAACTTTTCACACCAAATTGCTGTAGTCCATCTCCCCCATACGCATTCTGATAAGTGTTGAAGAAAAGATCTCTCATAAATTTACAACCTATATGAAGGTGTTAAAATGCATTTTCTGAGTGTCCTGTAAGCACTGTATAGACATAAGGGTATGATAGGCACGCCATTTCACCTACAGCCTGCTAATGAAAGCCAGTCTCCAATCTGAACACACTCAATTAATGATTCCTGTGGCTAAAACTGTGTATTCCAACCTTGACAATAAATGTGTGTCACAATGTTCATTGATGAAATGAAGCATTATGGCATTCAATGCAGGCTGGAGGAGCGCAAGCAAGGAAAGCCTAAACAGACTGTGGCCGAGTCAGAGTCACTGCAAAATCTAAAGAGGCAAGTTGAGGAGAGGAGGCAAGCCCGACTGCAACTGCAGGAAGCAGCCAAGACACAAGCCAGCTTAGTTTCTGCAACACAGAACATCAGCCTCATTAACCGCAAGGCAAGCACTTGCAGACTGTTATCACCCACGTTACATTGCTAGAATGCTTATGGTTTCCTCTTGTTGTCCAGAACATACAGCAGTTGTCATAGTTTTTACTAAAAATTGTCATTTTTGTTAAATGGGATGTTTTGCATCGAGTGGGTTGTCAGTTATTTGGCATACACACACACACATGCATTGTCAGTATTGCAGTGACCATGTTAAGAGTGGGCGAAGTGTGACGAGAGGTAGTGTACATGCGGGTACAGGCATGTATGAACGTGAATGCATCTCTCCCCATCCTCCCACCCCGCTCCTCTCTCTTTCTCTCTCACACCCACACGCACACACACAGCTACATAATTTCAGTTTCAAGGTAACCTTAGTTGCCATATCCTTTTATGTTATTGTATTTTATTCTTCATTCCTCTTCCTTATGTTGCTAGTTAGAGCTAGTTAGAGAATGTTAATGTACATTTATGTGATCCGGGATGGTCTGGAATTTAATTCTTCCAGTACTTTAAGTTCTCTCTCTCTCTGTCAGCAAAACAAAGTTTATGCAAGAACAGGGAGAAATGGATGCAATACTGATTATCATGCAAGCACTTGCTCTTAAAATAACCAAAATTCCTACATGTGAGCATGTTTTATGCATCTGTGCATGAATGTTGTCCATACACATATACACTTTCTTGTACATGTATTTCTCCAGAAAGCAATAGAGGAGAGACGGTGGCGTGAGCTGGAGCGAACAAGAGAGCGTGCCGCTCATTTGACAGCAGAAGACAACCAGTACAGCAAGACAGCTCAGCGTTTTAACTCCCTAAGTGCCATGCCACTATCTTGACATACCTTTGTTCTAAACTGCTGTTTCTAGAACTTTGTTCTAAAGTTTTCACACTCCAAAGGTACTATTTCTTTTTGAAAAAATGTAATCCTATATATATATATAGGTATAAGTACAAATTTGCAAGAGAGTTGTTGAAATCTAATGGCAAGAAGCACAAAGGACTGTGAATGTACAAGCTACAGAGTGATGTACAAAGCATTGCCTGATGGCACAGGTGGGTCAATTTATACAAGCCAGCTGACCTTTATTCTAGATGATATGCCACTGCAGGCAGGTGGCATGGGGGCATTTTCACTGAATTTATCCATATGATCTAAAACTTCAGGTTGTAAAAATATTATTTGTGAACTATGGGAATGAACCTCTTATACAGACCTCTTAGTAAAGTTTTTTGAAATGTGAATTTGAAAGAGTGCATTTCACCAGATTTAAAGTGACATAAGGGTTTCACACACTAAAAGGAGCTCATTTCCCATGACTTAGTATTGCTTTCTAGTGATTTCATGTGACCTTTTAATGCCCTTTAATTCAAGTTACAAGTTATACAAACGCACGTAACGTTGAATGAACCTATAAAAGTGTACAATGGACTTCATGCATATCTTTATGTGTGTGTTCTTCTTGGATATCCCTTAAAACATTTGAAAACTGAAAACACCATTGAGGAAAATAAAATTTATTACTGGTACCAGCACCAAAATTTTGATTGTATGTCAAACAGTATAAAGTATATGAAATGCTCTATTTTTTCCCCTACATGCATACATGCACACACGGTAGCACAGCTCAGATGTGAGACAGGTTAGCTGTTGATTTCATAAGGATCACTTGCTCTTCTGTGTTTATGCTACTGCTCTTGCAACCTCTGACAACTTCCATACATTCATATTTATGTACATGCTACTGTATCGGACAACCAAATCTTCAATTAAATTTGCAAGAAAGGCCAAAAGAGCCTTTCAAGTTTAAGATTCAATAGTTAGTTGCGAATACATACGTTCAAGCACATTACTCTAAGATTAAGTTTGAAAGGGATGTCGCACACAGTGTTAGTATAAACTTTGTCAGAAAATGACACCACCCCCCCAAAAAAAAACCCTTTCCCAACAAAGTCATCTCATAAGCATCTACACATCCCCAGTGCTATGAGAAAACATGTACAGGGAGACAAAATGTATAAATTTAAGTATCTATGTTTTTTTGAAAGATAAAAATTTGTCTGTGTACATCATTATTTCCCTCTCCTAATTCACTCAAAATGTAAACAACCAGTCATGTGTACATCAGTATTTCCATCTGGTAATGCACTCAAAAGGTAAACAAACATTCAAAATATCAGCAGGTAAAATGGATTAATCTAACTTCAAAGGGATCTTAGTGTTTACCAACACTGAAACAGACCAATAAATGTATAGTAAAGCTCCAAGCCACCACAAGGATAAAATAAACATGTGTGCTCTGCTGCTCACCTACTTCTGCAAGTCATCATATTGTTGGAATGTCTGATCTGAATGTGATATGACCACTGCAGCATTAATGACAAAATTTTCAGCAGTGTACTACACTGTACCCAATACAACTGGCAAATTGGCACATGGTACATGTACAGCACATTGGCAGATCATTGTATGCAAAACAAGACTTGTTGAGCACAGTTCACCAATTTTCTACAAACTTCACATTCAACACATCAGTCCTACACTGTTTAACAAAACACTAAAGTCCTCTAATCCCCACAGCCCCAACCATTTCCACAGTGCAAATCCTGGAATTCCAGAAAAAGTTAAGTGTTTACACTTTCTACATTAATAAAGGTGGCTGTGAACAAACCACAGATTTGTTCAAATAAAACGGATTGCTGTACACCGAAGTTTAAGCATCTGAATGGCACAATTCATGTGATTTATGCAATCCATGTTGGAGACCAAACTTTTAATGACTGGTCAGGCAAAATGCCCTCTACCCCAACCCCCTCAAAGTAACAAAAATTAGTTCATAAATTATCTATTCCTCTCAGCTGCATCATTCGGTTTGGGCTATTTTAAGGTGCAGTACTGGCAAGGTGCATGTGCTGACACCTTTCCCCTCTTCAAGAGGAACAGCAGACACACACATGCACACACCAACACAATATTCTTGGACATGCAAGGACCGGCTCACAGACAAATGGACACATGTACAAACTCTTGTATACTGCAATACAGTATGCAGACAGCAATGTGGCATAAATGGATCCCTGCGTGCACTTACATATATGCATAAATGTACACACATGCACAGATGTAAACACAAGTTACTAAAACAAAGCTAGAGGTATACTGTTTCTGTGGCCTAGAACCATTTATAGTGTGGCACCTACAAGAAACAAATGTGATTAGATAAGCTGAGCACTTCTCAAACCTATTAGCTTCAGGACTTCAATGCTGTGTCCAAGTCTCCATCCACCAACTGCTTAACAAGATGCAAGCAGTTCTAGTAGGATCGTATTTGTGATCATTATGGTCACAAGGAACTCAAGACTATTGGGCCATTTCTTACAAATATAACAGGTTATTCTTAATGTGATTGTCAAATGAACAAAGAAGCAGCCTCTTTCATACTGAAATGTTAGAAAGGATGAAAGGATCTTTTTTATTTTTAAAGTTTCAATGCAACAGCTGGGAATGTTTTGTGCACAGATTGGTTATTTTACCATTCACTCCACTGAAAACAATTCATCTAAAAATATATCCATATTGATGTACATGCATCAAAGAAAAATGTGTTTCAATACTGTGGTTTGCATAAGCTGAGTGCCAAATATAAAATATATGTATATCTGACAAAGATTGTCAGCAAACATTCAATATGACAACATTCTTGCATATTCCCATTGTTCAGGTACAGTGTGGATTATCAAAAGTATACTGGACATAAAGAGGGACATTTTGGGTGAGAAAAAACACTAAAGCTCTCCCTGCTGCTTACTGTTATGCTGAAGCAAGATCCAAAATTATCCATAATAGGAATTAAATTTTTTTTTAATATGTGGAGCAAATGGCAGAATGTTTGGCAAGGTATCAGATTCTCAGCAGTCTACAGATCTACATTATGTTATTGTCATGAGATTGGTGATCCAGAAAACATCCAGTGGCAGTTAGCCATGAAGACTATGGCAACAGTCGATAGCCACTGGTTCTGCATCGGCGACGCCAGCATGCTAAGCCTAGTACCACGAGGAGCACTAGCAGCACAGCACATGCTGTGGCCAGGGCAACCACTGTAACTGCAGCCATATGACCATTCATCATACACAGACACACACACATGCATACGTGCATGTGCACACACACACACACACATAATTTAAGTTTGCAACTTTAATTATGAGACCCTAGTGCTAGAACAACAAACTGAATAATCCAACTGAAACTATATGGACAGGCAAAAGAAAATGAATACGGGAACATTCAAGTAAGTGTTTAAATTGGAATTAGCACAGTAAAATAAGTGAGGATATAAGATGTATTTGCTCTCTATACTTTTCCTAAATACAAGAGCATCATGCTTGTTATTCCCTCCCCATTCCCATCCAGTTATTAAAAATGCACAACAAGCAAGCAAGAAAGAAATTGGGCCAGATGGCAGCACACCAGTACCTGGCACTGTGCTTTGCTGTGCTGGCGTTTCAAAGCACTCAGCATGCCAATCATCAGGAATACGATCCTTGGTAACAGCAATAAATTTCTCCAGGGGGCACAGTGTTACGCCACAATCTGAAAAATAACTGACTGCTATTTCAAGACCTTGAGTGTATGTTCTTTCATCATGTCAAAGGAAAGATGCTGCATGCATGTACAGGTGATGTGTGCACCCAAGCATATGCTAACCAAGCATGCTCATTCTCTTGCAAGCTTATACTTAAGCACAAGCAATACTAATGCCTAATACACTTGTACCCTATGCTTGCCAATACTGAATTCATTATTTCTGATTACAAATCTGATTACAAAAATTGATTTTCTCCACTAAAAATAACACCATGGAATCACTGATGCATCAGATATTACCTGGATGTGTTAGGTTGTAGGTAGCATCTGTATCATTGTGATAGCGCAGCCACACAAAATATTGGTCATCTATCTGGTGGAGTTCCACGAGCAAAGCTGCTGCATATGGAGGATTTAGATAATTGTAAACTTTCAATGCAGTGGTTACTGCCGCTATTGTGGAGTCGTGCTGAAAGTGGCCAAATGACATCACAGTTCAGTGTACTGCCGAACTCTTATGACTGTCTTAAGGTGATGTTCCCTGAATTCACATTTTAAGATATTTAGCACCAGGACTTCCTTAATTTCTAAAGACATAATACAACATATAAAAAGCCTCCCTTCCACTTATGCTATTCAAGAACATTTAGGCTTAATCTAAAAATAAATGGAACTGCTCTAATGAAGTTATCTGAAAATGAATAGAACTGCTCTTTTAAAGTCATCTGAAAATGAATAGAGCTGCTCTTTTAAAGTCATCTCATAATGAATAGAGTTGCTCTCTGTAAAGAGAAAGAGACTTACAGCAGAATACATAAACATTTTGTATGTTTGGTTCGCTGGACTGCTAACTGTGTGCTGCATGTTAGCAATAAACTCCTTCAGTAGAGGACCTGCTCCCAAACAAGTAAACATAAACATACATGGATGCATATTTATCTCTTCTTCCTGTCACTTGATAGAATTAATCATATCAACATGAACCTGTCATCAGTGTATGTTAGCTTCTTTACATGAATGCTCTCTTGATAAGGTTTATTGTGAGGTTACATCATGACATGTTATTACCATCAAAAAACTGACAGCTGAATCTGGCGATATCCTACCTTGGCAGCAAAGTGCATTTTATTTTTAGTGCTGGACATGAACCCTTATTTGTGTGTGTGTGTGTTGGTGTAAATTATCAACCAGTTTAAATGCTTTGAGTGCACCATGTATGAGGGGAATGGACAAAATAAGGTATCATTCAGAAACAGCTAGGGTGTTTGTTTTCAGTAGGTTGTGTTTCTAAAAATTTTGGATATGGTCGCAGACAACTTTACTCTTAGTCAGCATATGAAGCTTCTATACAACAAACAGCTCAAAGGCAGACCTGCACACATCCAACATAGCCTCTAACAGCAAACAAAAATCATAGTACTTGCCTCCCTTTAAGCGACTGAGATCGGTACTATTATAGAGCAGGACGAAAGACCAGATTTGCGATAAGCGTAGTTTGTCATACACTGTTGTATCTGTTGTATTTTCCCAGATTTCCTGAGTCCAGTTGGGGAGCTTCATGTTGTGACTCTTCTGTACATCAAGCAGACACAATGAAGTCATATCTTAAATATTGTCCTCTCATGTTTCATAATAACTGAAAATATCATGTCTGAAAACATTTAGGAAAGTATTTTGAACACAGCCCAAAGCCAACATTACCAACTTAAATGTGAAGGATCATTTATTTTGAACTGAAAGCAACAAAACACTTAAAGAATAGTTTCTTAATGAGTGTTGGTAACACTTTTGAGTACTAGACAATTTTTCCATGGTAAGTGAAATCAAGCAAATCTGGCAACTGAAATCATGCAGAAGCAAATTTTTTTTTAATGAGAACTCTTCCTAGTGCCATCCCAAAATGTATTTGTAGTGGGAGCACAATCTTTGCTCTACAAAGGAAGACCATTAGCGGACAGGCTCTCTCATCACTTAGTCCAACTTCAAACTTGCTTTACAAGAAAGTTGTCAGAAAGAATGTACCCTAGCTTTCCAGCTTTTGGGCAGGATATTGCCAAAAGGGCACCCTTCTTTTAAAAATGATTTAAACCCCTGTCTACATCTTCATAAATATACCCATGTTAAAATGCAAGGTTAAACTAAAGTCCAAAATAAGCCAGAAACAAACCTCACAAAAAAGTGTATCACCGATCTTCCAGACTTCGGTTGCATTCTCTTTTTTCACTCCTGTGTGTTTTTCAATAAAATCATAAAATTCCTGCAACAAAAAAAGTGAATCTTGAATAAAATATAATGGGCAACTATTTATAAGTTCTGAAGTGTCCTACTAGGCGGATATTAGCATCCAATTAGCAAAAAGTAGCCTCATCAAGGGGAAACATCATAGACAGTGTTCTAGGCAGTTATTGTTTAAAATCCAGCAACAAGCTCTCTCATAAAGAGGAAAGGTCAAGGACAGAGTGATGATGGGTGTCATCCGAGAGGCAGAGGGAAGGAACTGCAGTACAAACAGAACTCCCCCTGACAGCCCACCCCATAAACAGGTGCCACAAGCAGAAAAGTACATGCACTGGATATGTGACCCAAACATTATGCCCCTCTGTACCGATAGGAAGGATGCATTACCATTCCAACAGGCAACCCCACATATGATAAATTTTTGAACATGTTCTTTTTGGATATAATTGAGTTACTTTCAGCAACAGTTTGATACCAAGAAGTTAAAGTCTGACATCTTGTGGTTTTACTTTCCGACAAAAACTACTTACTGCATTCTTCTTTTCCACATTCACAACTGCCGGGGATTTCAATTCCCTGGCATAAAGGTCGTCATAACGCGGACAACGCGCTCTCATGCTCAGTTTCTAGAAAATAAAGATCACAGATTTTTATCATCTGAAAAATTCAATCCCTGAGCATTCACAGCTTTGCATGAGTGTTGCATGAACTAAATGTTGCAAACAAATAGATTTTATGATCATCAACCTCAGCTTTCAATTTCCACATCTGCTAGGAACATGGGAATTCTAATCCTGCATTCTGCTAGGCATTATTAACAGGAATAAATCGTCATTGGCACCCTTTCTCTTTCCAGTTTTTGCTAATGGATTATTGTGGCTAGTCACATGGTTAGGTGATTGCACCAGTGGGTCTCTCAATTAAGTATTGATATTGATCTCTGTTGTCCTCACCCCTACTTGTTCTCAGAGGCAAAGGAAAGATCTTTGGTTTGACAGTCGGTATCAAACGTGCAGGTGAAATTGCTAGTGTGTCCAGCCTCAAGACCTTGAGATTAGCTGTTTGCATATACAAGCCTTTCTCTCAACTTGTCAACTTGCAGGCTTCCTACTCAGAATGATGAAAAAGTGTAATCACTGCACACTGCAAGTGTGATGTATCTATTTCTTATCTATTTCAGCTTGCAGCTGGTAAGTAGTTGACAATTGTTAAGTTTTGAAACACCCTGTATGCAGCTTGCCATCAGATTACGTACTACATAATATAACAATTTTGTTTAACTTTAAATTACATTTCCTTTTTGGACATCACAGTTTTTAATACTTGGGCAAAGGAAAAGATTTTAAGTCTATCCCCGTGCATTCAATTTCTGACAGATGACAGTTTTAAAAAAAAGAGTTTACTATAATATTCCCTATTTCCCTGAAATTTGAGAATAATTAAATTCTCTGACCTTCCAGTGATGGATGAATTCTTTTTGAAATGCATGATTTTTTAAAAAAATCTTTCCCAACATGTACAAACATTGTTCAGTTTCTCCTATACTGGCTATAGTTACACCTAAAGCCACGTCTGCATATTGTTCTTGTTCTCTCAGCACCATGTATTGGATAATTTCCTTTGTGCCTTGGTTTCCTGGCCAGATTGGCTCATTCTGTCGAATACAGGCAGCAACTAATTCAAGTGTAACTCACATTATCTTCTTTCTCTGGGACAGCATGAACGGGAATGGGCTGCCACGTGATGTTGGGATTCCACACTTGGCTGCCTGTAGGAGGATACAGGCCTGCCAGATTGCAGTATGCAGACATCAGGCACCTGTCTTCATCAGAGCTCTCGACACGAATCTTTCAGAACAAAACAGTTTTAATTATACAGTGAAACTACAGCACTGAAATTCTCTCTTAATGTTCTTACAAGGCATCGAAGAATTTAAAAAGCAACACGACAGACAGGAATAAAGGTATAAGTATATATATATATATCACTGGCAAAATAAAAATAAGATTGCTAAAATATATATTAGCACAAAAGTTCACATCACCTTAATGGGAATTACAAAAGGTGTACTCAAGATGTATTTAGACACAACTTCTTGTCTTTTAGTAAGATAGCACTTTTATAATCATGTTAATTATACAAGGTTTTGGGTGAAGACACTCTTTGTAATAATTTTCTTAGTAGCAGGATATTCACGTGCATTTCTCAGTGCCAAACACTCAGCAGCCAAGGTAAATAAAATATCAAGAGTTAACCCATTCCCATCGCTTTGGAGACGGTACACCAACAGAAATTGGCTACAGCTGCTGGCGCTTTGAGGATGGGTTTCTAATTTCTAAGGAACAAATGAGGACTTTTAAACGACCCTAGTCTTCACACGGCTAGCCCCTGGTGTACCACGTGTGCATACAGCGAATCCCTAATAATTAATGTCGTCAGCTCGCTCACGAAGCGTATGCTAACAACTGGGATTCGACACAAACACAACATAGGACAAATACATGAAATCCTCAAGGTGCACAATATAATTAATAAGGAACAAATGAGGACAGAGCGCTATAAATCGTCAAATGACAACCCAACAAAGTAATGGCAGCGCTAGACACAACCGTATGCTGACGTATGCACGTTCCTTACTTTCGACTCTCTCTTTGCTACGTGTTTGGGTACGGTAGGCTCCCTTGATTGCATAAGTCAGCATACGGTTGTGTCTAGAGCTGCCAGTACTTTGTTGGGTTTTCTAATTTCTGTAAAAAAAAGTGGTTTGCCAGCAAGCGATGTCACTGCTTTTTCCAATAGCAAAATCATTGTTCTATACAGTTCCGTCTATAATGCCACACAATACACGACTTCTAAACTGTGCTCTCGAAACCACGTGATCTTGTTCAGTAGTTGGTAGGACAATCACACCTGCCCTATTGTTGTATTCACTTGGGTACCTTTTTTCAACGCAGCCTTTTACAAAGGACTTACACCAGACGGATGTCAGGTAGGAATAATTTTATTCTTCTTAAATGTTTCTTTCGTCTTGCATTGGAATTATGTTTCTATTGCTTATAGTTTTTTTCTACATTTTTTTTATAAGATACATCAAGACCAGGGGAACTCATGCCCTTATTACATGCAGCAAAACCATGTAGGCGCATACAGTGCATACAGTGACTGTATCTACACCAAATAGTAAGTAGTATTTAAGAGTTTTCCATAATATTCTAGAATTATTTTGATGTTCAAAAATTGATCTTTCGAAATACGTAGATTGCTGCACTTGTGGTAGTTTTAGCAATTAATTCAGTCGTGCTGAAATCTATGCGTACCCATGCATATGCAATGGTATCAGCAGACCATAAACCTATGCTGGGAATGTGTTAAAACATTCATTGTAAGGAAGTATGTGTGTGTGTGTGTGTGGGCAGGGGGGAGGGGATGTACCTGAGAGTTGATGTATGTTTCATTCAGAAGATTTCCATATTCAGACCGAAGAAACTTTCCCAGCTCAAAGTGTTGTTGCATTCCAATCTGATTGCCAAAGAAATAAAAACAAGTCAATCACTTTAACATGAGTTAAACTAAAGGAGAACAATGAAATCCCTTAGCCTTCATCTATAAATAACCATAATTACCATAAGCCTATATTTAGTACTATTTGGAGCATGAAATGCAATTATATAATGTCTTTTTGACAAGGCCCCTAAGATTTACTAGAAAGCTCTATTTCTGGAACCAGCTTGAAAGAAGTCTTGTATTTTTTTATAGGCATTAAGCCTGAGCATCCTTCAAAGCATCTAGCATAGCATTCTTTAACTAGAATCTCCTTCTGCAGAAAAAATTTAGCCCTCTCTACGCTCAGGACATGACCCAGATTTTTTTTTTTTGACAAGCATTTAGACAAGAGTCAGCAAAAAACAGCAATAGCTAAGTTAATACTCAGGTAATAAGATCCACGTTGCATAAATGCACACACCTCAGACAGCCATCCCAGCCCCTGAGGCCAGAGGTTGGCTCGATAGGGATCTGTGGGATAAATGAAGACTGGGCTACGGTCTCCATGGCGATAAAGCTATATAAGAAAAATGTAAGAAAATACTCAGTGATTTTATGTAAGTGTTAAGAAGCCACAAAAAACTGTGGAAGTGGTTGTACAAACTAACACTGTATATATAGTGTTAAATGTTCACCATAACCAAACAGGAAAACTGTACTAAAATTTACTGATAAAACTAAGTTTGGAGGACACAAATGAAAGTAAGAAACATTCTTACATTGTGTATGCCAGACAAAAATAAGGTGGGAACTGGGAATATTCTTCATATGAAGAAAAATCATGTGAGAGATGGATGTTGCGTTTTTTTATGCTGATCATAGACATGTCTATGTGGCTCATGTACCATGTGTGAGAAACAAGTTGCATGATGTGCAGAACACAAACTGCGGTATGAGAATGTCAGGAACCTAACGCGTGTTGCCTAAGGCGAGGTTTCGCGAAACCTCGCGAGGAGAACTCCAGTTAAGTGTTGCCCAGCACCTCTCGCAGGAAAAACCTTGCAAGGACTCGCGAGGAGCCTTTAGGGCATCTTCGCCGGCAAGAGAAAGATGGCTGACAAAACCTATGTAGACCTAAAACCATGACTTTTCGTGGCTGTTTGTGGCTGTTCGGTAGTTCGTATACACGTCAGACGAACAGACGATAACAGTAGTTTTCAGTACTGACACAAAACCTTCTATTTAGAACTAAAACCATGACTTTTCCTGGGTATTCGACATATATATTCGTGGCTGTTCGGTATTTCATGTACATCGCAGACGATAACAGTACTGACATAAAATGTACGTACTCAAGTGTCGATTTATGGCATTTTATGCATCAAATAATTCAGAAAGTGCATTCTGATGCTTGATATACCTTTAAAACATTTTATTTAGACCTAAAACCACGACTTTTCGTGGCTGTTCGGTATTTCGTATACACGGCAGACGATAACAGTACTGACACAAATTTGAAATGTACGTACTCAGGTGTCAATTGTTGCCATTTTATGCAACAAATAATTCAGAAAGTGCATTCTGATGTTAAATATACCTTTAAAACCTTTTATTTAGACCTAAAACAATGACGTTTCATGGCTGCTCGGGGTTTCGTATGACCGCATGCTGGCTCGAAAAACTTCCGCCTCGTGCGCGAGACTCTTGTATGTTGCCTAAAGACGCTCGCTCGCTAGAGATCTCGCAGGCGAAATCTTGCAAGGTCTCGCCCTTAGGCAACGCGCGTCTAGTATATGTGTTGTCTCCCTTCCTCGCTCCTTCCCTCCCTTCCTCAAGTTCCGGTGTCTCGCCGCTAGCTGTAAAGCATCTAGAATACTATACTGCACGAATTAAAAGTAAAACTGTACGTTATGAACTGCCAGCTGGTCCGGAGTGACCGGATATCTGTGTAATTTTTTTTTACATGTACACAATTGGTGAAGTATGTTGTAACTAAGCCATTTATTATTTGCGATAACGCGTTTTACTCACCACATTCACGATCCTCAGGCTCTTTGGAGCAACAGCCACTCCTACAGTTGCAAAACACAAACAACTGAGTACTGAAAGTGAAACGTATCCAGTCCTTTTCGACATCTTAACTGAATAACTCTCACTCTGGGATCCCAAATCACGGTGGCAACGCTCGATTTATTTGGAATCAGTGACACTACCGACGACAGAGACCCTGGCCATGTGAACTTCACGGCCCCCACCTGCTATGTTTCCCGATGATTCCGTTGTGACGAGAGGACCAAACGTACGCAGACTGACATTACTTCATGTTCGACTCACTAGTAAGGGGGAATAACCATGCGTTACACGAACTTCATGCGGTTAGAGTGAGGCATGCGCGGTAGTGACAGCTGGTTCATTCGTATGAGATACTTATATCATTATATGATTATATCTGACCTGAATAGTTTTAATCGCCATGCAGAATATATAAATTCAGTCTATATAGTAGTTATTTCAGCTGGTGTCTGCGCGGTGTTTCGAAATGGCGATGATTTGAATGAGCACAGATCGGCAATGCCGTCAATTAAGTGTTCTGCGTGTAAATACGGGAATACTTATAAAAGTGGATTTGGGGGCTACATTAACCTTAAAAATAATTTTTAAAAATTATTCAAGAGACCTCAAATTATTTCAGCTCGTGTCATTCGCGGTGTTACGAAACATGCAGGGCGAGATGATCAACTGGAAATGAACAGATAATCGACATTTTCGGGTATATTAAGCATCAAATAATTTTAACAGTACATTTTTCCTTTTTTTAAAAAAAAACTGGATTACAGACCTTGAACTCCCTGAACGTGTCTGCGCGAACTATGATAAGACTGTGCGGCCCACCCGAACAATTAAGTTTTTATAATGGGGGAGGGGGAAAACCCAGATTCAACGTCTCCGGAACCATATTCGGCTTCGGTTTAAACCGGCAAATGTTAATTCTAGCCATAAACCTGCACCGGACGTGACATCTCGATAAACTGGTCTATGAACCCTTGGCAGGCGGATGGGCCAATAATCATGCCGTGTACTTCGATCGAAAATGGATCGCCTTTTGGGGAACGATCGATCAAATATCTCTAAGACGTCACAGTTATGACGGAGTGAGCAGGGTTGATTGTAATAAAGGCAGCTGGGGAAAGATCGAGCAATTAGAACAAACTGCAGCACCCGGAGCAAACTGGCCGTCGACGGTCAGCCCCGTGTAATTTATAAGGTGCCACATTCAGAGAAAGCCGCCAGTCACAGAATCTGAAAACACGACGTCTGCTCTACCACCAAAACGACCCCCCCCCCCAAAAAAAAATGCTTCCCATGATCGTCTTTCTCTGCCTTCCCCTGTCCAACCACCTCCCCGGATCCCGATGAATTGAAAACGTTTCCCGAAAGTCTTTTTTGATAGATTGATTACTAATACATCATTTTGTTTAGGACTTGCCCTCGGGATTGGTTTTGTTTTGTTTTGTTTTTTACTTTTAGTGCCTAAAACGTTTTAGGCCACGATTTCTGAGATCTCTCTGTGAGAGAAAGCTAGGATACGTGCGTAAGTCCGGCATGGGGGATTCTCTCTTTGTGCGTGTGTTGGAGCGTCTTTTATACGTGTGGCACATTCACGACATTTTGAGACAGAAATGTACAAACAAAGTACAAATAGACGTACGTATATGATCAACGTCCGTATGCGTTTTTCTGCAAAGTACTGTTTGCACTCAGTGGCTCTTGAGAAAGGCACGTGCATCTCTTTGTTTGTGTGTACCAGGTGCAATGGGAGGAAAGTTTTCTGATAGTGATACCGACGTGTAAAGAACGTCGAGGGCATCCCCACAAATTAAAGCAATCCAGTTTTCTTGTTCACGTGTAAATTTTTCATTGCATTACTGAGTTATGTAATTCTCTCGGGATATTGTAGCTGGATGGGGGATCGAGTTCTATAAATGGATTGATATACTATAAGTAATACAGTGTTTTGTTATACCACCTATACAGTGGTACCTCGGGTTACGAACGATTCAGGTCACGAACAATTCGGGTTACGAACAACAACTTCGGGAGGGGGGTGTTGTCTCGGGTAACGAACAGTGCCTCGGGTTACGAACGAAGGCGAGAGAGAGAGAGAGAGAGGTTTAACGTTGGAGACAAACGATCGCGTACAGTACAAACGATCAGAAGGCCACGCAGTACCAACATCGCTTAGCGCTAGCCTAGTAGCCTAGTTTTGCACGCGTGCGCAGCCTCGCTTTCATTGACCTTACTACACGCCTTACACGGCAGTAAAAGATTTCTTAGCAGTTGGACTATGTTCAGTTTATCTTTTTTTATTTTACATTAAAATTATTTGGTGTTTTCTTTCTCTTTATTTAATACGCGAAATACGCGTATTCTTTGCGTTCTGTCAGGTAAACGACTGAATGTTAATAAAATAAAAAGGAACGATTCTTTCATCTTGAAACGGATCGTCTCTATTTCATTGATTTCAATGTTTCAGGTTACAAACGTTTCACATTACGAACCGAGTTCTGGAACGAATTAAGTTCGTAACCTGAGGTACCACTGTATTGTCGTCCTCCATCGGTTGTGTGAGGGTGAGCACGCGAGACGACACTTTAGAAAGAATTTCCCCGGTAGACGACATCAGGACTGACAAATGAAGAACAAAAATCCCAGCTAAACAAACGGAACAAGATATAGTATTGTTCATACCACCCACCTGTAATATGGCTGAACGACCCAATTAGTAAAGTTTTCATTTTATTCATTTTCTTTCTTCTTTTTTTTCCTCACTGATTGTACTACATCACCTACACGCTAGACTTAATCGGCTGTTTACATGATACGACAGTGACTATAAAGGTTATTGGTGTGGGACTGTGGGTGATGGTGGTAACGTACGAGGGGACGTGCATCGGCGATAAAGCTGATAACACGACCATAATAGTTCATGATGTAACTCTGTATTTATTTACCTAGATTCTAACGAATTCTTTGCAATCCTGCAATGTAACCATGTGCATACGCATTATATATATATATATACAATATGGTGCAACTGACAACTGAATTTTAAACTTGGAGCGAACAGCTGTATATCACACCCTCATTCTCCTGCTATGCATGATAGTCATACGTACTGATGTACCGTGGTGATAACTAGGCTAGTCCCTCGGGCCTCGGGTCACAAGTCGGGGTTACCGGGGAACACTCTGGCCAATGAAGCACTTTATCAGTGATCGCACTTCGCATCATGCAGTTTCACAGTCACTCTGACGGTTTTTTTAAATGAATGACAGTATAGGAAACTTTCACTCTGTACTACAAGACCATACAGTTTCCAGTACAGCGACCCCAGGCACGACAGGTGTGTGTGGCGACAGCTGAGTAAGGCAGGTGGCTGCGGTGGATCACACAGTCGCTCAAACCATGTTGTGCTCTCTTGTGTTAAATACGGGTGGCCATCTATGGATTCTGACTTTCGCAATGAATACCTTGTTCTCTTTCTCTCATGCTGGACTGACGCTGAACATGGTCAATGTGGTGGGTAATTTTATGTCGGCTTACCTAGTCTCACGAGGCATTTATACTCATTAGTGTGGTATACATGTGATTTAGCTGTTTTTGTATTAATACAGACATCAAATCGCTCTCTCTCTCTCTCTCTCTCTGGGTCTATGTGAGTGGATGCGTGCATATATATATGTGTGTGTGTGTGTGTGTGTGTGTGTGTTGGGGAGGGGGGGACTTGTATGCGTGTGCGCGGGAATGCCCGTATGCGCATGTAGGTTTGCGTCTGTGCAAGAGTGTTTGCGAAAACTCAAGCCTAAGAGTGCACTTTAAAGATTTTTTGTCTAGCGTAACGAGATATATCTTGCGTGTCTCTCGTCGCATTGTGGGTACACCCTGCAGATTCTCCAGGTATGGTTTGACTAGGCGTTCGTATCTCCTGTTTATACGTAAAGATGCATGTAAAATGCACAGGGTAAACGGACATTACGAACGCTGTTATGTGGTGCAATTAAGAATGCTCGTGCATCCCAACCGAGGATTTTCGTAGGACGAAAGGTGGTTGTTGGGAGATGACCAGATTACCCACGTACTCAATCATGTAAAGTTACCAAGATTTTCCATCGTACAAATACGAAATAGTAAAACAAAACTCCTAAAAATTGTGCACTTTCTGCGTGGGGTTGGCCTGTCTTACTCCCTCTGATTTGCAGTACTCGATAGCAATAAGCTATTTGACAGTCAAATTAAACCAATGCTCCTGTATGGTTCCGAAATATGGGGTCTAAAGAGACACCTTCCCATAGAACAAGTCCATTTGTTTACATTGAAAAAACTGTTGAATGTTAGCCCCAAGACTCCCAACGACATGGTGTATGGTGACACAGGAAGATTCCCCCTGTCAGTACATGCCGCTGTGTCATGTGTGCGATACTGGTTACGTCTGACAAGGCTTGACACAGACAGGCTGCCACGCAAGGCGTACAGCATGTTGCTAGAGCTCCACAACAGAGGCAAAGTGTGCTGGGCTTCGGACGTTCACAGAACGCTGTATATGTATGGATTTGGATTTGTGTGGGAAAACCAAGGTGCAGATAATGTAAATGGCTTCTTGGGCGAATTTAAACAACGACTTATCGATTGCTATACACAAGAATGGCTATCGCACATTTCGAACAGTCCAAGGTTTAATGTGTATGCAGTTTTTAAGTCCTCTTTACTTTTAGAACCCTATCTAAAGTGCATCAAAAACAAGGTGCTAAGAGATACTCTGACTAGATTTCGAATGGGCATTTCAGCTCTTAAAACCCATACAAACAGGTACAAAATAGTCCCACCACAAGAATTACACTGCCCTTTGTGCAAAACAGAATTAGACGAAGAATTTCATTTCCTTTTTAACTGTGTCCATTTAAATGATTTGAGATCAAGATACCTTCCATGCAAGTATACATTATATCCTTCACATTTTACCCTGTCTCGTCTGATCCAAGATTTCCGTAGCTCTGCTAATTTAGCCAGATATCTTTATCATAGTTTTAAGCGCCGAAATGAATTAGAACTTTCATGGACGTAAATATTTACCACAGTCGTCGTATCATTTATTATGGAATTACTGGCTGTGTATCATGCTCATGCCCCCATTGTAAAGGCCATGTGGCCAGAGACAATAAAGTTTTCGTTTCGTTTTTTCGTTACTCGATAGCAATACACCTAATTGTCCATCATAAAATTTATGCGTAAAGTTAAAAATTAGTTCAAATTGTGTTTGTATGTGCTTACGTACACATGCGTGTGCGTGTGTAGCTGTACAGGCACGGAGACCGCAGTCCTATAACGGTGTACCCTAACGATCCGTACAAGCTGACGTCACCGTGGTGGCCGCAAGGTCCAGGCTGGCTGACCCAGGTAAATCGACTTTTAAAACTTATTAGTTGAAGTTCTATCTCCAAGAGCACACAAATATATTCCATTGCACAAATCAAAGAATATTTTGCGTTTTACAAAGTATTTTCAAGACTTTTCTTTTACATAGACCACGCCTCCAGCTCTTATCGCGTGACATGTCGACAGAACCGAAAGATTTGCTTTATCATGTTTTTATCGTTTCCTTGTTAGTTTGGTACCTGCGTGCATGTGTCTATGAGTGTGCGTGCACCACAAAAATGCTAAAATAAACAGTTGACAATAACTAATAATAGAGAGTTAATTAGTCCACTACCATTTTGTCGTTGGCGTCAGTTAAAAAGCAGTGATCTAGGTGAAAGTGACGGTCACTAGCTAATAGGCCTACTGTACATGTGGCAATGTAACAAACAACACATGTGTCATCATTTGTGTTCTTAACAAGACGATTAATGTGTCTGCTGGAAGAAGATTTAAGATATTTTACTTCACCTTTGCTTCCTGTGAAGTTCACCTGTTTCCATTCAGATTGGGATGGAGCAGCAATATGAGCTCGGCCGATTTTTTCGAAAAGAATACGGACGGCTGTTGAACAGCACGTACGTGCAAACAGAGGTATGTGTAATATTGCAGATCTTGTGCGCGTATGCTCTGTCGGTGGATGCACGCAGATAAAGTATGTCATATATGTGAATGTGTGCACGTGTGGGAAGAGAGCAGGCAAGAAAGAGAGTTATGCTGACATTTACCTGCAAGCAGATAAGTATAATGCAGAGGAAACCTTTTGGTTATAAAGTGGATATAATAGTTAAAGCTACCCCGAGTCTAGCCACGATCCCCTGAACCAAAGAGAGAGAGTGTGGAATAAAAAGGTCAGGGTTGGAGTGTTCGGGAGTTACCTAAAATCCTGCTTGCAGTTGGTGATCGTGAACAATGACTAATGCCCGTGCAGTTCGGTCAAGCTGCCAGTAAAAGAAAAACTAGAATGTGTTCTATCATTAGATCCACGTAGAGAGTTCCGATGAGCAGCGCTGTCTGATGTCTGCTTACTGCAACCTAGCGGGGTTGTACCCTCCCGCTGATAGCCAGGTGTGGAATCCCAACATCACCTGGCAGCCCATACCTGTTCACAGCGTGCCTAAAGAGGAAGACAATGTGAGTTACCTACAGAAAAGATCTTTGCCTATATATAGTGTCCCCCCACACACGCACACAGCCGCTTATAGACCTTACTCACCCCAGAGGGTGTCAAAATTAAGCCACTTTCAAGTCCTGCATTAATACTCGCCAGCTTTACTGCTGATTGTTAGTCCTGTTCTTCTACGCACGTTTATCCGCTTAAATAATGTATAGAGGAATTTGTATGTGTGCGTGTACGTAAGTGTGTGTAAGTATATTTATATATACACTGTAAACATGCTTGCACGTGGTCTGCCTGAAGTCAAATTGGGATTGTTTAGAAACTCTACCAGGGGGCGCCGTGTCCGCGCTACACGCAGCTGTTTATCGAGGAGCTCTCCTCAGACGCAGTGAGGCAAGAGGAGACAGAAAATGCGGCAAGTGTTTTCTTGACAGTATGTAGCCGTGTTCTTATCCACCAAAGTGTGCGAAGGAATTGCAGCGCACAGCTAAGTTGACTTCGGTAGCTGCTGCATTCAAATATGCCGTAGATGGGATCAAGGTGATCGAAGCACTATCTGTAATACTATACCTCTAATTACTTCCGCACAAAAGAGCTACCAATCGCCAGCCAATCAGGACGCGCCCTGTAGATAAATGGCGACAACCCCGTTTAACCAGAGATTGTACACTGCAAATCACGATTCCTCTCTCTCTCTCTCTTCACGACATCCGTATATTTTGGGAAGCTGTTATAACAACTGTTATACTGACAGTTCTTGCATAACTTCACTTAGGCAATATTCACAGCTGTTATATGGACAGTATATTAATATACTGACAACTCATGTCGACAGTATTTGCAGCACTGTGACAGAACTCACAGTGACAGTACTTTGACAGTATTCGCAAGTCATAATTAGACATGTCAGGAGTAGACCTCTACTTAAAACACTTTGACAATATATGCTTGAGATTTTCTACGACTATATACTCAGAACAGTACAATGAAATAGGAAATTACGTTACATTGTATTACTCATAGAACATGTGCAATTCTAAGCGTTATACTTACAGCTGTTCTTACTAGCCGAACCCAGTGCGTGATCTCGAAGCATGAATGGTGCGATGTGATAAGTCTTATAGAAAAAACTATAACTTGTTTTGCTGCCAGTGCCCCCCTCCTGCCCTACGCACGCACGCACTAACACATGCACGCACGCACGCACTCAAACACACACACATGCACAGAGACAGTGAGAGAGAGAGAAGATAGCTTTGAGATGTTATGATAAACTTCCTAAAACTTTCTCATTTTAAACAAAAACTGAAAGTTGTTTTTCCTAATGCTTGTCTTGTTATATCAGGCGTTCTATTCTATGGTTGTGAAGAATGCCGGGGTGAATTACGAGAACATTTCAGTAATCTGGGGAATCGCTGATGCTACGTTCTGTGAGGTAGGTATCTGTGAGGCGTGTCTGTATGCGAGGCAAATTTGTAATACTATACGTCTAATTTCAGTTTTCATATTTAGTACCTGGCTGCAAGAGTTGACGATTTCTGGATTGCAGAGAGCTCACAACTACTCTCTGCCGTCGTGGATCACAGACGAGGTATACAACAAATTTCAGAGCCTTGCAGGAATGTCCTTTAACCTGCTGTTCAACAGGACTGAGATGAGTCGTCTTATGGGAGGCAAGTTAGCCACGCGCGCTGTAGCTATAGTTTTCAACCCACACGCCGATTTTGGGAAGTTCTGTAACTGTACCATTCAGTCTTTCACGTGTTGCCAGATCTGTCTGACTGTCTGTCTGCTGAGTGAGAGTGTGCACACGCGCGCGTCGAACAATCGATTTCTTTCTCTTACGAACGCTGACAGGTGCACGTACTCACACACGCAGACACACACACGAACGCACGCACACACACGTCGTGTGCATGCACTCACACGCGCACATGCACAGTCCATGTGATTCTGCACTTGCACTATCTGTAAAAAGGAAAGGGTCTTGTGCACTTGTATGTTCAGCTGCTGTCCGTTCAGCTGTCATGTGTATAGTTTACTCGAAAGGCATGGCGATAACAGAAGCTCGTCAACAATTAAGTGGCAGAGCTGTCAGTGAAGCTCAGCCTGACACGTCACACTTGTTTCTCACTATCTGCCACTCTCACAGGTACAGAGACACGTATCATAGCCCTGCCAATCGCCTCCTCC
>SMGT01003988.1:97870-111071 GCA_004794575.1 Lanistes nyassanus
GAGAGAGATAGGGAGGGTGAGAGAGATAGGGAGGGTGAGAGAGAGATAGGGAGGGTGCGAGAGAGGGAGGGGGAGAGGGGGAGGGTGAAAGAGAGATAGGGAGGGTGAGAGAGATAGGGAGGGTGAGAGAGAGAGAGGGTGAGAGGGAGGGAGAGAGAGAGAGATTGCAGTTTGGTAAATGATTATGTTTGATTATGTTTGGTAAATTAGTTACTCTGTCATCGTCAACACATCTTTAAATATCATGTGAGAAATAAAAGTCACACCAGGAACGTCATTTTCAATTCACTGAAAAAAGGAGAGCTAAAGAATACGTGATGGAGGCTGAGATATATAATTCACTGTAGGATCACTTGCAGTTGTGATTTGACCTGCATCAGATATGTAGTTTTGAGAATGGTACACCCAAAACTCCAAAGTGTGTCATCCAGCTTTAAGTCAACATAGAGCAATAAACTAAGTACTGGTTTTCTGCTTTAGAATTTTGTATTCCAGGAGTACAAAATGTACTGGACGGGTCCTCCCCTCGCCGAACGTTATCGATGGACAGTCAAAGTCTGCAACTATGCAGATAAATCTTATAGCTGTGGAGTCAATGTTTATAGCTGGACAGACGAAGTTTATAGCTGTGCAGTCAATGTTTATAGCTGGACAGACAAAGTTTATAGCTGTGCAGTCAACGTGTATAGCTAAGACTTATAGTTGTGCAGTCAATGTTTACAGCTGGACAGACGAAGTTTATGGCTGTGCAGTCAACGTGTATAGCTGGACAGTAACAGTTTATAGCTGTACAGACGAAACTTATAACTGTGCAGTCAAGTTTTATTTAGTCAGCCCAGACGAGTTCTTTTTGTCAAGTGAAGCATAGTTTTCAACTCAAGTACACACTATTAAGAGAAGGTTCCGTGCCAGGACTTTTTATCAGACGGTTCGGAGATGAGACTGCAGCTCTCTTCGTCTGTGTCTCCTGTGTACTCAAGAGGAGGGGAAGCGGTTGCCGAGTGGTTAGAGCGCTAGCTTCCGAAACTGAAGGTGCTGGTTTGATTCCCGTGCACCGCAGCACACTTTCCCAGCTGCAGATGGGTACTTGACCACGTGTGTTAGGGAAGGTAAAGCAGCGATGGTGAGGAGATGGCACTGCCCTCACGATGCTGGCCCACAGAAAAGTGGGGCTCTTAAACACCCCCACTCCATGCACTCCCCGACGACCTTATGGTCATGGGACAAGCTTTACCTTTTATCTTTACTCAAGAGACATGATTTCTTCCTGTTTCTGAAGCTGTGGGTCATCAGTCGCTGGCAGCATCTGGATGGAAGCATGCTTGACCACCACGCAGTTCCACTGGGAAATGGCTGGAGCGAGTTCTTACCTCGAGATCCTTCAAAGGAATGATTTGGTTTTAGCTTTTGTACACTTTTGCCAGGACTGCTAGTGTTTCTGATGGTGGTGATATGGAATAAAGTAATAGCAGGGGCCAGTAACTGGTTTCAGTTTAAAGTAATCGAGTGGGGTCGTGGGGTGGGAGCGAATGTGGAGGAAGGAAAGTGGAGGAGGTGCTTAGAGTGGTTGTCTTCACAATGTATATTTTCCTGTGGCCTTATTGTTTTTGTCAGATTGTTTTAGTGGTCAGTGATTGTGATTGTGTTTGCTGTAAGAGAGTTCCCTGAGGTGGTTTCCTCGAGGGATGCCTTAATTTTGTAGACATTTCACCGGGTTAGGCATTTGTCTGGCTGGTTTGTTGGTTTGTTGGTTTGTTGATTTGCAGGTGGATTTGTCTTGTGTGACGTATTGCGACCTTGCATTAGACTATCAACAAGATTATCGATCGCATGTTTTATTGATTCTTGAATAAAACAGGGGGTGGGTATGTTAGGAAAGAAAGAAGAAAAAGTAACTTATTTTTTTCGCCCGTGTCAGCGTGCGGTCTGTTACATGGGTACACGCTGGACCATTGTACTGAACGACTATATTTTCAGGATGTGGTGGGCCTTTATGCCCATTGTCCAATTTTGTGACGTTTGCCAAGACCAGGATACCAGAGGACTGGAATGCAGAGTGCGGCAACACCACACCCGCAACGCAGTCCCAAACTGATGGCGACAACTCCACAAGTAGGTATACTTACAGAGTTTGTCGGTGTGTTCACAGACTGGTTGCCTGGGGTCCTGCGTGTATTTGCGCGCTTGACTATAGACACACGAACTGAAAGCATCTCAGTTGTCCTATAAACGTGTAACTGAAAGTGAGATAACGGTCTTAAAACGAGCTTATAACATAAAACTAGGCGGCCGGGAGGGGGGGTGATGTTGCTTAACGTCCCGCCGCAAACGAGGTGTATATTAAGACGATGTTGCTTAGACAAGTTTACGTGCTGCAACACGTGGGACTGCTGTCACAACACGGGCCTCAGTCCCACCCAGTCACATTATACTGACACCGGGCCAACCAGTCCTAGTTCTGTTTCCCTCAGTGCCAGGCGTCTGGCAGGGCAGCTACTAGATTGACAATTAAGTCTTAGGTATGACTCGGCCGGGACGCGAAGCAAGGACCTCCCGCCTGAGAAGCGGAAGTCTTAGCCACTAGACCATCGAGGCGGTAATACAAAGCTGGGAACATCTTAAAGTATACTGTGAACATAAACCAAATGCATCCTTGACGTGTACTATGAACATAAACCAAATGCATCCTTGACGTGTACTATGAACATAAACCAAATGCATCCTTGACGTGTACTATGAACATAAACTAAAGGTATCTTTGAAGTGTTCCTTGAATATCAAACTGAAGGCAGCCTGAACTTACTATGAAAAAAAATTGAATGCTCCGGTCCCTGAACTGTAAATTTTTGTTCAGATATAGACTGAATGCTCATTACAGCTCTGCTCTTGTCTGTCAATATCAGCAGAAGTGACGGCGCTAGCAGCTGCGCTTGGCATCGTGGGGTTGCTGTGTCTGAGTCTAGCAGTCTTCATCTTTCTTCAGCGGAGCAGACGACATGCCGACTTTGGACACACATAGGGCAGACGTCAGGCTACCGTGAGGGCAGGATGACCTGCTTAGAACCCACAGAAGTCTGTACACATATAGTAGAACCGGGTTTTTGGTCTGCTGCCTGCCTGTGAAGTGTCACAATCTTGCCGTCATCTTTAGATGGGTTTTCACAAGTGTGTTGTAAAATTCAGGTTCGCTGGGTCTTGAATCTACCACAGCACAGGCCTAGCAAATTAAGAAATGTTCACACATACACATAACACTCATATATCTTGAACAGAAGCATTTGACTAGAAGCATTCTCTGAGCAGGACGAATATCCAAGCTGTTCATTTTTTCCATTAGAAATGTCCCATTCTTGATAACAATTATCGTATACGTCCAGTAATTATCTTAATTTAGTTCCCCATACTTGAATGTTAAATCATTTTAAAACGCCTTTCAGTCTATTGTGTCACCTGTTTCAGGCCAGCGTAGACAAAAGAACCTAATAAACTGTGCTAACCTTGCCTAAGGAAGACCTTTTGGAGCACAAATTATGTGGGTGCACGTGTGTGAACGTGTGCATGTCTGTTTTTGCATGTTAGCAGCTGCTAACAGTGAACCGCGCGATGTGTGCATGAAATCCGCGCGATGTGTGCATGAAATGTGTTATCGCGCGTTATAAATCTTCATTATTATTATTGTTGTTGTTGTTGTTATTATTATTATTATTACCATTTTATCACACTCAGACCTGAGCGCACTACCATGATCCCTCTCTCAGAACTCTTTCTGTCTTGGAAGCACAAAACTATCGACTGTCTGGCTGTAGCCACCATCTTGGAGACTGCATGCAGTGACAACCATTTTATTTTTTCAAAAAAAAACAACTTAGAATGGCGACCCAACTGCTGAACTGCAAATCCGTACCGCTTGTGACAAGGCGATGATAAAGCTCCTCGTGTCTGTCCCCTGACAATGCCTGCCCTCTGCCCCGTCCCCCAGTCGCCCACACCTGCGCATGCGGTCGGCAGACTTCTTGCAGCGTCTGCTAGGGGACGGAGTGTGTGCATCTGGGGCTGGAGGAGTGTGGCACCAGTCTCCTGTCGTCACCCGTGTTGGATCAACATTTGACTGTGCAGTTGAACACTGTCCCGGCTTCGCACTCAGTACATGAGAAGTAAATAATAAATACGATTTCAACGGTGCTGACAACTAGAGAAGCCTGCGTGCGTGCTTGCCTGGGTGCGTGCTTGTGTATGACTACGTACGTGGTTGCGTGTGTGTCCGCACGCGCACGTTCGTTCGTGCGGGCTTGCGTGCGTGCGTGCGTGTGTGATTGCCTTCGAAGTGGAGTTGTCCCGAATATCAGGTTTCGCTATTCGGCGGAAATCGAATATTAGTTTATGGGGAGTTCGGAAAAGAATATGGTTGAGTAAGTTATTACAAACGAGAACACTAACAGTACTGTATTGTCTTTAGATGATATTATGTTTGTTGTTGTTATAAACACTATTATTGGTTACAAGAATTTTAATTTTCGGTTTAGTGAAATCTCGGTGACTAAATAATTAAGCTGGCGCCAGTATTGTGCGACACCTACAAAATACACGTTTAAACATTCTAATTTAGCTACTCGATTTTTGTTTTCGGATACAAATATTCGAAAGTTTTCATTATTCGGACCAATAGGAGTTCGGACCGAATATTCGGCACAGATTTAGCGTGAAACTACTACAGGGTCAGAAGGTGCTCAGTCATGTCGGGAACAAAAAAGAAAAGATTGAAATGTTTAAACAAATTCTTAAACACTTCTGAATGCTTATCCTGATTGTGACTGTAAGCACTGCGCTTTACGGTAATCAGAGAGAGAGAGAGAGGGGTACCAGCATATAGCAGATGGGAATATCCTGTTTCGGAAAATATTGTAGTGTAAATGAAAAGTGACACGGAAAAACATTTTGAAACAAATTTAACCCTGTCATGCCTAGGAATTTACAAAACATCACTGTATTTGCGCATACAAACAGACGCGCAGACGGTCCGCTGTCACATCTGCAAATGCCTGTCTAATTCTCCGCTGACTACAGAGAGCGAAAGATATTAAATTCTGTACGGTCACAGAGACCAATAAAGCAGTCACGGAGATCAGTAAAAGTCACAGAGACCAATAAAGCAGTCACGGAGATCAGTAAAAGTCACGGAGATCAGTAAAAGTCACAGAGATCAATAAAGCAGTCACGGAGATCAGTAAAAGTCACGGAGATCAGTAAAAGTCACGGAGATCAGTAAAAGTCACGGAG
This sequence comes from Lanistes nyassanus, assembly GCA_004794575.1. Classification (NCBI taxonomy): domain Eukaryota; kingdom Metazoa; phylum Mollusca; class Gastropoda; order Architaenioglossa; family Ampullariidae; genus Lanistes; species Lanistes nyassanus. The sequence goes on from SMGT01003988.1 coordinate 103,148, forward strand.
GTCAGGGATCCGCATTACGACATTACTAATGAGCGATAATTCTGACAATTTAGCTGACGTGTCAATACAATAATTTAAGCTGTAACACAAAGCAAAAATATAGAATTAACAGCTTTGCTGCTGAAGTAAATTCACAGAAATTCTGAACTAAACTAAATACGGAACAGTCTACATCAGTTACAAGCTACAGAAGTTTTCCTAATTCCCCCCACCTCCCTTTCACTTCGTCCAAAAAGGTGAGAAAGCTACACTCAGCAAGATTGCAGAGTATCTCCAGAAGCGAAGCGTTTTGTGGAAAGTCAAACGAAAAGGAACAGAGAATAAAGATAGGGTAACAAAAATGTTCGTTAATTCGTTTTGTTTCAGAACATTTATCTGGCCGGAGGATGATCGCGACTTTAACAATCACAACAAACTGCGCGTTTGGTTGACCGAGAGACAGTATGGCGGCAGTACTTATCAAAAAGATTTGTCTTGGCTTGCTGTTGCTTCTGATCCTTGTCTGTCCATCAGGCTCACATGTTTATCCTGGTCAGAGAATAACAATTAGCAACATAACATTTTTTTACATCGTTTCTAATCATACCATAAACGTTATCAAATAGCCATAGTCTGCTAAGTCCGTATTGTTAGCTTCGATGCTCATCAGCAATCAATGTTGTGACTAAAACTGTTTTGATAAAAGTTTAAGAGTGGTACGTTGTCTAGTGGCAACCCACGTTTTTCCCCAAGATAAACACGATGGGTGGTTCGGATCTCGACTTTGGAACACGTAATTCTCTTTAGATCGGGGTACAGGGCCCAAGTTGGATTGTTATTCCTGAGCACACTGGGTTGTTCTTCGACACTTTTCAAAAGCTCGGTGTCGTCTCCCATGTATGGAAAATTGCTACAGCGCAACCCAGGTAAAATATTTATGGAATCAAATTTTGAAGAACTACATGCATCGTGTCATTAGCCGGCCTCAGGTGTACCCAGTCCCACCGTCCAGGACCGTTGGAACCACAGCAGAGGCCTCATTGAGGGATGGGGTAATAGGGGAGTGAGAGGAGAGGGGAACGGTGGCAGACTTGAAGGGGGCCAGTGACTGCAGGTGCAGTGAACCCGCAGAGGCCGGCTCTCAGAATGACAGATGTCAGGGAGTGTCATAACTGTACAGGGCACAACAACAGTGTCTCCCCTCCTGACCTTTGCTAAAACTGATTTGCGTTGTGTGAGACCTACGTTCCAGCCGAGGGATGTTCGAGAACATTTCTAACCGTGTTTATGAATGTGTGCGTGCTCACGCTCGAGCGATGTTTGTCAGTGAGTTTGAGTGTAACCGTTCCAGTCTACGTGAGGGAAAGAGGAGAGAGAAAGAGAGTGGTGGAAGTAAAAACGAATCTTCTCATGAACATGCATCTGTCTTCGTACACAATAACATGTTGCTCTCAAATCGACCAAGTGCTAGTTAATTGGAAGGTTAGTCGTTTGGTGGACGCTGGCAAGATTTCAAAAGCGTGTTTTGCCGTGGGTGGTCGCTGCAGCGTTGCGAACCTGGCAAGGAAATCGTGGGCAGAAGCGGAGATATAACAACAACCTGGCGACGATTGTAACTTACCCCGGACTGCTCACGAAACATTCCTAGAAAGTTGGCTAAAGTGATCCTGTGGATCATTCACAGGATCAGAAAGCGGCACAGAAATCTCGAAGTTCAAACGAGATTATGAAACCATGTGCATGGTCTCCTTCTGTTAGTCTGTACATAGTAATAACAAAACGTAACAAGGATTGTATGTAAACGCATGTCTGGATAGAAAAACCTGTGCTGTCCAGGTGAGGCCTCGGCATGTATTGTGATATAATAATGACCTCAGTGAGTAGTGTGCATCTTCTGCAACATATTTACCGTCGTTAACCATACCTGTATGAGTTATAGCCAAAACTAACCCGTTTCTAGTGACTATTAGTTAACTGCCAGGGGTGTGAATAGGACATATAACCAGAACTGGGCTGCGTTAGTTTAGGCACAGCCAGGTCTGAAAGCTTCGGTCAGTGTGTGTGTGTGTGTGTAAGGGGTGGGGTGATATCCTGCTGCATGTGCCAGCTGTTGCCGACACTCGTCAAATGACTGTCATCACATAACCACTGCTTACATTTGCTGCACAGTCATGTCTCTAACGCCTCCTCTCTCAGCACCTGCCTTGTCCTCCCAGCACGTCAAGCCGCTCAGTCACCGAGTGGTGGGTTAAAGCCGCCATCGCTTGCCCGTCTCCCCTCACTTGCCTCCCTAAAGCAGCTTAGCCTCCGCATCTCTCTCTCTCTCTCTCTGCCAGGCCCTAGCTTCCTCGAGCGATACTTCCCCGCTGCTGAGCCGCTGAGCCGAGAGACCTCAGCAAGGTGCCCGACGAGCAGTCCTGGTGCCGCCAACCTGCAGGTGCCAGGTCTAATCCTGAACGCCAGAGCCACACGGAAGTGATGTCCACTATTGTAAGATCAGAGAACATTCTGGCGGCACGGGGAATTCCAGGTCTCCTTATCTGTCTGTGAGTGACACTCAAGAACAGCCAAGCGCTTGCTCTGGTTGTGCCGCGCAACAGTTGTTTGTGGGAAAGTTCAACATGATGTAAAAAATGGCAAAATGGCCCATAAATACTTTTATTCGACAGGCATGGTCAAATTCCTATTTTAAAAAATTTTTTAGACAGCAGTTGTTACCTCAGAGGTAGAGTGCTCTTCCCTATCAAAACATCACCTGTGCGGTAAGACTGGAAGGGCCCGGTTATCCGGCAACGCATCACTGGGTGTGGGACCCCGCGCCAAGTGTCACCGGATAACGTGTCATCCACAGTATGTGATGATGACAATAGATGTCTGGCCAATGACTTTGGCAAGCATGCAAACATTAGGATTGAGATCCTTTTTCACATTAAATACTGTTGATGTAAAAGCAATAGCAGTGATTTAAACGTGCAGGTGAAAGGCAAACATGAAAGTGATGAATGTGCACTGGGCAAACTGCTGGTGGACCTACATCAACGACGTCTTGGACACGGGGTGAGCGGCTGCATGCGGCTCGCTGTGCACACGCACCACGTGGCGCCCCCAGAGCCTGTTGACACCAACATCAAGGAAAGAATGCCGGTAGTCAGCGTCCATCTGAAGATTTCAGGTATGTATAGCACACAAACGATGTCCCCCCCCCCACCCCGACCCCTTGTTTCTCATCGCTCTGCACTCTAGAAAAATATACGTATAACCAATCGCATGTATGGTTGCGCGTATGAAATATGATCGTATGCATATATTCTCTGTATGAAATACGTACGTGTGTATTTATCCTATGTATGAAATATGTACGTGTGCATTTATTCTCTGTGTGAAATGTGTACGTGTGCATTTATTCTGTGTGAAATATGTACGTGTGCATTTATTCTCTGTATGAAATATGTACGTGTGCATTTATTCTCTGTATGAAATATGTACGTGTACGTTTATTCTCAGTTGTCAGTGTTGCTAATGCATTCTTCCTGTTATAGTGGGCACTAATATTATTGTAACTGTATGGTTATAGTAAGCATAGCAGTGCGTGTTCTGAGGGCATAATGTGTGAGAGTATCAGTGTAACAGTAGGATTATACGGTTGTAGTAAGCATAGCAGTACGCGCATTCGTAAATCGCGTCGTAAATCAGAGCAGGAGTTTAACTGAACTCCCACAGGTAGACGAATGTATAAGTAAAAATGGCCGCACATTCAAAGGGAAGGGAAGGGGGTCTGTCCATGTAACGCGCAGGAATTTTTCTACCACTCTTACTTCTAATATTAGATTTTTAAAAAAGAAAATGAATAATTACAAAGTTACCTGTGCCATATTAACTTACTAGTCCGTTCACATTTTGACTTTTGTTCCTGAATATTTTCAGCCTGCGCGGTCGCTTTGCTGCTTTCGCCTGCCCTTGATGGACCCGACATGGCTCCATTTCTCATCTTGCGCAGCTGACAGTCCGTTCTACTTTCGTGATGGCAGAGAACCCTTAAGGGATAGAATAGCTTCGGACCACTGGCTGTGAGTTTTCTTTCTGTGATACCTTTCTTCTTTTTATTTTAACCTATGTACATTTATGTATATAACATAAACTTCCAAGAAAAATTAACAAGTCTATGAACATCGGAGTTAATTTTGCGAATGTAAACTGGAGTTTGCGTGCCATTTGTGGAAGAGTAGATATGTCAGCGGAAACACAACTACATGTATTGCAAACATCTAAACCCCTTTACAACATTTCAAGAAGCAGATCCAACTGAATTGTCCACATGCATGTTGAGGACACTAACAACTGACTTGTAAGCACTTTGTATAACATCACAAATAACTACCTTGTAGCCAGCCTGTCTGAGATCAGAAACAAACATTTTATCCATAGTCACTTAAACAGAGAATTGACTTGCACTCGGCAATCAGAAGAAATTCCCCGTATCAAATACTTAGATATTAGAAGCCAGCAACTCACCTGTAGCCATTTTTACCTGGACCAGAAACAGTCGGTATGGAAATTTGTTCCTGTGTTCACATTTCATCTCAAACTTTATTTTTGGCATTGAGCTAATGATTGTCCTGCATATCGCTAATCACACGGCTGAAACTTTTATGTCAATAATGGCCAGGCTTTTTATGCTGCTAATCATAAGCACATGACTGATCATAACAAACTTCGTTGGCTAATCATGCGTGGCTTTCCACTGGTTGCTGCGCCGGGTGCCTTTCTCTGTACGGCAGGCGAAGAGGACAGACATTGAGACAGGCATCAACTCCGACGGAGATGCAAACTGATGACAAAAAACAAGACCGACAGTTCGTCATACAGATGCGCGGGAAGGACAGAAGAAAAGAAAACTGCGGCACACTTTACTAATATTAACGGACGCATAATAATCTTATCTGGGAGCAAGATCCACTCAGGAATTGTTTCCTCTAGAGCTGCTTAACAGAACCGTCGTATGACTATGTAGCAGAAATGCAATCCGCGCTGCACGTGAGATTGTTTGTCCCACTTTGATATCTGGCGGCACTGGTGCCAGGCTCGCCTTCCTGGACCATGGCGACTGTAGGGCCGCGGGGCCGCCGTCCTGACTAGCAAGCCTGTAGCCAGGCGCTACAGGAAACACGTTCGCTGCACAGACACGCTGGTGGCAGCAGGGGGCCCGTTCACATCCTGTGTACTCTCGCAGCGTCCCGTTGTGTGACAGAGACACTGTCCCACTTTGTTTGACTTTTCTTGCAGCCAAAGCATGGCGATTTCTGCTCACAACTTCCCAATTCCAACTCTCTGGCAGCATCGGAGCGAGCAAGGCGGCCTGGTGTCGATGGCAGTCTGACGACAGCGGCCGACTGCAGGTGAGCGCAGGCACACAGTGCCGTTAACCGGACAGAGAACTCTCTGCGCGACAAGTCCGACCACCACACGTGCAGCATGCATGCCAAGGCTCCGGACAGCGGGTGACACAGTTTGTGGTAAGTGCCGGGCTTGTAGCCGTGAGCTTCGTTTCTGCGTCACCCTATGTGTGCATCCATCGAACCTCAGCTAAAAAGGATTCTACTTCTGTGTCACATTCACGAGAGAATGCACGCCTCTACAAACATATACAAGCGCCTGTATGCTACACAGTTACGCGATTCTCTCCTTCCTCTCTCTCTCCCTCCTTCTCTCTCTGTCTCGTACATGAACGCAAAATCATAGTCTCTTCTGTATCAGTAGACTTTTCCTTAGCAGCGGAAGGGGGCAGGGGCTGCATAGTACGGCAATAGGGAGGGAAAGTGGATGGCCTAGTGGCTGGAGCCCTGGCCTCAGAACCTGAAGGCTCTGGTTCGAGGCGCACCACACTTCCCCCAGCTGACCCCGCTGGGAATGGGTATCTGACCCATAGGTCAGGGAAGGTAAGGCAGTAAGGGAGAGAAGATGCTGGCCCTCAGAAAATTAAGGGTCTCATACACCCCGACTCCCCTACGACATAAAAACTGGTGAAAGCGAAAAAGCGAACAAATTGAGAAAAAAGAAAAAAATTGTCATAAAACACATCAATCATAAATTCACATGACATTAGAATATGCATATATTGATAAATAAAATCAATGATTAGTAAACACCCAAATAACACGCTCAGTCACGCAACCAGTCGTACCCACACGCAAAAACATAGGCACACATTCATCTATTCATTAATGTACTCTACTAAGAAGTATTTTAGCAAAATTCACTAACTTGGTCAATACAGTTTTGTTTTTGCAAGAAAAGAGTTTATAAAGTTTAAATGTATTTCGCCGGCTCAAGTAGTATGGTGTCAGTGCGGTGCTGCGTTCAGCTGTAAATTTGTCACATAAGAAAATATAATGGAATTCATCACCTATGTCTTTTCTGTCACACAGCGTACATAATCGTTAATGCCTAGGGATGTCTTCGTGTCTGAGTTTGTTAACAGGGAAGTTATGATCTAATGTCAAGAATTTTAATAGCAGGCGGCAGTGAGAAGGTGGTAACACTCTGAGATAGGGTTCGGGCTTAAATGATGTTTTGAGTATTCTGTAGTTTGTGTATACCTGTTTTGTGTTTAGTTCCTCGAACCAGTGTTGAATATATTGATCTTGTAAGCATCTGTCTACTTTGTTCTTAAACCATTTATCCGTTACATTCAAACTATTCTGATTTAACCATAAGCCATTCAGTTCCAGTTCTTGCAGTAGTGATTTAACCGAGTGAATAAAATTCGAGTGAAGCATCCCTTGTTCATGCAAGTTAAGTAACATTCTATAAACAGAACTTGAAAATTTACCATAGTTATTTCCACTGATAAGTTTAAACCAAAAACAAAGCATTCTACTCTTGATATGTATGTCAACAGGAAAGCGTCCACATTCACCAAATACCATGCATGATGGAGTTGATTTCTTTAGTTTGAATAACATCTTATAGAATCTTACTTGTAGTTTTGTACATAGGTCAGTAACATATGGTGCCCAAACCTCACAACCATAGGTGAGGATGGGGAGTCCCATTTTATCGAAAAGCTCTATTTGTAAGTCTAGAGGTAGATGTAACTTATTACACCTATTTAGTAATGCAGACATGGCTATAGAGGCCCGACCATACAGATCCTTTTGTGCGACATTGAATTTGTTATTATAATTTACCTTCAAACCTAAATATTGGAAATCATAGACTAACTCTAGCATTTCACCATTATAGTAGAATACAGGTTTTTTCCGAATTTTGCCTCTAGAGAATACAATTATTTTGGTTTTTTCTGGATTCACTGTCAAATTCCATTTGTCGCACTATGTTTTCATGCTATGTAAAGCATTCTGAAGGTTCTCCGGTGTCTCTGAAAAAGTGAGAGTATCGTCCGCATATAGCAGTATGAACAGATTAAAAAACACGTCAACATCCTCTGCTGTGAATTTGGCATCCTTTGCCAGCTTGGATAGTTCGGGAAGACCATTAATGGAATCTTCTAGTAAGTAAATTCTAAGATCATTAAGGTATATTGCAAATACAAAGGAGAAAGATTTTCCCCTTGCCTTATACCATGGCTGCTTATAAAGTATTCAGACTGCACTCCATTAAACCTAACACATGATTTGGCCTTATTGTATATATCCTGGATCACAGATAACATTTTTCCTTTAACACCGTGGGCTAGAAGCTTTTCCCATAAATTAATCCTGTCTATTTTATCGAGCGCCTTTTCATAGTCAATAAAAGCACAATATACTCTCTTTTTTCTACCTAGGAAAATATCTACAATGCTATGTAGTGTAAATAGGTGATCTACCGTTGAGAACCCAGGGCGGAATCCTGCTTGCTCATTGCCAAGGAGATTATTTTCTTCCAAGTATTTTTTTAAGCGTTCATTGAGTACACTTGTAAATAGTTTCCCAAAGCAACTTAG
>SMGT01003989.1:10501-33728 GCA_004794575.1 Lanistes nyassanus
CTTAAAAAAAACCCAGCTGAACCATTAAAGCTAGATCCATAGTAAAGCTAGTACTGTAGATATACACTATAAAGCTGGGACTGTAGGTACACTATAAAGACAGGACTGTAGATATACACTATAAAGCCAGGACTATAGATACACTGTAAAGCCAGGACTGTAGATACACAGTAAAGCCAGGACTGTAGATACACCATAAAGCCAGGACTGTAGGTACACTATAAAGACAGGACTGTAGATACACAGTAAAGCCAGGACTGTAGATACACTGTAAAGACAGGACTGTAGATACACAGTAAAGCTAGGACTGTAGATACACAGTAAAGCCAGGACTGTAGATACACTGTAAAGACAGGACTGCAGATACACAGTAAAGCCAGGACTGTAGATACACACTAAAGCCAGGACTGTTAATACACAGTAAAGCCAGGACTGTAGATACACAGTAAAGCCAGGACTGTAGGTACACTGTAAAGCCAGGACTGTAAATACACAGTAAAGCCAGGACTGTGGATACACTGTAAAGCCAGGACTGTAGATACACTGTAAAGCCAGGACTGTAGATACACAGTAAAGCTATGAGTGTATAAAATTGCTATCTTTCTCACCTGTGCAGTCTTCTCACAACCACTGCTGGCAGCATTTGCAGGAAAGAGGACAGCTGATGCTGAAAAATCCAATAAGTCATAGGTCAGAAACTAGCTGGAGTTTCCACAAGCTACCCTGGCAAAGGCTAAGAGGAAGCTATGTCCACACTGAAAATTGATGAAGAACTGACTGCCAATACGCATAAAACATTTTTGTAAAAGCCAGTCTTAAAAAAGAATAAATCAAGGCAAATATATATCACTCAAAACCAGAATAAATGAACCTCTCAGAAAGGTCTGCACACACAAGAATAAATATCCTTGTAGGAACAACCTGCACACACATATTCGCTTATACATTTACATTGTGGTACTCACCGACCAGCGACCAACATTTGATGGATGGAAGAAGGAATGCAAAGCACGGAAGAGCCTCTCCAGGTGCTGCATAACTAAATCATCTTCTCCCTGTTCAATGTTTACATGGAAAGTGAAAAATACTGGCCTAAACAAACAGTCATAAATTAAATTCTTTTCTGGTTTTTTCCCATTCAGCCACCTCACATGCTGTCTACTTTGTTCACCTACCTGCCTGTCTGCCCACATGCATTTTTAAAAATATACAAGCTCCATCATGAACTAGCCTTTGTTATTGACTTGATGTTAAACAATTAACATGTCAACAAGGGTGTCTCTCTTTTAAAAGTTTTTTTTGGGACTCATCTTTCCTATCTGCACCTACTCAGGGGTAGCTCGTGTGACTGACGTCTGCACAAGTCTGCAATGGGGACCAATGGGGGTGTGTGTGAGCATGTGTACATGCAAGCAACTCCATGAACCTTGAAGTATTTAATAAGATTTGGTGCTTTTTAAATACTATTAATATATATATATATGAGACAAACCTAAACACATATCCATTTTATAATCACATATGCACGAGGTTATCTGACTTACCATCATGGAAACCAGCCATACGCTGACTGCATAGATATCATAGCAAGAGCTGCCACGAGTGTAAGTGACATTCTGCTTGCCAATGGGCAAGTTGAAGCCGCGCAATAGGCGTGTGAAGATCTGACAGATTAAAGACAATGCTTTAGTCTGAACAGAATTCCTAACAATGAAGATACAAACTCATGGCTATAGTAGGTTTTTCTATCTTGCATAAATGGTTAGCACTAGAAATAGCAGCCTTCAACACTAGAAATGGAATGAGATGGCTTTAATAAGAACCACAACATCCCTGAACAAAATGTCAACAACAGAAAGCTGATAAAAGAAATTTCTTCCTTCTGTTTTTTAAATTTCTCAAACCCAGATTTTCCAGTTGTAGGGACTTTCAACTCTGTATTTCTGGCGTATGCTCAAAAACCTGCACTTTTGTCATGATTTCCTTGCTTTTATCGTGTCCTAAAGTTGTAATTCTAAGTACAGACACCAGTTCAATAAGGCATAACCAATAATCTTCAAAATCTACCTTGACCTCTCTTCCATTCACTAGACATGAACTATGGCTACAAAATAGATAACACTTTCATTCAAGCAAACACTGTGTTTACCATGGGAATGTGTGGCTTCCAGTCAATGTATCCAATATTGTCATGAGCCAGTCTTGAAAGCAAGTTGACTATGCTCTGAAAATCAAAGTACACTGTCCAGTGTTTGAATATAAAGCAAATAAAGGCAAATTTTCCAGTTTCATAAAGATATGTAGAAAATGGAGTCATTTAAATATGAAAACACACTTGGTTAGAAATGAACAGACTTTTAAATTAAGTGAGAAGTACCCAATATGGTTGGCATTGAGTTTTGATTAACAGCCCTGAGTACATTCAGTCTGGTGGGCTGTCATTTTACAGTGACATATTTCAGCACTCAAGGCAACTGTCTACGTTTTTAAAAACTACCACAGTTTACATCCAGTGCTGTTGTCACACAGTTTACAGAACACAAATAAGCTTTCATACAGGTGGGAAGCCAAATACCCTTAAAACTGACAAAACTGACATTGCTGGTAGCACCTAGCTTATTGTCTCTGACGGTCACAGACAGTATGGTATTCATGAGCAAATTTTGAGGCCTTTGGTGTTAAGCAAGCACTTCATGTTACAATGCTGTTGACAGAATTTACAATGCTACAGCCTACAGAAAACACAAGCTTTAAACTTGCTCTAAAGACACTTATTTTTAAAGTATAACATTTAACTACAATCAATAAGCCTAGTAACTGATTTATTGCTGGATTTTTATGTCCTCACTTTAATGTGGTAGTTATATTATTCTATAAAACTGAATATTTTCAGTGGTTGTAGAAAAATTGTTTACATACATGCAGCTTGTCGTTTGCTATTCATACATTTTGGGCATCATTGTTCTACTTTGCTGATTATGTAAAAAAAAATGTTTTAGCATTTTAACTGCTTATGTCATTTAACTTTTTGTACTCACGTCGAAACGTCAGTCTTGACAGTCTGAACACCCTCCATAGCATGTCAAAACATGTCAGGATGGCTTTCAAAAAATCATGCAGATGCACTTAACAGTGAAAGGGAACTAATTCTAGTATCATTGGAAAGCTCTATGATTGGTTGATTCCCTGCACTGCTTAAATTAGTTTTTTTTTAAATTTAGATTCGACTTGTGGATAGTTTTTGCTGAGCATCTGCTTACAAAACAGTTATGTAACTTACAAGAAATGGATGCCGGAGGGAAGAGAACATTTTAAATAAAGTTTCATAGAAAAAGAAACTGAAAGTACAAATACCAAATCTTGGATTTTATTCAGGGTCAGACAGTGATAACAATGTATAGCTCAGAGACATTGAAAGGGCCAAGCAGTGACGAGCAGAGTTTTTAAAAAAATTTCCTGCATACAGTAACATTTGACAGTCTTTAGTGGTAAGTAATATTTATATTTTTCCCATAAAAATTCTTCAAGAGTTTTAAGTCCAAGAATTGATCTTTCCAAATAAATAAAGATTATTACTGCAAGTGTCTTAGTTTATTAGCAGTATTTTTTTGAAACATGCCAATATCTGTATACATGCACACCAAATGTTAATATTTACACTTTTCCTATACAAATTCTTTAAGAATTTTAAATTCATGTGGTATGCCTGTGCTAGATGTATAAATCTACCGCAGTTTAACTCTGTGCATTCACATGGCATAGATCTATGCATGATGTTGATGGCGTACAGATACTGGCATGTTTTAAAAAAATAGACACCTGCAGTAAATTTTCCCTAAGGCCAACAGTACTGGATTACAGATGTTTATCTCCCAAGAAAGATAACTGCATTCAACATGCCCCTTCCTATGATGGACAGGTGAGGAAAAGTTACTGCATTCAACTTACCGCTTCCCATGATGGACAGCTGAGGAAAGATAACTCCATTCAACTTACCCCTTCCCAAGATGGACAGTTGAGAAAAGAGTTCCAGATGTCAAGAACCTCCTGGAGCCAAAGTCTGCACAGAACACACACAGGAAACTCTTTTACCTGGCTGCAAGTCTTTCAAACTTTGGAAAGACAGGTACAACATTCAGTTGAAAGCAACAACCAATGTTGACCAGATGACCCAAACAAACTCGTGCAAAATGTCTTTTTATGACAGGACTATCAGCTGATGTGTAGCCACACAGCTCACAGCTGAGTAAGCGCCCAAGGCAGACACTGTAAATTCCCCAACATACTGAATGTTTTTCTTAGGCTTCTATCATCAACCACTGAACATTCTGTGGACACCAGTGCTGTTTCTGTTGGTGTATGAGCCAAAGGTAAATCCCTGTATGAGGCAAGGAGAAAGCACACCGATTCCTAGCTCCAGAAGGTTCTTCCCCTATGAGACAATCTATTGGAGGGAGGGGGGACAGGGTATGTGATGACTGGGTAATAGTGGTGACAACACCTTGTTTATGGCACCTGGTGACTATGAAGAGAAAAGTTGATTTCTGTTTTTTTAAGTGAAATCCCCCTCAAGCTGCTGACAGGTTAAGAATGAATGAATGGGTGTACACATGGAGCTTTCAAACATTTGTCATGTCAGGCCATGTTTCAAGGAAGTGTTCACAGTAGTACTTCTGTGCATGGATATACATGTGTGTATGTGCTTATTATGTGCACTCACCCATCCATGTGTACAACTTCCACAAGTTCATTTTCCCCCAGTACAATAAGTCCATCCACAAAACTCATTATCATCAACCATTTTCGATGCTGGCAATATACACAAACTGATATTCTCTGATTAAAATGCTATTGCATAAAAAATTATGCTTTGTTGACATACTTGAAGCCTAAATGGTGTTTTTCAGGCGGAAGTGTGGTTGGCAGAAACAACTCGTAATAACCTAGTCCTCGAATGACCGTTACATCAAAGGGACATAACAAAGGGCGCCATTCTTCTAGCATCTCCTGTGTTGACTCATCCGAGAAATATCTGAGACAAACAATAAAATGTATTGAAAAATACACAAAGCACATTTTCACGAAGGACCAAAAAAGTATAGAATTTCAGGAAAAGTGATTTAAAAAATACTTTCTGGATTTAGAAAATAAAACCATATCAAAAAGAGCACTTTGACTCTACAGGCATTATTTCTTTATACTATTATTAAAAAATATATACACCCGTATATACTACTTCTTCAACTGTCATTTGTCTTATCAGTGAAATGTCAGTGAGACTTCTATTTCTAAGCAATGGCTTAGAGCTCATTTCAGTTATGTAGATGTGAGGAACACAAGTGACAACGGAACTTTTACAGTTGTATAAACACAAAGCAAGCAACTTTTGCAAAGTTGGTACCAACGTCAAACTCCTAAGATCATACATTAGCTTCCTAGCATGATAGCAACTGCTTTATATTATAATACCTTGCATTAAAATGACTCACCTTCGACATGTGCGAACCATGCTCTTCAAGGTACTTTCAAAGTTTCTATGAAACAGAAAAGCAATTTCTGAAAAGCACACGAAAGAAGGCTGGATGTTTTCAACAAACAGCACCAATACTTTGGCTACATTCCTGCTGCACTGCAATAATATTACATTCCTGCTGCACTGTGTTATATGACATTTCTGCTGCACTGCGGTTATATTACATGTATGACTGTTCGTGCTACCAACCTAATCGATATTGATGTCTGCTGTTTGCATAGGTCAATCAAGTTAAGAAGTATAGTGTAATGGCAGCTGTGCTTTAAGTTATCATGCTACGCATGAAATAAGCGTAATAAAAAACTTTTTATCAAGTATGCATTTAGTAGCATCTTTAATAAGGGATATCTAAATATTCTAATGAGCAGAAATGCAATAGCTTACAAAGGAAGCAACTGTAGGCCATGGTGGTTCATAGAGTTAAAGACAGTGTCCTCCATCAACTGATACAAAGGTCGCCATGGCAGCACAAGGTCTTCACGTGATAGCAGCTCAAATTTTCTTTAAAAGAAATCATGAACAGCTTGTACCATTAAATTATGCTAAGCAAATAATAAGCACAAAAGACCTGTATACCATTTCTCATAGTCATAAATATTGTATTATCATAGATATAATAGTGCTAGAGTCATGAAGATTTGAGTAAAATGACTATGCATGCACTACAGTGCAATTTTTTTATTGTCACCCCATTAGCAAATAGCAAACTATTATCCTGTTATCTTGCTGATCTATATATTCATAATGTTGATAAGTTAAAAAAAATGTGTTGGTTCATCTTGCATGATAAGATTATGAGGTTGTGTAGTTGTAAGCACACCATGTATGAATATTCAAACACGTCTGTGCTGGAGTAAGGATGAGATATGTAAGGATCAAAACACTTCCTCAAAATTGGAAGGTAAATGGCTGATAGTATACTGTATCAAAAACAACTTACTTTAGCAGAACAGAAAGTGTTGCTGCAAATCTTTGCACCAGTGCAGGCTCCATTCTAGGTGTAGTTGCCAGTTCAAATACCAAGTGCACGAAGTGCAAATGATCTTCTTTTGACATTTTGTATGCATATACCTGAATGTATCTGTTTAAACAGAACAAGCAGAGAATAAATGAAAAGTAATTTTTAACCAGTAAAACTTGTTTCTCTGACAGCCCCACAAAAAAGGTTTTTTTTTAATCCACTTCAAGCATAGGCAATAACTGAAACAAGAATGACCAGCCAGCTAATAATATGTCATCTCTTTAGCTTAGTAATTTATTCTCATTCTTCAGTTCAATTAACAAATATCTGATTCTTGGTCTTCATCAAAAACATGTTATGTGTATACACATTTCTGAACAAAAAATAAAATACTGGCTGCATTTGCTCTAGTTGTGATCATTATTGCTTATTGTACTGGTCTGAGTTCACTGACTTGCATGATTAGTGACCTTATGGTTGAAAAAGCTCAACTTTTGGTTGACTTAACTCATAATTTTCTTGTTATGTGTTAAAATGACTGGTAGTAATTAATGTGACATGCAGGTGAATGAACTATTATTAATTTCATTACTTCATGTTCATTTTTCTCAATAGGTCTGTGCTGCTTATTTCATTCTCTTTGTTAAATATCCTCACATACTCTGGCTTTACATCACACACCTATAAGTGAGTGTATGGGGATGTTAGCATGCACACCAACTACTATTACTCTAATACCTGGGCAGCAGGTTTACTTATGACTTATGTTCAACTTTCATTATCTGTTTGAAATTATGGCCCAGGTCTTATGTTCAAACTTTCATGGAATACTGTGCACTAACATTGTAATGTACATCACTGAAGGTTATAAATTTAGACAGAAGTCATGAAATCAAAATTTGGTGAAACAATCCTGTTTTGTATACTCATACAAGCTAGGCCTACATCTTTTACTAGTTTTTCAAGTTGTTAATTGTAATTTTTTTAAAGTTAATTACCCCTCGCCTGCTAGAATAATACTTTTGATAGTTAACTTTTCCTGTCCATCAAGGCCAATATAAAGTAATCGAAAGAACTCAACTGATATACATTTTTACCACACACACACTCCACTTTTCCACACACATCGCACATAGAGCGATGTACGTCCGCATACCCTTTTCACATTTGGAACAATTCACGATCTGATTATTAAGAAATTAATATCAGCAACAGCAATAAACTTGCTACCTGTCCAGTTGCAAAGTCCAGTGGCTTGCTGCAATTTGTATATCCCTGAGTTCCACCGCTTGTACGAGTTTTTCTTTGATCTCTGCCAAAGCATTGTTCGATTCTTCGTCAATCACATCTCTGTAAGGTAATAACTCCCAATATGGTGACTCTTTCTGGGGACTGAATCCCAGGACGTCCTCTCTTTTCGCCATGTTTGGGATTCTGCTTCCTTCGCAGATGTCAGCATTACAAGCATTTCATGTAAGCAGCCATCTTTCCACTTGCACACTCTTTTTCTATCATATTACTTCATTCGACAACGGCCTATCAGTTCACCAATCATTTGCTCTGTAACAACACACATCCAAGAAAGGTAACTCTATAATCTTCCAGCAGAGAGGGTTTCAGTATGTCAACGTCGAACTTTGTGTCGGTCGATTTTGAGGTGTTTGGAACCGTTCAAGGTAAACATGTACTAGATTTACCTTAATATGAACTTGTATACTGCTTGTATACCGAATAAAGAAAGAGCGGTGTTGTAACTGGTCGACATTAGATTCTAGTAGACAAATACACTCGTGCTGTGGGCGAAGTGAGTGAACATTTGATTATGATTATTATTCCTATTCATTGATTGATTATGGTGACTCGGTCAACTGTACCTTCACCTCGTGTTGTACGTGTACCCTGGTTTTACTGTACTGAACTTGTATAGTAATTGCAGACATTTCAGTGATAGTAAATAATCTGTTAAATAAATCAAACATACCAAAAGTCTCCATAATGACCTTATCTCTCACTCTCAGTCAGCATATCGGCCATTCCCCAGCACGGAAACAGCTCTGACTAGAGTTGTCAACGACATTTTGACTGCTCTGGATGGAGGCGATGTGTCTTTTCTGACCCTCCTTGATCTTTCCACAGCGTTTGATACGATCGACCATACCATCCTCCTCAATCGTCTGCATGATGTATACGGCATCTGTGGGTCGGCGCTGGCGTGGTTCCAGTCCTACCTCTCTGGTAGAACTCAGTCTGTACTTGTCGCTGACCAGTTGTCACCCCCATCAGCATTGTCTCTCAGAGTCCCTCAGGGATCTGTCCTGGCCACTATCCTTTTCATCCTATACATCAAACCACTATCATCACTCATTCATTCTCACACGGTCTCCACCCAGTCCTATGCAGACGACACCCAATTATACAGTTCTTGTCCTCCAGCTGATGTACATGCCAGCATCATGACCATGCAAACTTGCATATCCAGTGTCAAAGCATGGATGGTCCACAACAGACTAAAGTTGAACGACGAAAAAACAGAGGCTCTTCTCTTCAGTAAAAGAAATGCTGGAGTGACAGAATATCCCACAGCAGTTCGGATTGGTGATGTCAACATCCCTTTCGCTGACTCTGCAAGAAACCTCGGTGTTATTATTACCTCTAACATGACACTGGACAAACACATTTCCAACATCTGCAGATCCGCTTATTCTGAACTCAGAAAAATCAGCAGCTTCCGTCACCTTCTGTCCGATCAGGTTGCAAACACATTTGTATATGCCTACGTTCTGTCTAAACTCGACTACTGCAATTCCTTGCTAGCCACCCAGTGGAACTCACTTCCCCACAACATTCGCCACTCCCCATCACTACAGAGTTTCAAACGATACTTAAAAACTTTTCTTTTCCGCAAGTACCTGACTGACGTCATGACTGCCTGTCTGCATTAACCTACAACTTCCTCTATTATATACTTTTCCACCCATCTGTGACTGAAGGACGATCTGTATCCCAAACTGTGTTTCGTTCATCTCTTCCTCTGTGTGTTTGTTACGTTCATCTCTCCCTCTGTGTGTGTGTGTGTTTCGTTGTTTTCACTGAGTATGTGCCGCGTCCGCGCGAAGTGTGCATGAAATGTGTTCTTCTCGCGCGTAACAAATCCACATTTTTTATTATTATTATTATATTTATACAATATTTTTGAAATACATAGATAACTAATTCATTTTTTATTTTAGTAATTTGATCATTTTTAAAACTACTATTAGTACTAGAGATTTTAAATGCTTCTATATTATTATAATATTAATCAGCGAGTTCGATCAGTAGAAATATTGGACAATATGAAAACAGAAGAGTTTGATAATTGCTGTAGGGTTAGACCATTCAGATATCATGCACAGAGTGCAAATGATCTTCTGCACTGCAATCAGGTGATGTATATATGTATTTTAAATTAGTTTATTATTATATTTTATGTATGTGTAATCACAGTAATGTTTATAAATAAATCAGTGCACTATGTAGTCCACACTACATTATGTCTTACTTGTTTTTCTCAACAGGGGTCTTTTTTCGCAAGGTGAATATTAGTTTGTGCTTTTTTCTTGCATACATTATAAATCTTACTAATAGTGAGGCTGATAGTCATTACTATTGTCTCTTGCTGTGTGGATCCAAAAAAAAGTATCATAAAAAGTATGATAAGGACATAGGGGTTTTTTTGTTCAGTTTGTTCCCTCACTTTTCTTGATCGTGTTTAATAACCACCTCAGTGGCTAAGGTATCCGCTTTGGAGCTGGGAGGTCAGAGGCTGGCGCCAAGTCTTACCTAAGACTTAAAAAATGGTAGTTCCATTTACTGTTCTGCTAGATGCCTGACACCATAGAGAACAGCACTAGGACTGGTTGGCCTGGTGTCAGTGTAATGTTACTGGGTGAGACTGCAGCCTTTGTTGCAACAGCAGTCCCACATGTTAACTTTGTCTAAGCAACATTGTCCTGATATGCACCTAGCTTGCAGCAGGGCATTAAATGACAAACGCCCACACTCATTTGATTTTAAGGCTTCAGTGAGCCTTGGATGCACAAATATCAAAATTCTCCAGAAAGACCCATGTGTGCCTACATTTTAATGTACAAAACCAGCATTGTCTTTCTGGGGATTTGGATAAGAGATAAATGATAAGACTATAGCATTTTTGTTGAGATGAACGTATGCATTCTGCGGACATAAGCTGCAAGTATATGGTTTGGGAAAATGGGAAATTTTCAGTGCACCAAGGAAACAGCCAGGGCTAGAAATTGTGTAGGATGGGTGATGAACACCAGAGAAGATACTGTGAAGGGAGTTGTCCAAGGGGAGGCGAAGGACGTGGAATTTATGTAAGTGTTTCTTTGGGTTAGCTTTAAAAATTACGTGCTTGTAATTTATGGCATATACATGTATTTGAGGGCATTAGTATCAAAATTAGGAAGTGTGTTTCTGTGGTTGTCACATGCATTTTGCTGACAATACATCCAACTCGACACATGGCTGCATCATTCTCATGGTTGTCAATGTTTCTAAAGTTAATTCTGAAGCCACCAGAATGGCTATTTAAAGTCTTGCAACTTTGGAATCATAACAGCAATTGACATCGTTGAAAGACCCATAAAGAAAAATTATTGCAATGCCAGCTGAGTGTAAGACCGTTGAAAATACATCATCTTTTCTGCTGGAGAGAGGGAAGGAGGAGGAAGGAAATAGTTTGTGTCAGAAATGCATGTGGCAAAATGCATAAACCAGCTGTAAAAAAAGACAGTCGATTCAATCTTTAATTCCTTATTTAATGTCATACACCTGGAGCAGGAACTGATATGACACAATTTTAAAACTTAACAGTTGTCCACATGGCCAAACAAGATATTGATATGTCATTGTTAGCATTTGGCAGTAATTAAATTTGCATCCTGCCAGGCAATAAGCATGCAAATCGCATGACAAATGGAGAGAAAGACTCACATACCAACATAATCTTAATACTTGATACATCATCAGTTTCATGTCCAAGTACCAAAATGGGGGAGGGGGTATGACAAAACGACAGGCTAGAGCTTGTATACCAAAAAGGTTTCCTAGGTGGTTGCTGAAGAGGAGACAAGAGGCCACAAAATGATTTCCTACTATTCTTATAGATGTAAAACAGCAAACCATTCAAAATCAATAGAATGGATGTGAATCAAGTTTTAACATTGCTTTTCAATGGCATTAATTCATCTCGTACTTTTTGTCTGTCTTTTCAGGAAGAATTGGCTAAAAAATGAAGGAAGTCCACATTCTAAAATAACTGACTGCATTTTCAAAAATGAGAGGAAAATACCATCCCTTGAGTTTTCTGGCTTTACTGTGAAGCACTGAGTAAGTGATCATAATGTTTGACATCAGATAAATTTGAGCATAATGCATCATTTAACATTGTTGCTTCTTTTTGTGAACTGATATGTCTATTTGCTGTTCATCCTTCTGAAAGTAAAAGTAACAGACATTTTCTACAACAGGTCTGAAGTCTCGTCCTACAGTGGGCCTTTCCAACTACGGTGCTACTGAATGACTGCACAAACTATTAAGCACACAGCTGCAAAGCATCCACACAAGGCAATGTCCCTAGGAATATCTTCAGATTGACAGATGACTCAGCAGGCAGAGACTGACATCAGGGAAATGCAAGTGATATTTATGTCCTGTGCATGAAGTTGATGTCTTAACACTTTTACCCCTGGTAATTGTAGTCAACGGTTTAAAGCTTTGCCTGTTATCCTTCTTGACACATAAAATGGTGAATGTTTTTTTTTCTCCAGAGATTCATTAACTTAAATTACTTGAGCATTAAACATTGTCCACCATCGCTGCTAGAGCCAGACTGGTGCTTGCCATCCCCTCTTCTCTCTCATGCACACATGGCTTCACTCACTCTATGGCCTTTCCTCATGCCCTTCGCACTCCCTTGACCCCTGCTCATGCACACCTACACATAACTCTATGTACACCCACTCACAACTCTTTTTACACACTCACACCTCTGGTTGTCAAGATGCAGACCACCAGTACTTGATTGGAGCATCAAAGAAATGAAGCAGTGTTGTTCTGTTACTCTACTTAACTGACTCTGGAATTACAAGACAGAAATTTGGACAACTATCATGTAAACTTCTCTTTTCTCACACTTTCCAATAGTATAAGAAATACAACACAACAAGGTTGTAGCTTTTTGGGAATTAACAGAGACATATGTGATTTTGGTAGTAGAAACCAACCAGTAAGAATAGCAGATCCTAACACCACAGAAGCAGTATTACCAAGGAATATCATGGGGTGCCCCTCAGAGTTGCAACAGCGTTGATGCTCTAATGGTTGAAGTGTCTGCTTCTGAGGTGGGAGGGTGGTGGTTTGTGCTCTGGCCCAGTCATAAATAAGACTTAAAAATTGACAATCTAGTAGCTGTCCTGCCAGAAGCCTGGCATCACAGGGAACAGTACTAGGATTGGTTGGCCTGGTGTCAGTATGACTGGGTAGGATTTAAGCCCGGTGTCAGTAATAATGTGACTGGGCAGGACTAAAGCCTGTGTTGCGACAGCAGTCCCAATATGACAGCACGTTGTCTCAAACAACACCACCCCGATATGCAAGCCCTTAAATTTGCACAATGGTGCTGTTAATGTTTCTGTTCTCTTCGACATAAGTTGTCGTCTACTTGGGAAATTCTTGCCACTTCTAACCTGTCATCTCAAATGCTCAATCTCACATGATGTTAAGCTGACAACAATCATAGGCAAAAATAAAAACACTGTATTACTTATGATGCATCAATCCATTCGTATGAATCAAGACCCCCATCTACCTACAATTTTCCCAAAGAATCACATAACTCAGAATACAGTAAAAGATGACTGTTGTTTACATATGAATGAGATGATAATACTCAGCCTCTCATCTCTCCTTTCTGGCTTAGAGCTTATGCAGTCTGTATGTGCTACCTTTGAGGCATCAGATTCATCAACATTTCTGTTAGGTCCTACTGTTTATTCAGTGACTTCCTCCATCACACCCCCGTCTGCATAGATTGCATCTGCTTATGTTATGTGCTTTCTCTCTCTCTCACACACGCACAAAACAACCACCACCACCATCATTAACTGTGTAAACCCTTTTCTGTTTATATGAGATATGTATTTTATGTTAAAGAATCTTTGACTAGTAACCAGATCACATCATATGCTTGATCACAGTATGATGGGGATAAGATCAGCTGACATTTTTGTCGTCTTTTCTCTCTGCAGTGCTGGTGCAGCCTGCTGAGGGGGTTATCATGCAAAAGGTTTGTTTTTGAAAGAGCACAAACACTGATGATGACTCAGCTTGTGTATTTGAAAGTGTAGATAATACAGGTGTAATAACTGTTAAATAACTGTGACGGGCTCGACACCGATATGGACGTACAACTGGAAACAAATCACACCTACCAAAAAATCAACATAATCAGTAAAACTTGAAATTTCAATGTGGAAATGGAACAGCCAGCTGTCGGTTGCAATCCTTCAGATTTATTTCAAGTCTTGTGTTGCAACTTGCTGGTGAATATGCAAGGTTGCCTTTTTGTATGCAAATGGATTTTTGTGTATTAACTCTTGTGGCAACATTTTCATTCCTTTGATTTTAAATAAAATGTAAGCAGTTTTATGTTTATATGTGCCTATGTGTGTGTGTGCATGTGTGGTATTTTTTAAAAACTGACATAGGGATGTCATGGGCTTTACAAACCTCAGTATCCAATTACACTGGACAGTAGAGAGAGTGTAGCACATTTTCTTTGCCAACCCCTGAGCTTCCACCCTGTCAGGGTTAGGCAGGATTCTGTATGCATTCATACTAAGAGGGTGGGGATGAGTTAAAATGCGCTTTTTATTTCCAGTACAATCTGCAATTTGGTGCGAGTTAACACTAAATAACAGGGCTTCACATCTTTGGTCTAGTCGACTAATATAGAGGATTGAGAGGGGACTGGGGCGACCGCCTCTTAGCTCTAGAGCTTGCTGTATACAGTATAATTTTCAGCATGGTTTATGTTTGGGATTCTCACTAACAACAGCGCTTGCTCAAGAGGGCTAACTTGAAACTTTATACTGCACTGGTCCGCTACTAGTGCAAGTAGATTGAGATATCGTCGGACGTACGCCCTGTCCTCTCTCCCCCACTGCTGAACATCGGACATGTCACATGCTCAACCCAAAACCCCATTGTATTCCGACAAGTCTTGTCAATTTACTGCATCTCCATCCCACCTTTTACATATATATATATATATGAAGAATCAAAACATATAAAGAATACTCCCATGCTTTCGCATAGGTCTTATTCTTATCCTGTCTTCGCTCATGCCAAACATTAAAAGACGTTTCTGCCATTGCTCCGTTATGAGCACATAAGGGAGATCACTTGCCCACCTCCACCATGCCGAGACAGTCTC
Organism: Lanistes nyassanus; assembly: GCA_004794575.1. Lineage (NCBI taxonomy): Eukaryota > Metazoa > Mollusca > Gastropoda > Architaenioglossa > Ampullariidae > Lanistes > Lanistes nyassanus. The sequence goes on from SMGT01003989.1 coordinate 25,493, forward strand.
TGGCCGAGTGTCGGGCGAGATAAATATATTCAGGCCAAAAATCCGAGAAGATACGAAGTGGTCATTCGTGGAGAAAGACGGCAAGAGGGATATCATGCCTTACGTGCTGATCAGTACACACATACGTTTGGTAAGCCCCTATCCGCAGTGTGCTGTTCGCCTACGTCAGTACGTGTGCCTGCGTGCGCGCGTGTTTTCGAAGCAACTTGAACAAGGGTGGTTTTCGCTGGCAAATTGGCAATCGCGTTTCGTTAAAACATGGGTCGTAAAATACCATGTCTGCGAAAAAATAAAAGTAATAACACCCTGCATCTTCCCAGTCTTCATTTATATAATTGCTAACAGACTGGGAGTTTAATATGGTACTGGTAAAGAAGTGAACTGTGAAGGAATTATTGATTATATAAACGATTATTATAATTATATTGTTTCATCATTCATGTACATATTTCGTCTTGCTTGTACACATATCGTATGCAGAAACTAGCATGGTTGTCTTGACGTATTTTGTATTACCCTGAGCTGTATTGCGTGGGGGAACATTAAGTGTGGTACACGGTGTGCGCTGGACACACGCTTTTGTGTGCGGTGAAGACTTGGTAACATAACCTGTTCGGGTGTTCTCCTGCCACTTATGTGACCGCCTCGGTGGTCTAGTGGTTAAGGCGTCCGCTTTCGAGGCCGGTGATTCGCATCCCGGCCGAGTCATACCTAAGACTTAAATATTGGCAATCTAGTTGCTGCCCTGCCAGACGCCTGGCACTATAGGGAATAGTACTAAGACTGGTTGGCCCGGTGTCAGTATAATGTGACTGGGTGGGACTGAGGCCCGTGTTGCGACAGCAGTCCCACGTGTGGCAGCACCTAAACTTTGTTAAAGCAACACCGTCCGGATATGCACATAGTTTGCGGCTGGACGTTAAGCGACAAATACCCCCCCCCCCCAGTGCCACTTTTGTAAAATTACAATAGCCTATTGTTGCTTGAAGCAGTAAAGCGTTTGATGATAGTTTCAGTAGCAGGTAGGATTTTCTCAGACAAGCAAACAAGCTAAAGATAAGCAGACTTAATTTCACCGATTTCCTTACCGGCATGAAAAAGACATTGTGTGTCTTTTCTTCTGTTTCATGTCTCTGGATTACTTCTCGTAGGAAAATGGACCTACCATTGTGGGAGATCAGTGGAGTGACCCAGAACTGATGCAGTACCTTGGTGCTACTCTGATTAAAGAATTTGGTAACAATTTGTGAGTGTTGGGGACAACTTTTGTAGTCCTCAGACAAAAGTTGGGGTGAGGGGTGGGGGGTCATCACATTTGGTCTCAGTTTCACTTTCAAATTCTTCAGTCAATTATTTCAGTCTAAACACTTTTCTAGATGGCAGTAGTGCATTGACTCAGTATTATTTATTCTTTCTTCTTTCCCATCAATGGTTAAGTTTTGGTGAAGATTCTAACTTAGTGATGTCACAACTTAAGCTGTGTTGGCAGCAGCAGTTTCAGACTTAAAAATATAATCTGCATCTGCTTCATCTGCGATGGGGAGGATGCTTCTGTGGTCTATTACATATTCCATTGTAATTTGAGAAATAAGTGACCCACAAACGAGAAATTTCCCCCCCCCCCCAAAAAAAAAATCCCATAATAACCCTTGTCTGTTTCTGCAAGCAGTGAGGAATACCGATGTGAAGAGCCTCCACGCGTAATCTTAGACAAATTGGAACAGAGAGGATATCGGGTGATCTGCATGACTGGATTGGGTCAGACCTGCATTTGGACTCTGTATAAGGAAGCAACTGAGGATTAGTAAATTCTATTACTCCGTGGCTTGTGGTGTTGAATGTGGAACTTCGTGCTACTTATCTGACAATTGTAGTCAGAATTAGTAAGTTTTGCAAATATTAGTGTTATGAACTCTCGACAGGACATCCCCCAGACTTGTTCTTAAATGCATACTGGACAACATTACATGGTTGTTAAGGTTGAACAAGGTTGTACACTGATTTCATGCCGGGCAAAGACCATGTCTCCTAAGAAATTCTTTTCTCTTTATCCTTTTCTGTGCAGCTCTACTGGTAGATTCTAATGGTTACTCAGATTAGGCTTTTTTTTTCACAGGAAGAATTTCTCTGACTGCTTTAGATCCTAATGACCTGAAGAACTATTGCTTTATGTCAGATTCTTCTTTTCTGTCTGAAACCCTGACAAGGGTTCCATGCAACTCTTGAAACACTTCTCAGATAACAGTCTGCAAACTGGAGCCAGTACTTTTAAGCCACTTGCAGTTTTTTTTTTGTTGGTCTATAACATTTGGGGAAAAAGCACAAAACTGCAGATGTTAAACAAATCATCCAGGCTGGTTCCTCTGATTACACACGTTTAAACAATGTGTGCTTTTCTCAAAAGTTTGATTTGTTACTGCATCGTGTTGGTTTCTTTGTTAGTACTTAGCTGACCAAGCTAATTTGAGGTGATTGCAGGAAATTCTGTTCATATGCAAGTCCTAGAGTTACCAGTACAATACCAATACATGGCAGAACTTAGATGAAAAGATTTTTTAAAACAAAAAGGAACTGCACCAAGCTACATGAAACAACACAAGACAACAGTTTGGGGGCATTACCCCTTCGTCAGGACGACAAACACAGAGAAATAAAGACCAAAAACCAGGCACTTAATGAAAAAGGCTGTACAGTGTGAGGTGAAAATGTTGGGACAGGATAGGCTTTGCAGTAAAATGTGGCTTGCAAGAGGTCATGAGGGCAGCCAATTAGGTCGTGATGCTCCTCAGCAATGGTAGCCAGGCAGGAGAGAAGGGGCTGGGGGTGGGAGGGTGAAAGTTACTAAAGGCAGTAAGGAGAATAAAGATACAGGTAAAAGAGAGAAAAAGACAGTGTATTAAAGAAGTGAAGGTAAGGGGTTAAAGAAGAGAAAGCAAGGGGGTCGGAGAGTTTTAGTGAAAAAAAGGATTCAGGTAAAAAAGAAGTGGACAGGGTAAAAGATCCGGAGGGCAGTTGCAGGCCAGGAAGAAATCGTATCATTCTGTCAGACTGTTCGTGGAAATCTGTCATCAGAGTTTATCTACGAAGTCTGAGGAACTGCAAGTTGGGTATGCTGTGTAGGGTGGAGGTTGGATGAGTGGAAATCTAGGTATGTGAATCTGGAGGTTTGTAGTGGATGGTGGTCATCTTCCAGGGTGATGTTAATGTCGAGGAAAGTGACAGAAGCTTGAAATAGTGGAAGTGTATAGGATGGAGGGGTGGAAGTGCTGTGTATTGGAAGTACTGCAGTAAATTTACTTAGGTTTATTTCCAAGCGAATGTCATGTTCCTTTTCTTAAAAAAGTTGGGTCTTAGTGACCTGCATTGTTTGAGCCTTCCCTCTGCTTTCAATGCAGCACTAAAGTCTAATTGTAAAGCTTCAAACTTGAAAAGTTTATTTTCTGCTCATTTTTTCCTCTTTAAGTCCAATGATTGTTTTGCTCAACCAATTATTCACACATTTTAGAGGCATTATTCTGTTTTCCATCAATATCTCACATATCAACATAATTCAGATCTTGGCAGTCAACATTTTGTGGATTCTAGTCGATATTAGGACCAAGTCTCCAACGCCCTGCTTTTTTGAGGGGTGTATAGTCTACCTTTATGTTTTTAAAAGTATTAAAATATTAATGTTGCCCATCTGAAAGATGATTTGGTTTTTTTCTTCCATCATTTCAAGATGTATCATTTTTGTCCTTCCAGTATAATAAAATTATTGTAAATCATTTGAGGTTCTGTGTGTGTTTGCCAGAGCATTAGGTTATTTTAGAGAAGTGGGAGCTATGGTTTTTCAGAACATGGAGAAGGTGGAAATTTGGGAGTGAATGACTTTTCCTTGTACAAAAAACCCCCACCAGAATACTGACTTTTTCAAATCATGTCATAGACCCCCCCCCCCCCCNNCACCCCCTCCCCCCCCAAAAAAAAATTTGCAGACTTTTTTTTTGACAATTTTTATCGAGGTCAACACCACACCATCACACACGCACCTGTTTCAGACTTTTTTCACTTTTCCAATTTCTATGCATGAATCACAAGTAGTCATTTGCATTCACAACTTGCTATAATTTACAATACGCCCATTAGCCTGCAATTTTACTTGCACCATCAATAAATTTAAATGCTTGGCCCACTCTGGTAAGTGTGGGACGATACACTTTTACAAGTTTGGTTAAAACATAAACTGGTTTTCTTTTAAAAAACCCTCATTCCTACCCTTGTCCTCTACAACTATTGTTAAAACTGCACATTCAACATAAAGCAAACATAATTCCAAAGAACTTAATGGGAATCGATTAAGAAGTGTGTACCAACAGTTTTTAATAACTGACATTATGAAGACGAGAACCTCAAGCAACTCATGCAGTTGGTAACATCACATGATATTTTTATATTCAAATTACCTGTTGCAAAAATAACAGCGCTTATTTTGCAGCACCTCTTTGACAGCTGGACAAACTAGGTACCAGGAGCTTCTACATCATTTACTGTACATATTTACACAGAACATCTTGTAAAGCAGTTTTCAATATTAAATACATTATACCATCACAATAAATATCACAAATGCAATAACCAAATGCTTGCCGTGATAAATTACACAGTCACTTTTCAAGGAGTTTAAAAATACTCTTTTGCGGTTTAGGCTCTGGTTCCAAGCAAATCTTTTTGGCTGGTGGCTTCGGAACTCCAGAAGATTTTGATTTGGGGATATTTTCTGCTGGTATTGCCTTAAACAGAAAAATATCTTGAACAGTGTTGTCACCTTAGTTCTTTTCTTTTACCTGTTTTACTTTAATAAATGTGTTAAAAGTGGCTTTTTTGGTTGGAACAGGTAAAGAGGTCTTAGTTAGCATTCTCACTTTATCTTCATCATTCTCTCTCTCTCACACACTTCCCCACCCACCTGTTTTCCTAGTTAAAAAGCGTTACCGCTAGTGAAGAAATTTTCATATAGGCTCTCCATGGCATCTTAACAAAAGTGAATGTGCATGCCAGCTGACTTTTGATAATACAGGGTGATCCTTATCCCTATGCTTTCACACATGTATGGGGGGGGGGGGGGGAATTTCAAAAGTTTTTAAAAAGTGAACGGAGTATGCTATCAGTTTCTGAGGTTTACCGTGTTCTTTTCACAAAACCACATACTGCCAGATACAGATGTAAGATCAAGACTTGTGTAAGAATCTTGCATGTACATTCAAGACTTGTGGAAGAATCTTGCATGTACATACAAACAGGCCTAAACTGTACTGCACATTAGCTTCTATCACCTCATTGTGTACATATCTTTTTATTTCTTTAAATGTTGCTAGTACATAGGATCTATTTTGCCCTCCTGGACTGGCTTGAATGAGCATTTATATCTTCACTTCCGGTTATAATAGCAGTCATAAGGGCCATTCACCCTGTGTATTTCACACATATCTTTATAAATGAACAGGAGATAAGAACGCTCATGCAAGCCAGCCCAGAAGACTGGTAATGATCAGTGTATGACTGGTTCAAAAAATCCACAGCTACAACACTTCACAAATGACTCTGTTTGATACCTTACCTGATCTGGTAATGCATCATCAACTTTTCTCTTCTCGGGAGAACCCACTTGAAAGACAAAATTGCGTGAAGTGCGAGATCCTGACACATTCAGTGATGTGGGCTTGTTCATCTCGGCAATTCTGGCCAAGTTTTCTTTGCTGCGAGCCAGGAAAGAGCCTCGTTTTGGGACCTGAAACCAGTTTTTTTACTCAGATTCTTATAAAAACTGTACAGAAATCAACAGTTACATAAAATGTTTTTTAATAATAACTTCGATGTTTTGTCCAAATAGTAACAATATCCCAACTACCTGTTTGTTTTGCACTCTCTATCCCATTTTAAATAAACTGGAGGCCTCAGTATCTGTATTTTTGGAAAAGATATATATATACTTATAAAGATATATTCATCCATATGTTAGGTCCATGAAATTCAATGTTTATTACTATTAGTATAATTAAGTCTAATTTATTGATGATACATAAAGCCACCTTGATTGTAGATAGCACTATATCTTTTGTTTTCACTTAAAGAGAAAATGCTTGCCAGTGCATGACATCTGTTGGAGCACATCAAGGTGACTGGATCAACAGTTAAGTATTGAGCAGGGTCTTAAAAAGCATCTACAACTGGCATCAATTTCCAACCGCAAATCATGCACACACTGTTTAGACACAGTCTGCAGCCCAGACACGTTGTGCGACATCACCTTGGGTTTAAGGAGCTTGCTAGGGGTTGTCTTGCCATCCACAGACTGCAGCTGCCCAGGTTTCACGCTGAGGAACGCCGACTTGCTTTCCACTTGGACAGGCGAGTCTGAAGCTAAAGGGGGAGGAGAACAGATGCCAAAATTGGAAAATCATGTAATGCCTGTCGACCAAGCCTGCCACTCGGTAAACCAAGCCTGCCACTCAGTAAACCAGCCGACCCTGCTACTCAGTAAACCAAGCCTGCCACTCAGTAAACCAGCCAACCCTGCTACTCAGTAAACCAAGCCTGCCACTCAGTAAACCAACCAACCCTGCTATTCAGTAAACCACGCCTGCTATTCAGTAAACCACGGCTACTATTCAGTAACGCATAAGGTGAGGCTACATTTCCTAAATTTTAATGACAGGACATGAACTGCTCACATTTTCTCTTTAGGAAGAGTTTTCCAAACTTGGTAAGCTGGCTGTCAGCACCATCTTTTTCATGCTCCTGCGTAAAAAAAGTAGTAATATCAAATTTAGTGTTATATAAGACACTGTATGAATATATTTTACACTTGCACTGCAGTAAATTTGTCATACTTTAGAGCACGATCTGGGCTTTGTGAGAAGACCTGCCACAGTCTACAGCATCAAGTCTTATGTCCCATGGAGCGCAAATTCTAAACCCAGTAACATCATTACCTGCTGCTCTTCAAGAAATCTCTCACGCTCGTGACGCTCAATCCTCCACTGCTTCTCATCCACATCTTCCTGGTTTTCTTCATCAGACCCATTGGTAAACATGTCTTCCTGAGTCCCTTCATCTATTACCAAAGTGGAGGACCACATCATGTGACAGCAAATTTTCATTTATTCACTTCACACCAAAGACGATATACTAATTTCATCCCACCAGATTTGCTTTTTATGGCGTTCCTAAACATAATGATACATTTACATATTTTACTGTCCTGGAACGTGTAAAACAAATGAATGCAGACCCATGTTCTTCCAGTGAAACCGCCTCTGGCGTCCCATGCCTTCTGCATGAAGATCTCCATCAGGTAAGTACATCTCCTGGTAATGCAGCACCGCTCTTGCATCATCATCCAGCATTTGCTTCCTGAAAACAGGAAACGAGACATCTTCACAAACATGCATTCCTCTGCTGAGCCTCGACAACAGATACATGAAAAAAAATGACCTTAATTAGGTGCAACACTGCATTCAAGTTAGACGATAATATTGGTTTGGAAAGTGCTTCCACGATGCAATGATTTCATACTAGGAGCCTTATATTGCTATTGACATTTCAGATTGGTTTCAAAGATTTAACATACTTTAAAATATTGTCAACTACACTTTGTTTTATTAAACTAATACAATGCAAACAATAAGATGCAGAATTTGTCTCATTAATACAACAAGCACAACTTTACAACTGTTACAAAAGTATTACTATATATATATATAGCACAGAAGTATGACAGATTCAATGCCTAAACAAAAAACCTAAGACCATGCATGTGGGCTAAATAGGGAAAAAAACTGAGCGTTAGATGCAAGTGGACTAGACAAAAACTGTGAACTGTACATGCTGACTACAGAAAAAGACTGCATGTTGAGTAAACAGAGAAAGACTATACACTGGAAATGTGGACTAAACAGGAAAAAAAAAACCAGTGGACTTTACAGAAAAAGATTGGACCTTATGTGTGGACTAACGACCATACATGTGGACTAAAGAGAAAAAGACTAAAGCCATACATGTGGACTAAAGAGAAAAAGACTAAAGACCGTACATGTGGACTAAAGAGAAAAAGACTAAAGACCGTACATGTGGACTAAAGAGAAAAAGACTTAAGTCCGTACATGTGGACTAAAGAGAAAAAGACTAAAGACCGTACATGTGGACTAAAGAGAAAAAGACTAAAGACCGTACATGTGGACTAAAGAGAAAAAGA
>SMGT01003989.1:34141-62639 GCA_004794575.1 Lanistes nyassanus
ATTCCACTTTGAATCTGTTGGTGAATGGTTCCACTTTGAATTAAAACGTAATTCCACCCTTGAAGTTCACAAACTCAGGGCCGCAGATAGACGAAAGGTTCTCTTCGCACGTGTTGCCATTTTGAATGACGGAAGTAGAACCGTCAGCCACTGCACTTAACATCGTTTGGCAAGCCGAAACTGTTTCCGAAACTCATTTAGACAGTGCAGGGGAAACAAGCGATGATAGAGCTTTACAACGATACAAAGTTTACTTCCCTTATACCGTTAAATAAGTCGCTGCAAATTTTTGAATCTGTCGGATGGCTTCAACCTGCGCAGCCTCTACTGTCAGTTGGCCGTCGGTTGAAATCCGCCTGCGGGGTCGCCAAAGAGTTAAAATGAACATCACTAGTGAAGTTATAAAGGCAAAAAAAAAAAACCAAAAAAACATACTAACCCTTTCTTCACAAATCCTTTGAATGGTTTCTGCATCTCCTCTTCTTTTCCCTCTTCATTTTCTTCAATTTCTGACAGTCTTTCCTAACGAAAAGAAAACATGCTTGTTGCATTACTGTTTTCTATACCGAGACTGCTACATGTTGAACATTTCACAATTGCATTGCATAGCCAAGTGGAATTTTACTGAGATCCACAAAAAGTAACAGGAAGCAATCACCTCATCTGAGTCTCTGGAAACTTCATCATCAGACAAAATTTGAAAGGGGCCAGTTCCCATCCCATCACTACTATCGGGATCATCCTCTGCTTTGACATCTAATCTCCTCTTCACCCCACGCTTTTCAGGGCTTTTTTCTGCAACACTAAATACCAAATTTTGGATTTATTTTTTTGCAGCACTAAACAATTGTTTGTCAGTTGTAAGCAGTACTAGAGATCACTTTATGACAATATGATATGCATCTTCATCAACACATTCAATCAACACATAGCGAAGGCTACTGCTAAATGAAACTACTCATGGTACACTCTATTAAAAGCAACCTTTCAGCTTAATCTGGGGAGTTTGTCTGCAATCGGGCTATGTTAATATGCCATTTATATGATAAACCTACTCAAACTGAAAACAGAATGCAGAATTTTCATAAATAAATTATCGAGCAGCTAATGTTTTGCATTATGCTGTACGACTGGTAACCCTGAATGCCTTGACATCTCCCTTGATAAGGCTACTGGAAAGCAAGGGTTATGGATCAGTTGTTACTAAATTTAGGGATTAACACTGATTCCCATTTGATTATGTGTTCTACAGTGCATGGTTATGTCTGCAGCAATCCGTTTCATAAACCATGGAGTGCATAAAAAATTAGCCTGTTTACTCAACTATGTACACCACAAGGACACAGCAGCTTATGCACTCCTTGCACACCCTCTGTAAACCCTAATTTCTTAACACAAGATGCATTTAACGCTAGGTAATTTCACTGTGCCGAGCAACTCCTGATAAATGATTTCCACTGTATACCACACCACTGTCTTGTAGTGTAAAAGCTGTCAAATTACCAGATTGTCAACAGTAAGTGTTAGGAGTGTTTCTTCTGGGTGTAAGCTGATGGTTAGGTGTACCTTAACATCTTATAATCCATGAGTCCACCTAGCTGTACAAATGCCTACATTCTGAGCAGTAAAAATCGAACACAACAGCACTTAACTGCCAAAGGATGAGAAGCAGAAATATGATCACAATTTCTCATAAATTCTATTAAATGTTAGATATATATGGTATGCCTCTAGACTGCTCAACGACTCACTGACCTGCTGCTAGCTGTGAATTTTCCTGAGCAAAGATCTAGAAGAGCTGACATGTCATTCTGGCTAGTCTGACCTTGTGAACCAAACCCCTGGCCTTCAATCTCCTGGTTTGTAGATAGTGGAAAGACATCCTTCAGGTTTGTACCAGAAACCTGTGTGTCTTGAAAGTTTCCACTTAGCACACTCCCAAATGGTAACTTTCCAGTCTTACATTCCTGACTTTTTTCTGGAGGAAATAAATTACTCAGTTTAGATTTATTAGGGTCCACACAGGTTCTTCAACTAAAAATTTCATGACCTTTCCATGCCTTTCTCGTGACCACCAATAGGTTTTTCATGATGCCATAAACCTTTTTGCCTGGTTAAAAACATTACAGCGAATGCACAGAACAGACCTTCAACAGGCTTATGTTGAAGCACAACATAAAAAAATAAGGCATAGTATATAAATACATATACATAATACTCATTACTGTTTTTTCTTTCTCAAAAAACTTTCAGGTGTGGCAAGACCTATTTCTTACCTACAAACTGTCCTGAGCAAAGCCCCATTAATTCATCCATGTTCTCTTCCTCAGGTGGTATGCTGTCCTGAAGCTGGCGGCGTGCAGGCTGACTGGAGAGGGTGGCCACTTTTAAGTAACTGGAACAGTGTTGTGGTTATATTTACAACCTTTAGGGGCAGACAGGGTACAACCTCCCATATATTACTTTGAAAAATCTGCCAAAATCATATCTTATAATGGAGAGGTCTTATAAAGGATGTTGGATGCAATATTTAGTCAAAACGACATGTAAATTGTATATTGCACAAAACTGGCTACTTCCGTCAGCCCATTAGGGGTAAAGTCATAATTTGATGTTGGATGCAATATTTATTGCAGACTTCTCTTTGCTAGGAGCACTTTCAATCCCTTTTTTTTTTAGATTTAATACAATTCTTTTAAGTCATACGCTGGAGGATGTCATGTATGGGAATGTCACATAGGAGGTTTGACTGTAGTTGCTTTCCAGGTGGTATAAAAATGTCTAGGGGCAAAAGTTTGATAGGGTAAAGATTACCTTCTAAAGCATAGAAAATACTGTTATCCAATAAAATCTTCCAGTTAGATCGCTTGCAAATGCACCAAATGATCTTAACTTAGAGAGTCTTAACAGAGAGCTTAAGGCAGATGTACAGATTCCAAAGATAGACAAATGCTTTTGAATTCGGCAGGTTAACGAAAACTAATAAATTAAAAAAAAAACAGAAATGTTGTTTGATGGTAGAGGTTGTCTTGTGACTTGTCTGAGGTTGTAGGGGGGTGTATGAGATCCCCATTTTTCTGTGGGCCAGCATCGTGAGTGTGATGCCCATCTCCTCTCTCTAGCTGCTGTTGTTGAACTTTAGAGAGTGCTTCCAATGATTTCACACGAAAAGACTCACCCATCCGCATCCAGTATCTGCGACATTGATTCCTCTACAAGTGATGGGTGGGGCTGGCTGCCCAAGCAGGTGATGAGGTCTGACTGTGAACTCCCATATAGATCCTGAGAATCTTCTACGGGTAATGTGAGGCTCGACACCTACAGCCAACATCAGAGGGAAATGCAAGACAGTGATGGAAATGGGTTTTTTTCTAAAAATGTATTATCAACTTTTTTTTTAAATGCCTGGGCACCTTACCTGCTTTTCACAGTCCTAACACTGTATTTCACTCTTATGCACAAACCTGAACCATGTTTTAGAAGCAACGTATATTCCTTTAAACAGGCTTGAAATATGTAGTGCTTTCTAGAAGCTTATGACAAAATATTCCTTTTCATAAAGTGCATCTGATTACATTTACTCCCACATTTTATATCCAAGACATCTTAAAACACTAACACTTTGTATTAGGTAACAGTGCTTGTCAGCAAGGAAGCCCAAATACAAATTTCTTAGCTTAATTTGTGTTTCTTTAGCAATGCTTACCATGACCTAGAGAGCTCAATTCTCAAGTTAGCGATCCTAACCGCACTTTATAAAGAAAAATTGCAACAATATGCCCCTGGCAAGGCCCCTCTGTGCATGCGCAACATCCGCGCATGACCCTATGCACACCACTCACTGACAACACTCGCCGACTTTTCAAGGGCCGCCATTAGCAGCAGGAAGGAGGCTGGGCATCAGATGGGTCATGGTAAGCATCGCTAAAGAAACACAAAACTGGATTTTCTTGTCACAATACTGTACCATGACCCCGAGCACTGAGTAAGCACAAAGAGGAGATGGGTGATACCACACAAAAAACTTACCAGGCTTGAGGAGGATGGACTACGCCCCAGGTGTGAAGCAACTACGGCAGTTAAACACCAAAAATCAACCATCCGGTTGTCACCGACAGCCCATCAAAAAACAAGTGAAAAACAGGACTTCAACTGCCAGTAGGCTGCAGGTAGAATGTCACATAATGCCCCTGACTGTTAAGTCACCAGCAATGCAGCCGGCCCCTGTCCTAACCTCAAGTGCTTGCGCCATGGCCCAAGGGAGTGAAGTAAAACACCCACCCCCCACCCGTGTCCACTGCGGTAGAAGGCTGTCGGAGAACAAGAGCAAATGATGAGCATGCTCATGCGCTAGCCTGAGACAGCGAATAGAGAAACATGCAGGCTCCCAACAAACGTGCATGAACTCCCAGGTCACGTGTAGGACATGTGGTCCATACAACTTGGAGGGAGAGGCTGGCCAAGTGCCATGGGCCAAGTGCCAGGGCAAACAGGAGGCCAGGGAGGTGTCCCAAAAGGTCATAACTGGCACACATGCGTAGTTATGGGTGGTGTGCATGCACAGAGATGGCTTACTAGGGTTATGTTGTTGCAAGTTTTGTTTGTAAGGTGCGGTCAGGGATCGTAAACTTGAGAATTTAGTACTCTGGATAATAGTACACTACTGTGACAAGAAAACCTCTTTAGTTTCCTGATGTATCACACTTGTTTTGTCTTTCCTTTATGTGATGACAGGCCAGCTACTCTCACCTTTGGCTGAGTATCTTGCAGATGGCGCGACCATGGTGTGAGGCCATCTGAGCCGAATGACAGATCTGCTAATGCTTTCCCTTCATTTCCTTGAACACAAATCTCACATTTATGATAATGTAAACAAATGTGTAGCAAAGATCCTCAGCTTAAAGCAAAATGCATTTAACCTTTTATGACCACTACATCGCTAACAGAAATTACAGCCACAGCCACAAAAGACTACAGTCTATTCCATCTGTTCATTCCTCTTCACAGAAATAAGATGAAAGTGAACAAGAAACCACTATGGCCAGCAATTCACCTACAAAGCAAATTATCCTGTTGTCTAATTTGTACCTCTCTTAAAAACGTCCACATTGTGGGCACTTCTGGATGATACAAATATGTTAATACATTAGCACTGATTGCCACCCTCTACCACCTTCCCCATAAAGTTACAGTCACTGACTGGTTACAACACAAGCTTGTTTAACTCACCCTCAGCTCCACTGGCAGTTTCTTCTATTTCTGCATCTTTGCTGTCTTCATCATCAGAGATAGCCAACCTCCGATTTTTGGAAAGGGGTTTCTTAAAAATGACTGTTGTACATGTATGCACACATTCACACACAAGCACAATCATACACACCCAAAGTGTATGTCAGTCACATTTGCAGCAGATAAAGAGTGATAAATTTGGTGTGGCGGGATGTGGATTTGGGGAGAAGAGAGGTTTGAGAAGCAACAGAGTGTGACAGGATGTGTATCTTTGTGAGACACAGACATTTGGTCACTAGGCTGGGGGTCAGGCAGAATATATTTTTTTTAAATCTCATTGCTGAGTCCCAAAAGAAGTAATCAGATTACTTTTTCAGTTTCATATTCCTAGCACCAAATAAAACTGCATGAAAAACTGTCGTGTTCACAGGTATTCTTGTTAGCTTACCCCCCTCATCATCTGACGACTCAAGCTGCAAATGGACATCACTTGTTTCCTTTGTCAAACTATCCTCGTCTCCTTTACTGGACTCGCTCTCATCGTTCAGCTCCTCCTGCTGTTCATCATCTTGTGAGTCTTCACTTGCTTCATCATCAATGAACATGTTCTATGCACAGAAATGGCAATAAAAATATCTTCCATCTTCTTCTCCAGGTCATCATCTTGTGAATCTTCACTAACCTTGTCATCAATAAACATATTTTATACACTGAAATATTGTCAAAAGAACATAAATAAATTACAACCAAACAAACTGTGCGGGAAAAAAAGGTCTGGAAATACTTCTGGTAGAATTAACTGGGTAACGCATGTTAGAACACTACTCTCTATGGTTTCGGATATGTGTTGGCAATGCAATCAGTAGGTAACCAAACATAGTTCCTATGTTAAAATGAAGACTTGAGGACTGTTTCCGCCAGGAATGGCGAATTATTTGAATCACTCACCCATTACTGCTCATACCAGCCAGATACAGTAAGAGCAAACTACACTGATCAGTTGAGTTCTCTACAACTCTGTCAGGCAGTATGTCTGTTATGATGTCGTAGAGTGCCGTTAAATGGTATCAATCCATTTGGAAATGCATCCGGTGACTCGTATTGTAAGCAATGTGAAAATGGATGCGTGGAAGACCTGTGGCATTTTTTGTGTGCCCAAATATTCCTGTCTATGCAGATGTTTTATACCGAGTTTTTACTATCCATACCCAACTGAAGGTATGGTACATTTGTTATGCCTTAAGTTTCATGTAGCAGGGTGTTCTGAAGTTGCTATGTACATTACGGAAAGTCTTAAACTTAGAAAATAACCCGAAGGAGTACAATAGGATATGTGGTTATGTTGTTCACGATGTATTTTCACCACAGTTTGCTACCTTGTTATGTGGAATTCTCTTGTTCATATAGGCCAGATGGCCTGAATGAGCTGAAATAAAGATATTACTATTATTATTACTACACATACATACATACATACACACACATGCATCGATTATGTCAAAAGTGATCACAGCAGCATAGTTCCCGAATAATTTGTAAATATGTTTCTAAAAGAGGTACGTTTTTAAGGAGTGTTTAAAAGACTCCAGTGATGGTGTGTGATGGATGTTGTGAGGCAATGAATTCCACTGTTTTACTGCTTAATAGCTGAACGCATGTTCCCCGTATGATTTGGTCTTCATCTTTGCCACTGAGAGAATGCGAATTTCTACTGATGACCACAGTTGTCTGCCTGGTATGTAAGGAGTGAGGAAATTATTGAAATGTGAAGAAGCAGAGCCAGAAAAGAAGTGAAAGCAGAGTGAAGACAACCTGAATTCAATATGTGCTCAAACCGGTAGCCAATGAAGCACAGGAAGCAATGGCTTAGCGTGATCACATTTCCTTTGCCCTAGTAAAAGTCACACAGCCGAGTTCTGAACTTTCTGTAATTTTTCAAGGAGGTGCTGAGAGCATCCCACAAATAAAGCATTACAGTGATCAAGCCTAGTCAAAATCAGAATGAATGCACAGACAAGGGTATTAGTGGCCTGGACTGAGAGATGCTGGCGAATGGCATTAATTTTGCTGATCTGCAAACGGTTGAAACATGTTTGTCTGGTGACATGTCCGAGGCTTCTAGCTGTATGGACTAACAATCATACAGGTGTTTTTTCTTCAATGACGTTAAGAATATGTTACGCAGATTATGATGTTAACCCAACTGCGCTGGCCAAGGGGTGGTGCGGTGGTCTGTAGCGTGATCGCTGCGCTTGGATTTTGGCGCTGTGCTCACTATTTTGCGCCGACTAAAAACATGAAAGTGGTTCACTGGAAAGGGATGTCACTCGTGTTTTCCTATTCTAGAATCATTTCTCTACAGAGTTCCTTCCCTTAGACCACAAACTAGACAGGTTTTAAGAGTTCTGTGCTCTTCACAATGTGCAAACTTGTGAGCGGGCAAAAATGACCGGCCGCCATTTTCGAATGTCTGGTCACAAATGTTTCAAAATTTATCTTCCGAAGACAAAAAATGATCCTCACTAACCTTAGTGAGGAGGGGAAAGAAGATAAATGTGTGTGGATTATATTTCTGTGGATTACAAGTGCTGCAGACGGCTGTAATACGCGATCGAGTGTTTGGTGTCAATAAACACATACACTTTGATGACCTAATTCAACACAGTCTTCCACACATCGTCAGCAACAGACGGATTTCAGGTAGGAAAATGCCTTTTCCACTTAAATTTTTCTTTCCAACAACGTTCGAACTATGTTTCTAACTTTCATAGTTTTTTTAAACAATTTTTTGAAAATCTGTAAAATCGCAACAAATCGCCCCAAAATGCTGTGACAGCAGCAACGGCGCGCATTGTAGGATGCGTGATGCTATTGGGTTAAGCACATGATTGTAAGAAAGCAACACAGAATGTGGAGTACAGTGTGAAGAAGGAAAGAGAGAATATAGACAATTGCAGTGACACAGCTGCGAAGATCTGAACAGGGAACCTCGCATGCACACAGTTCTCACCCCATTATCAATCATTCACATTAAGCATCATCCACCACATATTCTAACACAATGAAATTGGGCATGTGGAAAACATCAAAATTGGTTTGTTACCTTTTCTTTTCTTGTTACAGAATCCTTGTCATCTTCATCTGAATCATCACTGCCATCATCATCTTCACTGAAGTCGGTGTCTGACTCCTCTGTCATTTCTGCTTCCTCCTGTTCAGGAAGCCCATCATCGCTAGCATCATCATATCCTTCTTCATTCTCCAGATCATGTAACTGTACGCGACGAGCGTAGGCTGCTGTGCGCCGCTCCTGTATGCCCGCCTGCAGTCTTTGCTTGAGAGCCTCCAGACCCCCACCTAGGCAGTTACGATAATGCCCACATCAATGACAAACACCTAAGGCATTATTCTGACATGCGTATTAATGACATTGCAACAGAAAGGGCTGGGCTGATTTTAATGTTGTCTATCCTGTCCCACACTGTGCAACCTCTTGACTTCACTCAGCGAGGTGCCTGGGTTTTTTTTTGTTGTCCTTTTCTGGTTTTGTCTTTATCTGTTCATATTGTCCTGATGAAGGGGTAATGCACCAAAACTGTTGTCTGTCATTTGTAGCTTGGCGCAGTTCCTGTTGTCAACTATTCAAAGTGAATGCAAATATGGCAGTCGCCATATTCCTAGACCTTGCCATTTAATGTGGTCAAGCAATATACTTTGTTTCCCTGTAATATTGTCTTGTTTGTGGTCTAAGGTAAATCTAAAGGAAAATCGTTCATGTATCTGAAAACTTGAGTTACTTCCATTTAGTAAAACCCAATGCACCGGCAACACAAGCATATGCTTATTGGCAATCTGTTTCCAATGTGTTAGGAATGTCAGGTGTAAGTTATACTGTGTCTTTGCTTTGGAAGAGAAATAAGATGTGACCATACGACAGTGCAAGTGCTACAATGTTCCCAATCTTATATCAGTACAAACCTGAATTGCTGAGAACTTCTGGAAGCATGGGCAGCTCTGTTCTATATGTCACAGTCTTCAGCCGGAGCTCATCACGCACTCCATTCTCCTCTCTCTCTTTTTCCACAATACTGGTACAGAAAAATGTATCCTGACAAAGTGCATTCTCTTCCTCCTTACCACCTTGGTGCTAACCCAAGTCACATCAAGGGGGTAGGGAGTACTCCAGTCTCTACATACCTATAACTTTGCAACACAAAACTTTTGCATAATTATACTAACATGCCTGCAACCCCTACAAAACAATAATCATTATGCTTAGTCATTTCTAGTCATTTCTTTAAATCTTCCTTTGAGCCAAGTCAGCATAAACTGTTGACACCTGGCTCACTGAGCAGCTTTATGAGCAGCTGAGTAGTACATGCCTCCACAATGACGATAATGTTTTTATTCTAGCTTTTGACAAGTTCTTGATCATCAGTCAGTACTTACACAAATTCTGTGGCACTGCAAATAACTACTTAAGTTTCAGCCCTTAACTGATAAAGTACCTTTATTACCCCAAGCCGCAGTCACCTGTTTCTTTTCTCTTTAAAAACAAAACCAGCCTAACAACTCTCTTTAAAAAGCAACGACAATCCAGTCTCTCCACTAGGGAAAACTTATGATGCCAGTGAGTTCAACATGCCATGTTGTAAGGTACTGTGACCCTGAGAGCCTCTAGAAAGTGCAGAGACCCATAAAACACAAAACTTAAAGATGTGATGACAAAAGCGGCAAACAAGCTTACTTTATCTCTATATCTGTGGATGTCGTGGATGGTTTCCTGGTGTTCTGTTTAAGCAGTCTGTCCATCAGTCTCTGAACACCTGCTGGCAATGGCTTACAGGTACTTTCTCCATGCTTAGCTGCAATGTCTTCTAGGACTATGTACTCCTCATTTCCTCTTCCCAGTCTGGGGATGACATCCCTGCTCTGCAATTCCTGTACTGCTTTTAGCAAAGATTTTTTCTGTTCAGCAGTTTTATCTGTGGGAGGCACTTTCTCATCAATAACAATACCTTCTGCATTCACAGAGTCTTTTTCGTTGTCAACTTTGCTTTCAGATTTTTCACCATCAAAGTTTGTTGAAGGAGATAAATCTCCGCTAAATAAGCTTCCTTCTAAACTGATTTTGTGCAACTTTGAAATGTCCACCACAGAACCTGAACAATCTGATTTATCATACACAGTATTCAGATTTATTCTGGTCAAACTTCCAGCAGAGTCTACATTTGGTGGCTTTTCACTTGGTGTTAACACCAGCTCTTTGCACACAACAGACTGACCATTTCCAGAAAGCTCAGTTGTGCTGTCACTGGAGCCTGATCCTCTCTGATCATCTTCTGGCAAGAACACACCTTTCTCATTCATAATACTTGCACCAAAAGCCTGAGAATGACCCTCATCATCTTGTGGTTGACTGTTTGCAGACCTTTTCTCAGACTTCTGCTTGTGCAAATCTGTCCTTTCAGAATTATATTCAACATCTTCACTAACACTCTGGACACTCTGACTGTCATCCTGGTCATCAGCTCCTGTCTTTATGGCACCAGAGGCCTCAGGAGCTGATGATGCATCTGGATTTTGGGAACTGTCACAAGAAGGAACTCCAGAATCTGATGACCTCAGTGGTTTTTTCAATACAGGTAAGAAAAGGGGTGTTGTTTCAGCTATCTTTTCTTGAATAACAACAGCCTTCCTGACCACAAAAAAAAAATGACATGAACTACAACAGAAACGTTCACATGCACACTAACAGCCACATATAAATACAAACATGAAGATAAACAGACTTTCTGCATGCTTTAGCTAAAAAAAAAAGTCAGCAAAAATGTTTACGGATAGCAAGTGATGCAGCTCATTAAAATCTTTAAATACTGAAAAACAACTAAAATACAAAACTATGGAAATAAGACTTTATCCAGACTTTATATACAAAACTGTATATATACAAATACTTTAAACAAATTAAAGGTAACAACGAAGAGAACATTGGCCAAGAAAGAATTAGACAAGATGTCAATGGTTTGGGGCATGGCCCCTTTTTCAGGACGACACAGAAATAACAAAATGGGTCAGCTGGCAGAGATGCTGGTCATCCACGGTCACTGGACAGGGAAAAAGTGTGGGGAAAGGGACAGTGCATGGAAAGTAGAGCGTGCGTTACCACCACTCAGTGACGAGAAGGCCTACAGCCAATAAAATGGTGTGTCCTTATCATGGTTGTTGAAAGGGTCTTGTAACACCCCTCCGCACACATACACACACCTCTTTTCCCTTACCCTCCCTCCCCCCCTTTCACCAACCATGATAAGGACACACCATTCTATTGGCTGTAGGCCTTCTCGCCACTGATTGGTGGTTTAGCACACTCTACTTCCCACTCTGCCCCTTCCCCACAGTTCTTCCCGTTCAGCGACCATGGATGGCCAGCATTTCTGTCAGCAAAGTGACTTATTTTGTTATTCATTGTTATCTGTTTGTGTCATCACGAAGAAGGGACCATGCCCCAAAATACTGACATCTTGTCTAAGTCTCACTTGGCCAACGTTCTCTTCATTACCTTATTTACCCCAAGCCCAAGTCACCTGTTTCTTTTCTAAATACTTCAAACACACACACACACACTTGATAAGCAAAACTTACTCTATATCACGAGCAAATCTGAGAGTCTGGTAGATCTCTTTTTTTTTAACAGCACGAAGCATGAAGTCCTTGAGTGACTTGGGCTCTGGCTTGTGGTAAGGTAGGGATACATGTGATTCTGCGCATTTATCAATTCTATAAATAGTCTGTGAAAATAACGACAGGCAATCGAGACAGAACAAAACAGCAGCACCAACCAAGGTGTCTGCAGACTTCACAATTTCATCAGCTTGAGCAAGTGATACCCGGTGATGTATATGCTTATATAAATAACTCTTAACAAAAAACAAAACACATATCTATAGGGCACTTCAGTTCATTACTCGTCATTACCACAATAATCAATACGAACACAGTTGATGAAGTATTTATATTACAGCAGTTATCAAATACATTACTTTTTTGACTATGTTACCTTAGGCCTCTAAGGTATAAAGAAATTACCTTTTTCTTTATTATATACTGCACAACAGTTACCAGCTACAATGTTTGTTGGCTATGTTAGATTAGGTGTTTACAGTATAAATCAAATAATTCTTTAAATATCATTAATAAAGAACAAATGAGGACCAGCGCTTAAATTATCGTAAGATAACTCCAACAAAGGTACTGGCAGCGCTATACATAGCCAAATGCAGACGCACGTGACCTCTCTTTGCTATATGTTTGGGTACAATAAGCTCCCTTGGTCACATGCGTCTGCATACGGCTATGTATAGCGCTGCCAGTACCTTTGTTGGAGTTATCTTTAAATATCAACATTTCTTAAATCTCTAAAACATAAAGTAACTGAATGCAATCACCTCTGATAAGTCGTTGTGTTTCACTGTGTAGTTCGAACAGGTCATTGTTAGTGGTTTTACGTCTGGATTTATTTTCTCTCTCTTTCTTTGAAGCTCCCTAGATACATAAATCCATACATATATCAGTACCCAACACACAGTATACTGTGCACTGTTATTTGGGAAATTAAATATTATACATCTGCATACACATTAAATTCAGGTACAGTAGCTTATGTTTTATACATAACAAAACTGAATGTGATGCATAGAAATACTTATCTATAACTTATAAATGTTTCCCAGGCAGAATTCCAGATCACAAAACAATACAATAAATTTTTTTTTAAATAGGCGAAGTGGATGGTTTGAGTGCTGGGCTTCAAACCCGAAGGTGCTGGTTCTAGGCCACATATGTAAAAATCCTAAGAAATAGCTGTACATGCTACTGACAAGAAACAACCTGATTTTTAAACATAAAAAAATGCTGAATAAAATCTTTATTGTCTTTTCAAAGTTAGCTAAAGTCTAGCAGCAACGAGGTAACTAATAATCACTGTGCACAAAACCTCTGGCATATACTGTCATCTACGCCATTTTGGTTAGCTGAGGGCAGATGCAAAAACCTGCATTTTTCCTAATAAGCCTCAATTCACCTGAAAACCTTAAAGTGGTTGCGTAAATGTAAGCTCATGGCCAGCAACTTGGACAAAGCGTTCATTTCAATGTGCAGGACTATCACTCATTAAGGCCAGGCATGGTAGTGAAAAATTGACAAAAAACATTTTTTGGGCAAATTGGGGATTTGGTCAAAAATGACCCCAAAATATCACATTCAGAACTTATTTTTACTGATTGAACAATAAAACAGCAATTTTACTGCAATACGGCATTTTACTGTCATACTGGTATTTTATACTGGTATATGTCAGTATACCAGCCATACAGGCAAGCAGGGTTTCTTCGAAGCAAAAATGTTGTTGACCATATTATAGCGCCAAGTGCATGTGCATGGTGTTATTGGTGTGGGTGGAGGGTGCACGCACATGCAAATGAGAGAGGGAGGGGTGGGGAGAGCAAGAGGGAGAGAGTGGAAACCAAAGTTAACACCGAATAAACAAATATTTTGCACAAGTCTTTACATTAGAACCAAACAGCATCAGATGGTGCCATCTGTTGTGCTTGGCCATATTATTTATGTTGTCTGCTAAGTTCATAACAATTCTGCACACATGGCAAATAGCATTAGCTGTAATTTTGAGAAAAAAATTGTTTTTTTATTTACCTATGTCCCTAGCAGTATACACCAGTGTAAAGACCTACACTGGTATATCATACTGGTGTTTAACAACATTGTGGTACATACCACTACCTCTGGAATTCTAGCTGGTTAAATGTTAAATGTTAAATATCAGTATTTTTAAAACCAAGTTTACCTTTATCTTCTGCAGTTTCTTTAACAGTCTGGGATCAACAGGTTTCTCATTGAAACCCTCATCTTCATTTTCACTTTCATGCTTCAAAGGCTCCACCGATTCTCTCTCTGAGTCTGACTCTGTAAAAATTAAAATAACCCAGAAAAGGAGGGGCAGGGGTTAAGCAATGCCACACACTGGAAATTGTAATGAGTTCAGGCGATGCTGAAAACTTTTGTTTATTTACATTCTGCTCATGACTGAATTCCTAATAGCTTGACAGAAAAATCTGAACTTGTTTACTAGCATACCCACCTCATCCTAATTTTCCTAATGATTTCACTAAACCAACTCCTAACAGCCACTTTGGTATCTACTACAGATATGTTTATCAATCAATAAGGTATCATAGGGGCTTTTTAATTGAAAGCAATAAGAATCTCATTAAATTGCCGCATCTTGTGTGGAGGTTCATTATAAATGATGTGTGAAAGAAGTTTGGGGTTTCATTGTTGTTATATTTTTTTCAAAATCCCCTAAAGTCAGTGCTTCTGGAATTTCTTCAAAATGACCATCTAGCCTGAAATCTGAGGAGCATTTTACAACATGCAAATCTCTACATTGTTAGTGAATTTTTTGCAAGAATTACTCTGTGCGTTACCAAGAGCTCTTAAAAATAACAAGTAAAAACTGATGACCACTTCGTGAGACTTGAGCTGATTGTGTTAAAAAATGTACTTGCCTGCTGCATCTGATCTGCCTTCTTCATCACTGTCTTCTGCATCAAAAAGATCCCTGTCAAACTTCATCGGTACCTGGGACTGGCTGGATGCTACATGCTCACCAGGAGTTTGAAATTCAGCACCATCTTCAGCTGCCACCACAAGTTGATACCCAGTAGATGATCATTACATGTATTTCAAGTCTCTATTTCATGTTGTTCACCTCACCTCCTTCCTTTTCCAATGTCTACCTCATGCTTCTTCCAGTCAAATTCAGATAAATAATTAGTACCAACAAGAGTCTAGCAGCAATGGATCAGCTATATTAAAATAATATTACTACCAATATTCCCACATTCCTATTAAACCTGGCCTTTTTCTTAAATATACATTTGCCTGATGGTTGCTTCCCTTAGTTTAACCCTTGGCTTACAGTTGCACTGGCAAATTTCTGTCAGCACACCTAAGGCATGATAAGGATTCTAAGTTGTCAGTGATGTTTGGTGTCATGATCATGTCTTAAAAATAGGTGGAAAATGGTTTCCAATAATAAATGTTCTTTTTAAGCAAAACATTTAAATTTGATTTTAATTTTTTTAATTTCAAATTCAATGTACAAAAAGTGCACAGTAAACATTTTAACAAATCAGTCACTACTTATTTCAATACTTAGTATACAAAATGATTTAAAACACAAGTGCTTAGCTTTTCTAAAAAGAATTCAGACCAGTAAACCAATCCAGCGTCCAACAATTGTATTTTTAAAAGTAGGTAATGGATTCACTGTATCTTTTCTTTAAAACAAATACATGTAGACGTACTATGAAGAGATCTGGCATCTATATTTTCTTGGTGATCTTCACTAAATGAGGGTGCATCCATCTCACCCTCAGAGTCCGAACACATGTTCCTTTTGTCATCAGTCATCTGAAAATTAAGATCTCTTGGGTAGGCAATGGAAACAATGATCATACCAATTTACAAATGATTTATCAAAATGAGGAATGAGGATGACTGTTATTTCAACTGTATTAATTGTAAAGTGTCAGGGTTACAATTTGTGTTACACGTTCTCAACATAATGATAATGCATGCCCTATCCATGTTTAGGGATGCACTATGGAACTGGAACTACATGTAGTTGAAGCCAAGTCATCAATTCATTCAAATGTCATGATGATTTTAAAAATGTCCACACAGATAATTTATGTGTTCAGAAGCAGAAAATGGTTTGGAAAATAGTACAGGCGGGGAGATGGGGAGTGGGGGGTGGGTGAGTTTTATATGTAGAGGCAAGAAACACACTGAGTGTGAGTAAAGCCAAAAGGTGTTCGTCTATGATGACCGATTCATTTATACCCATTAAAGTCGATTTTCTGAAGGTTCTCTAGATTTAAAATAAATTAAAGTACCTCATCTTCGAACATTCCTTCAAGACGATCTGTTATTTTGAGTACAGAAATAGACAGCTTGGCACCAAAACAACATAATATACCTGTCAAGAGTTCTTCGGTTTTCCCGCTCCGGAAGCACCGTCACTATGAAGGGGGTGGGTGAGGCGACTGGGGTAATAAATATTCCCATATCCTTGTTGGTACACGGCCGTATACAAGGACACTGAAAATTAAGTTTATCATATTTCTCAAACTTATTTCGCTGTATAGTAAAGAAGACTAAGGTGGGAACGGTAAAACACTTGACTTTCATTCAAATACCCACAAAAATGAGTTTTAGCTTTTTGGATTTCAGAATTCGTCAACCTAATTTTCTGGGAGAGTTGCAGTCATGAAAAAGTCCATACTTTAGTACACCAGAAGAGCTTTATTATAAAGATCTTGGGGTAGGAATAAACAGACGGTACAGTGAGTTAGGGATGTGGAAGAGTCAAGAGTAAAAACTTTGTAAGATGATGGCAACTACGAACAGAACCCACAAAACTGAAATGCCAAATGGGGAACTGGGAGTCGAATCCACGACATGGATAAGGACGACTCTTACGAAACACGTCCGACAAATATGTTAATTTGTATCATATAAAGAGTTAAACGGATGATGTAAGCAATGGACAATAAACTGCAAGAAACGCCGCACATGAGGATCATGCATGCGCTTATATGTCTCTGAGATAACTCTCGCCAAATGTAGTGATCGTTTGTTCTAAAGTAATGTCCCTTGATGGGTGTACAAATAAAAACAAGAAAAGTCATGCCTTGAGAAGGTTCGATGGATCGGATGTACATGCAGTTACCGAAGATAAGAGGGTGTTGTGATTATGAGCTTGAAAACTATGAGCACACCAAAAATCATGAACTGTAGCACAGTTATTACTGAACAACTAAAAATACCATCCCATTGCTGTCGGTCCTTGTCGTCTGATCGAACTCTAAGCCTTGTAAGTCAAGTGTCATTCATTCATTCATTCTCATTTGTAATTCACTAATTGACAGAAATCACAAAGTGTTCATTCTTATTCTAATTCTTGAATAATGCTACTATTTTCAGTTTTACTGTCGTTTAAAATACACCAGACTAATTAGCATTGTATCAGGAAGAGGTTGGTAATTGGTTAATTATTATATAATTACTGGTAATCGCAATTCTAGTCATATTTCTTTTAATTTAGTGTAAGGCCAAGATATCGTCTAATCATCATCATATGTACTTGCGCTGGCACTTGCAGGCAGATTAACTATAAAAAAATCTTACTTCGCAGTTCACAATTGAATTTTTCTTACATAAATATAATATTAAACCTTGTGTTAAAATGTTTGAAATCTCCCAGATGGATTATAATCATAATAATGGTTTGATGTTCTGGACATTTAACGATGTTATCCGTTTGACTTGCTGAACTAGGACTCCTAGTAGGAGTTGGATCCTAAATATCATCTGTCATTTTCTTATGTGTATAACTGTATTTCGTTTTTCTTGCTGGATGACAAAACCTTTATGCTGTTGAGTGTTGTATGATTTTTTGAAAATATAAAATGTTTATGAACGATTATGCTATGTTGATTCAAATATAGTAAATACTAACATAGTGATAATATCAAAACACCTCTTTTCTTCCATTATGTTCACAATAATCCTATTAAGTTATTGACTGTCTTAGTATTTACACAAGAAACGAAAAGAAGCATTGTCCTTAACAGCCTATCAACATGTTAAAAAAAAATAAACATCGCCTACACCGTGATAGATAATCACACTCTTGAAGTACATTAAAATAGCTGTGCTTGTGGCACTGGTTTTTTCATCATAACAAAAACAGGATACTGAGCAATTGTTATCATACAAAATATTTTATGTCATTGTCACCACTGCTTATGATGATGGCATCTAGATAATTTTCTAAAAATGTTTTATCACAGTTGAAAAAAAAATTGAGGTGGGCTGGAGATATCGGCACTGCACTAGGTCAAAGTTGTAACTGAGAAGTAAGAATGTAGATCTGCTTGTCAGATAAAAACGATACAGGAAAATTATGATAGATGTACTGACCAAAGGGTTTATGTACTATTTAATAATATATTCTTTGGGGGTGGGGGTTGGCTTATGGGGTGCATGACTCTTTCTATTCTTGTTTAAAGGAATTGCAAATTGTCCTGTTGTTTCTGTTTGCTATAATCCATTTGGAAAAGGAATAAATTACATGCTATTGATGGTATTTTTCAAATATAGCTTTCAACAAGCAAAGTATGAGAACCCATCCAGTTTCAGAAGGCTTCTCAATCTCAGTATTGTGGACAATCACATCTATATTACAATACATATCTAGTTAACAACATTTAGTATGCATAAGGATATACACATTGCACATACCAAGAGTTAAAATTTACCTAGCAGGTGCCTGAAATCAAAATTGATTAGTCATAAGACTAATGATAATTAACTGTCAGTTGTGTGTTATGAAAATGGTTGAACCCAGATTCAGCTGTCTGCTATATCTAACGCAATTAGTATGAATACTGTTCACAGGGATTAGCATGGCAGCTGTAATTCTAAAGCTTCACCATGATGATGATTATTGTTCTTTACTCTTTTATGGTATATGTAGTATGAGAGAATGCCCATGAAGGCTTGTGTTTTTCATGTGACTTAATTTCTAGGTGACAGAGGAATGGATGAGGCATCTGTGTCAAGGCCATCTAACACCTGGGACAGATGGAAGCGGGATTAGTGTTTCCTTGGCAGAGCAGTACTTGGCTGCATCATGTCTAGCTCCTCCAGCTCCATGGATTCGAGTTACTATCAAAGTCTGGTCTTCGAAAGACCATAAAGCATATAGGTAGGTGCAGTTCTTACAAGACTATATCTCTCATACCGATATGTTTTTTTTTAAACCATATGAACAACTTGCAGAACTGTAGTAATGAAAACCATGGGTGTTGCCACTAGTACAACCCACACTGAGGCTTAGTTCTTGATGAATTTATCTGTTCAGCTATAGACTACAATTTATTCAGTTTGCTGAAGTTGTTGATAAATGTGTGTGTGCATGTGTGTGTGTGTGTGTGATGTACATATGTATGCATGTGTGACAGAGGAAGCACTTGTGCATTCACCATCAAATACACTCACACACTTAAATTTCAGCTGTTCCTGTCTTGTTCTTGCACACACATAAACATGCATCCACACATATATAGGGAGAATGCATATTTTTATTTGGTCGCTCGCTCTAGCTCTCTCAGCCATGCAGGCAAACATATAGAAGCAGAACTGTAATCTTTAAAATACAATAGTTTTTGAAAGTTTAGAGTTCTGAATTCAGTTCTGAATCTGAAGTCAAAGGAGTTGATTCAGTGATGATTAATTGTACATCCCTCTGAATGCTATTTGCAGATAGTTTTTGCAGTTTATTAAAATGTATTATAGTGATCTGGATTTTTCTAATGTGTGGTTGTAGGGAAACAACTTTTTCTCAACACCACACAGACTGTGGGATTTTGGAGCTGATGTCTGGTATTGGTCGTGATAATCTGCAGAACTTGTGGTGGTCCGCACAGCAGAAGTACTCCAAAGCACACCTAACTGACCATGAAAAACAACCACACAAACAGATGTTTAATCCTGAACACAGTCAGGAAGTGGTGAGTTGGTGGGTGGGGGGATGACCAGATTTTGACTGCTTTTATTAAAATGTTCCTTTGTTTGGTAGAGTGCCTCGTAATTTTCTAGTGTTTAGTAAAAACTAAAAACTGTGTATTGTTTATATTTGCTACTCATTCTCTGCATATAGTCAGAGTGGATTTAGGTAGCAATTTTGTTTAAAGCATCCAGCTGGGGCTCATAAAAAAACAATGACAGAGAAAAAGAATTTAAATCTGTCCATCTATAACATGATTCAGGTAATAAGTACTCCACTTTCAAAGCAGAATGTTTTAGTTATGATTTGTATGTTTTAGTTGAAGTAACAGACATTTCTTTCCAGCTGTCTGAAGATACCTGGCACTGGGTATGGAGGCTTTCACCCGACGTCCATATTAGACTTACAGGAGACGGTGCAACACTGGTTAGTGCCTATCCCCGTGCACCAACAAGAACATTGTCGATGGATCAGACAAGTCAAGGGCCACAAGACCAGAACCTGCACAATGTTCTTCCAGTGAAAGTGCTTGTGGAGGCAGGGAATGTATTTCTTTTTGTGCAGCCTTATGTGGAGTACACATTGCATCAAGTTGTGTGTTACAGTCCTGCAGTGCTGGAGACATGTCACGTTAAGTCACTGTTCATTGCATATCAGATTTTAAAGGCTATGTTCGCCATGCACAGAAAGGGACTGTGCGTTGGCTACTTATCACTCAATACTGTTCTTCTTGATTCACAGCTTTGGGCGTATATTCTTTGCCCTCAGAAGTATGCCCTCACAGAGTCAGTTCCTGGAAGTTGTGTGGCATCAGCGAAACAGCCTTATCAAGACCTGCCATGCTTGCCTTTAGACACTAGTACAGTTTGTTCAAATACAAAAGGTCAGGGTTTGACAGTTGGAAAAGATTCAGAAGGACAAGTAAAATTCCAGCTAGCAACAAGGACAAGCTGTGTTGGTTATTCAGAGGAGGCAGAAGCAATGCATGCGGAAGCCTGCAGCTTTCTCTATAGTCAGAGGTACAAAGACATGGCAGAGCAGGGGGTTGAAAAGCTTGTGGAAAAGTGGGTCCATCGGCAGCTAAGCAACTTTCAGTACCTGATGATTCTGAACCACCTGGCAGGAAGACAGATCAATGACCCCAACAATCACCCTGTGTTACCTTGGGTCATGGACTTTTCCAGTTCACACAATGGGTGAGCATTTCTGTGTGAAGTGTGGAAACTTGTGGCACTTACATTCTTTGGACTGAAAATGAAATCTGAAAATCAGTTGTAGTAAATACTAACCTTTTCTCTTTTTTTCTTTGTTTAATTTTAGCTTGGAATATGGATGAGTTTAAAGACAAGTTTTGGAATTTTACAAAAATATTTATGAGAGATGATATTTTTGTTAACAATAGTGACATTTGCAGAGAAACGATTTTCGTACTTCCAGCGCAGTATCATATTGTGCTTTTTCCTGAATGGCTTTACAGTTTGAAAGAGAATATTCTGTTTGTTACTATATGAGCTTTTCATATAAAAAGAAAAAAAGTATCCTCATGGCTCATTCAACAAAACGCTTCATATAAAGTGATCTATTTTTTGTAAATTAGTCATTGTATTTGGTGTTAAAGAATTTAAATCTTACTCTTAGAAGTGGTTTTTGTGCTCATATTTAGGTTTTAATTGTGCAAGCTCAGGTCTAGTATTTTTGATGGTTAAACGTGGCTTTTCAAATTTTGTATACATGCATATCCATCCATGTGAAAACTGTAACCATGTTAGATATGCACATTAAATGGATCCTGTAATTAAACTCAATTATGTGACTATAAATTGTTTTAAAATACGTGAAGATGGAGCATGAGATGGAGAAGTTTGAATGTGTGCTTTTGACTGTGCAGATATCGAGATTTGACGAAGTCAAAATACAGACTTACCAAAGGAGATGGTCAGCTGGATTTTACGTTTGGTCTTCAGACTGCATTTCCTAATCAGACATTAGACAACCCCGATCCAGACCACATACCACATCACGTTTCTGATGTTCTTTCAGACATCACTTACTATGTGTACAAAGCACGTCGTATGCCCAAGTCTATTCTGTGTGCTCATGTACGAAGCAACTGGGTGCCTCATGAGTATCCCTCCAGCATGCAACGTCTTCAGGAGTGGACTCCAGATGAATGCATTCCTGAATTTTTCACAGATCCAACATTGTTTCAGTCAATCCATTCAGATCTTCCCAATCTGGAAGTGCCACTTTGGTGCAGCAGTCCATATGAGTTTGTTGTTCGACACTTGTCTGTTCTGGAGAGTGAGCGGGTTTCAGAGCAGCTTCATCACTGGATCGATCTCACATTTGGCTACAAGGTAAGTCGTGAAGTGTCTTACATTTGCTTACAAGGTGAACGCTGAGGTATCTCACAACTGGTTTACAAATTTTCAGAAGTGTGCTGTAAATTTTTGACAACTGACTGGAGAATGGGTGACTGGTATAGATCACAGTTTAATTACTAGTCTTCTTAAGGCTTGTTTCAGAAATAGGTTTCTGTGGAAAGGATACAGTTGTATATGTTGTAGTGAACATCGAGCCGACAAAGTTGTGAAGACCTGCACAGTGAAGCTGATTTATCCTGTTAACCTTAAGTTGCTGTTTACAGCTTAGCGGCAAGGCAGCGGTTGCAGCGAAGAATGTCTACCTGCAGTTAGTGGATGGCCACAAGACACTGTGTTCCCATGGAGTACTTCAGCTCTTCACCCAGCCACATCCCCCTCGCCTGCCTGCTAGCTACCGAGCACTGGGTGGCCCTCCACGAGTGCCTCGTGGAGTTCTTACACAACAGGTTAGCAAACAGGATTTGCATCCTTTTAGGAGCTGACTAACATACTCTTATGAGCTGAATGATCTAATATGTTCTTTTGAGCTAATATGCTTTTGTATGTTTACATTGTTGAAAGTCAGAATATTTTTGCAAGTAGGAATCATTGTGTTTTTCTGTATTCTCACAATGAGGTGTTATTTTGAGACTGTTCACAAAAGCTACAGACATCCCTCACATCAACTCATCCTTGAAGAGAAGCACCAAGAAAATACATCTAATTAACTGTCATACAATGATTTTCTCTTGCATAGTCCTGCTGATTCTGACAGTAGCAATGACGTTACCTATACAGTGTGGAGAGCAGTAGAACCCACTGAAAATGGTGTATGTTGTCTTTTATAATTTTTATGGCACCGAGATGGCTAAAAAATAAACAGAAAGGTGCAGAGTGAATTTTTAAACAGAAATTGGAACTAAACATCATGACCAAAAAAAAAAAAATTTGCTAATCCGTCACTATGTATCTTATACTTCTGATTGGACTTGGACTACATTAGTATGTAAGCAAGAAGCAGATGATGCAACTGTAACCTACTGCATGCCAGCTTTGAGTGACTCGTGAACCATGGGGGGGGGGGGTCAAGTATTTCTTTCCAAAGGAGGCTCAACATGTCAGCATTCCGTGTTTGTAACACTGGTGATATCACAATGTAAAACAAATGTTGAATTTTTTATTTGTAGCATTACTCCATATCTGATAAGGGTTGCTATGTAGTTTGAGATGTGCATAAATGGTTTACCTGATTTGGAGTACTGTCACATTCTGTGACTTTCTGAATGTGCCCTAAGGGCTAGAGGAATCACTTCATCTTTACTATTGACCCAGCACCACAGCCTACCAGGGCACAACAACGTGCCATCTATGGCATGGCTGATCAGACAGCTGTCTTATTCATGGAGGAGTCTAGATTTGGGCTGGATGTTACAGATCTATGGCATGGCTGATCAGACAGCTGTCTTATTCATGGAGGAGTCTAGATTTGGGCTGGATGTTACAGATCTATGGCATGGCTGATCAGACATCTGTCTTATTCATGGAGAAGTCTAGATTTGGGCTGGATGTTACAGATCACAGCCAGGGTGCATGTAGAGCCCCATACCCAAGATTCCACTCCATGAACATTGCCCAGCATGACTGATATGCAGGCAGTTGTGTGATGGTGTAGGGTGGAATATAGAGGTGGATGTGTGATGGTGTGGGGTGGAATATGGAGGCAGCTGTCTGATAGTGTGGATTGAAATGTGGAGGCAACTGTCTGATTGTGTGATGTGGAATATAGAGGTGGCTGTCAGATTGTGTGGATTGAAATGTGGAGGCAGCTGTCTGTGTGGATTGAAATGTGGAGGCAACTGTCTGATTGTGTGATGTGGAATATGGAGGTGGCTGTCAGATTGTGTGGATTGAAATGTGGAGGCAGCTGTCTGTGTGAGGTGGAATATGGAGGTGGATGTGTGATGGTGTGAATTGAAATGTGGAAGCAGCTGTTTGATTGTGTGAGGTGGAATGTGAAGGCGGATGTATGATGGTGTGAATTGAAATGTGGAGGCAGCTGTCTGATCGTGTGAGGTAGAATATGGAGGTGTATGTGTGATGGCATGGATTGAAATGTGGTGGCAACTGTCTGATTGTGTGAGGTGGAATATGAAGGCGGATGTGTGATGGTGTGAACTGAAATGTGGAGGCAGCTGACTGTGTGAGGTGGAATATGAAGGTGGATGTGTGATGGTATGGATTGAAATGTGGAGGCGACTGTCTGATTGTGTGAGGTGGAATATGAAGGTGGATGTGTGATGGTGTGAATTGAAATGTGGAGGCAACTGTCTGATTGTGTGAGGTGGAATATGAAGGCGGATGTGTGATGGTATGGATTGAAATGTGGAGGCGACTTTCTGATTGTGTGAGGTGGAATATGAAGGTGGATGTGTGATGGTATGGATTGAAATGTGGAGGTGACTGTCTGATTGTGTGAGGTGGAATATGAAGGTGGATGTGTGATGGTATGGATTGAAATGTGGAGGCGACTGTCTGATTGTGTGAGGTGGAATATGAAGGTGGATGTGTGATGGTGTGAATTGAAATGTGGAGGCAGCTGTCTGATTGTGTGAGGTGGAATATGAAGGTGGATGTGTGATGGTGTGAATTGAAATGTGGAGGCAACTGTCTGATTGTGTGAGGCGGAATGTGTGTGCCATGCAAGACGGGTCTCCCCATGCTACAAGACAGCTGCCAAGAACTGGAATGCAATCCTCTACCCCTTCATCACTCTTGTGGATGACATTTCCTGCCATCATTGATCTGATCTGAAATTGTTAATCGGAACCTGGGGGAGAAGGGTGTTGTGTGCATGGAGTTGGGGGCAGTTCTCCTGACCTGCATCTGATTTATTAGGTTTGGGGCATAATTGGACAAGCTGTCCATGCAAGTCAGCTACCCTCTCACACTGGCACAAGTGGGGCACACTTTTCACTGTAAGTGGGAACGTTTCCCCAGTAGCAGATCAGCACCATGAGGAGGCTCTGCCAAGGTGTCCAAGAGGCATGTGGAGATCACACATGCTGCAGACAGCAACCTCCTTTGCATCATGAGGCATTACCAGACCATCATACAGTCATGTGGTCACATACACTACAGTCACCAGCCTTATTTGCACTGTGAGGAGGCATTACCGAACCATCATACAGGCATGTGATCACATACACTACAGTCACCAGCCTTATTTGCACTGTGAGGAGGCATTACCAGACCACTTTAATAGTGGCGAAAGAGTGAGACTGAAAGTATGATAAGGATAAATAAAAGAAGGCAGGGTCTTTTCTTAGAAAAACTATATATCTCTCATGTCTCATGTTCCTCGTGTTGTGGAAGTTGAGTGTAAGCGAATGTGCCCGTGCCCTTGATCGCCTGGTGTGTGAGTGGAAGGTGAGGGAGTGTGTGACGGTGCTATTCTGTAGCTATTCTGTGAGTGGAAGGTGAGGGAGAGTGCGACAGTCCTATTCTTTAGCTATTCCATATGACTACTGACATACTGGCGGTTCTTGTTTCTGCCCAAAGGAATGTGTGATGCGGTTTTCATTTGCTTATCCATGTGATATATAAAACCACTTTTTCACAACTATATTATTCTCAGTCCTTAAAAAATGTGGAATTGCATACAAATTTTAAATGCTTGTAATTCACAACATTCTGCATGTCATGGTATCTGTTGCAGTTATTGCATACACGTCAGCCCTTGGGCCAAGAGGCATCAGTTAGTGAAAGGAGGTAAGCAATATTCCATCAGGATCAAACAGCACACATTTAAGCAGGGAAATTAGTTCCATAGGAGCCAGTGGCTGCTGGTAGTTCCTAAATGTAGAGTTTCAAATAATGGTGCAAACAGTTTTGAAAATGCTTGTAATCACACATCTTTTGAATAGAGTTCAAAATACTTTTAAATAAGGATTTTGGAAGAATAAAGTTTGCTTTGAAGTGATTTCAAAATTGTGTTTTGGGACCAGTCAGTTTAGTTTTTGTGAGTAGGGGAACAGAAAAACTACTTGGACTAGGAACAAAAGTGTTATGACTGTTCACCGTTTACATGTATACACATCTTGCACCTTGATCCTATGAAAATTACAGTACAAAAGAATCAGCCATTTGCAGCAGAAGATGAATTTTTGCAGCTTTAGATTTGGATATCTAATATATAAAGCTGAATGTGTGTGTGTGTTTATTTGTTATACAAATCTGCACACCTGAACTGATCCACACCAAAATCGGCACGCGGGTTCCTTTTTCACCTGCAGATGGTCATAGGCCATATTTTGACCCTATAATAACTTACTAAGATGTATCTATAGATGAAATAAATATGACAATGTCTTTACAGGTGTAAATGGCACAGCTTGCAAGGGAGATCAGCAAAGGGGCGAGGGTGTTTCCTTTGGGGGAGGAGGGGTTAGGAGTGGGGTTATTGTAGGGGTAGGCGTTAGTTAAGGGGTAATGGTAGGGGTGGGCAGGGTAAGGCTTCAGATTATGATGTCTCTGAGTTGATTGGCTAAACACAATTGTGACTTTTTCATGCTCTTTATTCAAAGGAAAAATCCCGGGGAGTGCTGGATTCTCTGGCTAGTCAACTTATAAAATTGCTGGATACACTCAGTGGGCACTATGAGCATATAGAACACTTTAAAAGATCAGTTGCCATATCCAGCTTTTCTGTTTTCATGGTTGAGTATCTGTATTTTATGTTTCTTGTCACAATACTGGACCATGACCCAGATGTATCCTTATTTATTATACTAGTATAAAAATACATAACTATTGTTTTACTGATGTGTATGTCTTTTTTAGCATAGGAATCCAGGATATCCAGACAGAAAACACCAACCCCAAACTTGCGGTAATCCACCTTCCACCAAGTTACGACCCACTTGAAGACTTGGAGCGGTGTGAGAACCTGCTGGCTTTCAAATTCAAGACTTTGTTGCTTCCTTCTCAAGATCAACCCTTGGAGTCAGACGAACCTCACGAAACAAGTGTATGTTCTTTATTGACATGACTTATATTGACTATATCAATTTTTTTCCATATTCTGTAGGATTTTCAAGCACCACAGAAAACTTAGATGTATTTTTCCTTCCAAAACCAAGTGCCAGGGCTTAGCGGTTGTAATTATCATTGCTAATCCTTGTAGTTTATTTCCAGACAACTATCATAGGAATTGCTGAATATCATATTTCAGAAACTGTAGCTGCTTATGTTTCATTCCTGCCAGAGGGAAAAAGAATAAATTTGTTTCAAGTTATAATTTGTATGCTGGGTGTCTGTGTCTGTGCTGTCCTTTCAAAGGAAGTGTTGACTTTTGGACATGTTTGTTGCAGGTCCAGACAAAGCATCATACAAGCCATGCAGTCACTCAAGATGTTGTTGCATTTCTGTGTTTAATCTGCGAAATCTTTCTCGCTCCCAAATTGCGGCTACAGGAAATAAAACCTTCTTTGAAAACACGTGTCAGGAAGATTAAAAAATTGTGCACTGGTGACATGTCGCTGATCCCTAGGTACAGTTAAAGTGATTTGATCTGGTGTATCTGTTTTAAAAGTTTCATGTATTTTACCTGAATTATTTAATGTTAGAAATGGTTTGAAGGTTTACCAGTGTGCAAAACTGTTGTAAATGACAAAATTTAGCCCTTTGCAAAATAAATAACCAAGTTTGAGCAGTGAATGTTGTTCTGCAGATCTTCAAACAGCATTTCTTAGTCTCACCTTCCACTCAAAAAGAAGTCTAGTACACGTACACATGTATGCTTACATTCACATATGCTTGCTGACAAAATTCAGCAACACCTTTTTTCCCCTAATTTTTCTAAATACAACAAGAAGTACTTGAAACGCTCAAAGTAACTGAATGCAGATGCATGCGTCCAAGGGAGCTTACCATACCCAAACACGTAGCAAAGAGAGGGTTAAAAGAAAGGGACTGGGCAGATCCGCCCTTTGGGATCTGCCCAGTCCCTTTCTTTTAACCCTTTCTTTATAATTTAAGCGCTCGGTGCTTGTTTGTTGTTTATTAGTCCTGATTTTTCTACCAGGGATTTGGGTTTTTTTTTTCTTGCTTGAAATTGAAGCGTTGTAATGTGGATTAATATTCAGTACTGTTAACATCCATGTCTGTCTGTGTAATGTGTCCCTCTAAGTCACATTAGATTTATTACGGTGTTTGTTATGCAGGCCTTTTCAGAAGGCTGCTCGCCTGCTGTGGG
>SMGT01003989.1:80452-108978 GCA_004794575.1 Lanistes nyassanus
CCGGTGGACACCGTTCAGTGCTCAGCTCTTATGGCTGGCCCTTGAGTCCCACAGGTTGGTCTGGTCTTGCATCAGCAAGCTCCAGTCCTCCCTTCCTCGCTGCATTTCTGATGGTCGCTGATCGACCATTGCAGACGTATGTTTGGGATGCGATGGACATGTCCGGTGTTATGGTTTCTGCTGTTCGAGATGTCAGCAGTCCATTTCCACCTAGGGCTGTGGGGTTTTTTCCGCCCACACACAGACTTCGCTGCCTTGCGAATCTGGTTTTGTGCACTGACGAGTGTGTCGACGGCATCTGTTTGCAGTGTCGTGCACACACTGTTTACTTTGGTGCTGGCTACTCAGGAATCTTACCTGTTTGCCATGACAGACGTCACAGCCTCTGTCCACCAATTTGCACAGGGCACGGCCCACACCATCCCTCTTGTTTGGGCTCTCCCCAACAGGAGGCAGATGTGTGCTTTGGCTTTCTGAAGCGTCGGTTTGAGGCCTTGCTCTCTCCTACCAGGAGTCATGCAAGCACTCTCCCGATGGGCCACGGTCAGTGGCTTTCGAAGCCAATGACTGCCACCAAGTCCTCGTCCAACAAAGGAACTAGGCACTCGACCTCAAGCTGTCAGTGTGCTCATGGTCTTACGCAGCTACCCAATCACACACTGCTTACAGCGCCTTTGTGATGCGGACAGGGTTCAGTCTGCTTTGGGAGCTTGCTCCCTTTCCTCTAGCACGTTGTTCGTCCCCGCTCTCTCTGCCTTCATGGCAGACGTAAGCGGGTGGCTCTGGACTTGGTAGTGGCCACCATACTGCAGTCAGCTGCAATGGAGCGGGTTCCCCACCCATTCCAGCCTGGTTTTAGTGCCTTATTTCCCAGTCATGCACGCGACTGATGGGTCCCATCTTATGTTGGGCCTTTAGCCCCCTCTGCACTTGCTCTTCGCTGGAAGAAGACGCTCTCCCAGTCTCGAGTATTTCTTTCTCTCCTTGACAACTTGGGTGTTTCCATGATGTCTCAGGAGTTTTCTGTGCTCTTCAGCACAAACGGGGGCTTCACTTCGTGCATACCATGTAGACTGGGTGCTTCTCGCAGTAGAAGCTAGCCCTTGACACTTGCACACGCATGTGCCCATGTCGCAGGCGTGTCTGCTGAATTTCCCTGAATCTCAGCAAGTCACTCTTCATGCTGTAGTCCTTTCTTGTTCTCAGCATGACATTCGACGCAGTTGTCTTGACGGTCCTTTTGCGCTCCGACGCATCGACCTCTCCAGCAGTTAGTTGGTACCCCGTTGGCGGGTGGTCCACTTCACTGCACAGCAACTGCTGTCGTTGGTGGGAACGATGGTGTCACTGACTCCTCCGCTGTCAGTCCTGCGACCCATCCAGTGGCCCTGCATTGGTTTCAACACCACATGCTTCAGCCTCGGTTCCAGCCATAGACCTTCCGGCCTCCTGTCTGCAGGTTTTCTGCACCATGTCGCTTCTCGCACTTGGTCAGAATTGGAGGCGAACTAACCCTTCACCCTTGGGTATGGTGTACAGTTCCCTTCTCCCCATTGTGCTGCCCACAGCACACAGGGACAGTAGACCTCTCCAGCTCCCTATTGGTCTTGGCAGACGGTCCTCTCCTCAGTCTCAGCTGCGTGGCTGTGCAGGTATCAGCCCTCGCCACCCTCCGCCGCTTTGTGACACAGGAAGTGTGGTAGCCGGTCCTTGTAGGTTCAAGGTGACGGGGCCTCCACCTTCTGGTCTCCCACCGGAAGTTTCACAACCTCCAGGTGCGAGTCACCGGCAAACCCTTTCCGTTCATCCCATGCTCATGAGCTTTGCTCCTTTGAGAGGGTGGTTTTTCCGGTGAGGGCGGCGTTCATCTAGTGGCAGAGAACGCAAGTTTCATCTCTCCTCCCTTTGAGGTCTGCATACAGCTTCTTTCGCTGCCCTGACTTGCAGTAATTTTTGCACAGCCAGGAGTGGCGTTTGGCCGTCTCGTCTGTGCGGCCCACGCTGCTGGGAGGAAGACGGGCGTCCACCATGCGTGCATTGGCTCTTAGTCTCTTTTCTGGCCATCGTTATGGTCATGTTCAGAGTCCCTGTGACTGGTTCCTGACAGTCGCACTCTTGCCCTGGTCCACGCTCATGCCTGCTTCCACTCCAGACTTTTCAGCAGTCCGGACTGAGCTTGCATGCGTACAGCCTCTGACACACCTTTCTGCAGTCAGGCAGACTGCAAGAGATTCGATCTATTTTTCTCTCACTGTGTCTCATCTTTTGTGCGGCTTGCTTCCTCCATGCCGTCTACAAAAGAAGGGTGTCAGAGCTCTCCCAGCGTTGGTTACTGCCTACTTAGGAGGGCCAGACGTGGACCTAAGCATTTGCTTCTTAGGTGCCCAGGCTCCTAGAAGTTGTGCGGGTCGCCTACTGCCGCTCTGAAGATCCTTCTTGCCTCTGGATCTTTTTGGCCGCCGGGAGGACGGCATTTGTGGTGGCGACTCCTTTCGTCACCCATCGCCTCTAGTCAGTTCCGTCCTCCCAACCCTGGTAAGCTTTTTTGGTGGTATCACCCACCTCCTTTTTGTGCTACTCAGCACTTTGGGTCATGGTACAGTATTGTGACAAGAAAATGCAAATTTCTTATCTAAATTTGTGTTTCTTTAAACAATACTTACCATGACCCATCAAAGACCCACCCTCCTCCCCGCTGATGGGTTTCTGGCATGAGAAAGTCAGATTGACCTTGTCAGTGAGCTGTGCGCACGGGTGGCAAGAGGTGTGCGCATGCGCGGAGGGGCCTTACCAGGGTTACCTTGGTGGGTTATTTTTGTTTTTAAGGTGCGGTTAGGGGTCGCCAAAAGAGATTTTAGCACTTTGGGTCATGGTAAGTATTGTTTAAAGAAACACAAATTTAGATAAGAAATTTGCATTTTCTTTAGCAATACCATGACCCATCAGTCACTAGGGAGTGGGGGGTGTCTGTGTCATGGGAATTTTGGCAAGAGCCATGATAGGATAGTTTTCTTAATTCTAGATAGTAACTAGTGAGGCAGAGGCCACTCAGTTTGCGTAATTCACTAACAATTCCTGGTCATCTCTCCATGGGTAGCAAGGGCTGTCGCAGTCGATTTATGGGGCTGGCACCGGAGCAGCCTGCGTCCTATAAGGAGGTTTCGCTAACGCTTCCTGGTCATCGGGTGGGGCTGGCAGATGCATGAGTTTGTACCCGCGCAGCCTGACAGCCGATCATGCATGAGAGGAGAGGGGCGATGTTGCCTGGACAGGTTTATGGTCCGGAGATGTGGCTCATACCCTGGGTTGACCAGATTTCCTAACCGCCTGCTGACGAAGCATCTGCTGCTGGGTGGTCCTCTAGACCAATATAGGGTAGGGGTTTCGCGACCCTTGTTGTCTTTCTCTGGAACTCGGCTAGTGCAGCGTCGTGGTGGCTTGTCTCTTCGTGTACCAAGTCTCTGGCTGTAAGTTCTGACTGGTTGAGGAGTGGACCCTGCTCTGTGTGAGCAGTAGAGAATCGAGGGGAGAGCAGAATCCATGTAGCGCCAAGTCCAGTGTGTGTCTTCGGCTGAGGAATTTCTGTCTCCACATTCCAACGGACAGCGCAAGTGATCCAGTTAAGTACCTGATAGCTGGTTGTGCTGTAGGCCCGTTAGAAATAGTATACCGTAACCTGCAGCTGCCTCATAGTGTAGGCATAGCTATGTGCAACGTTGGTATCTGTTGCGTAGGACTTAATGCATGTGTTGCGCAAGTTAACAGAAACAGTACCATAAGCAAGTAGTCAGTTGTAGGCCGGTAAACCCTAGAAATAGTACTTATAAAAGTAACGTAGGCCATTGTATCATTGGCCTCTGCCTCACTAGTTACTATCTAGAATTAAGAAAACTATGCTATCGTGGCTCTTGCCAAAATTCCCATGACAGTCTGGTCGGAGTCTCTGTCAACTCGAGTGGAAGAGCTGTGGCACTGGGCTCGTGTGCACATCTTCTTTCTTTCTGCCACACATCGCCGGCTCAGCCAGTGTGTTGGTGGACCTTCTCAGTCGCCCACACACAGTGCTGCAGACAGAATGGATGTGGTTCCATCAGTCTGCATCTTTTGAACCGCTTAAGATAGCCTTTCTGATTCTTCTGGCCTCAGGATGATGTGCCCGTTCGGTGCATACCTTGTCGGGTCTGGACTCAGATGTTCAGAGGGAGCATGATGGGTCCATTGCCTTCCTCCCTGACTTTCTGGCCGAAAATCAGAGACCAGGAGGGGGTGCCCCTGGACCCCACCAGGGGCCTTACAACCAGTTTCAGGTTCTTGGAAATTTTGCAGTAGCACCCATGTACTTACAGCATCCTGGGGCAACAAGCTTGTTTGCCTTCACTGATTCTTTCTGGCACACACTGACTTTGCTGGAAGTAGAGAACTAGTTTTACTTCTGGAACCTTAATGATAAAAATTAATTTTTGTAGCCTGAACTGCACCATCTCACCGCTTAACATTCACAGCAACAGAAATCTGAATGGAGTGAAAGGTTTTATGAATCCAGATGGTTACCAGATGTGCAGCAATGATGTCGTGGTTTCCTCGCTAGGCTGACTTAGTGTATCCATAAAGAAACCATGCAAACTTCTTATTTGTCTATTTCTTGTGACAACAGAGTTGTGTTTGAATGACTGTAAAATTCTTTATTTTCATATTTGTACATGCAGCTTAAAGCCTTTAATAAGAGCCGGCTTGTGTCTTCATCATTTGATGGTGCCTTCAAAGTTTGGAATGTGGATGGTGGTACAGAAGTAAATTCTTTGAAAGGTAGGACAAGTTTTTAAAATGCATTTCTTTTTGTTACATATCTAGTACTTTCTGTGTTTGTGTGCGCTGTTTGCTCATATATTAGTTTCCAATTTGTTATACACGTAGTACTGTCTGTGTTTGTGTGTTCTGTTTGCTTATATATTAGTTTCCTGTTTGTTATACACTTAGTACTGTTTGTGTTTGTGTGTTCTGTTTGCTTATTAGTTTCCTGTTTGTTATACACTTAGTACTGTCTGTGTTTGTGTGTTCTGTTTGCTTATATATTAGTTTCCTGTTTGTTATACACTTAGTACTGTCTGTGTTTGTGTGTTCTGTTTGCTTATTAGTTTCCTGTTTGTTATACACTTAGTACTGTCTGTGTTTGTGTGTTCTGTTTGCTTATATATTAGTTTCCTGTTTGTTATACACGTAGTACTGTCTGTGTTTGTGTGTTCTGTTTGCTCATATATTAGTTTCTTTTTTGTTAACTTTGTTAGCCTCCCTCCCAAAAGAAAAGAAAAAGTTATTTGCTCATAATGGAAAACCAGAATTGACAGTTATTGTTTCATCTTGCCAAAGTGATTTGCTTTTTGACAGCTCAGACTGAAATGATAGGCAAACATTGTCACATGCAGATTCATCCATGTTTTCCCTCATGTGATTGAAATTGCTCTAAAGAAAAGCTGACACAAACATCATTTTATACCTTATTAAATCCTTGCCAGATATCTCATGAAAAATTAAAGTAAGAATAAATTAATGAAAAGGTAATGGATGACCTAGTATCTCTTTGGGGGGGGGAGGGCTGTAAGGGAGTGGGGTGTTTGAGATGCCCACTTTTCTGTGGGCAAACATCATGAGAGGGGTGCCCCATCTCCTCTCCCTTCCTGCCTTACCCTTCTTGACTCATGAGTCAGGTATCCATTCACAGCTGGGTGTACGGGGGAAGCATGGTACAGTGGACAGGTATTCAACCAGCGCCTTCCCCAGGTCATATGGTCACATGGCCTTGAACCCCAATCTAATTTTGCATTTCCAAACTGACCCAGAGATTAAAATGTAAACTCTTATTAAAAAGAATGTCAATCAAATCATTTAAAATCATAAATATTCTAATATACATCTACTAAGAAAGCATTTGAAACGGATTATGAAAATGGGGACCAATCAATCCAGGATGCATCAGATACAGTCAGCGCCTCTGTGTTTCTTTGTTTCCTACTGATAACCCTAAGAGTTTTTCAGACAATATTGACCCATGCCGGAACATTTGTTGTCAAGTAAAACAAGTGAGATGTTGGGATAAACAAGAAGGGGGTAAGAATGGACTGCTAAGAGAGAGTTTGCCATGTTTTGTCTCTCACTGTAACAGGACCAAACGACCCTGTCCACTGCTTCAGTTTCTACAGAGACCAGGTGCTTAGTGTCACGACTACAAATCGAATAGGAGTCCATTCCACCATTGGTGAACATGTGAGTTCTGAAAGATAAACAGTTCATTTTTTAAGCACTGTTGGCAAACATGTCAAGATTGAAAGATAAACACTAAATGTGTGTTCTTTCCAGTGGCAGATGTGAGTTTTGAAATGCAGTAGATGCATTTTCCCCATTGCTGGCAAACGTGAGCTTTGAAAGATAAGCAGTAAATATTTTTACATTCCACTCTTGCTCACATCTCAAAAGACAAAAACAAAGTGGTCCCATGATTAGTGTAGCTATTTGCTAGCAAGTACAATTTTTAAGATTAGTGTCCCAAAAGATCAGCAAGGCTAGAGAAAACCAGAGTATTTAAAGATAACCGGTAATTGTCCCAAGTCTCAGCAAGGCTAGAGAAAGCCAGAGGCAGCCAAGACAGTAAGTTTTGCTTAACATAGAAAATACCTAATACCTTGGGGATTCTATAGAGAATATATTTTAAATAGGATAATTTCATTTTAATGTTGTCGCTGATTTTGCTTGTACCAGTGTTTATGTCTCCACAGGATGCTGTTATTAGCCAGATAATGTCATGTGTTTATGATTCAGTCTGTAGCGTCGACTGTGTGTGAATGCCTGAGAAAATGTTAAGAGAGATGTTTCATGTAAAGGAGATACATAATTTGTGGTAGCGGGTAAATCTACATTTGACGGTACTTTACTGGTACAGCTAACCCTAATGTTTATGTTTTCAGAATTGTACAATCTGTTTGCAGCAAGTGAAAATGTGTTTCAGGCATCATTCACAAGTGTCAAACTTCGCTCAGATACATTCAAGGGTGTGGTAACAAACATGGCTGTGCTTCCTCTCAACAAAAGTCTGTTGTTGGGCGCTGATAATGGGACTATTCAGCTGTTAGCCTGATCGTGTAGATTATAGTTGCATCCTGGTTTCCGTTCTCATTGTCTCAATGTCAGCGACTGCTTATGTCGTTCACATGCGGTGGATCATTGGTTTATTTATACCTGGAATTTTGCAAAGGTGAGACTTACTTCGTCATTTGTGTGCTTTTCAACAGTAAGGTGTCTTTATGTGAAATTATTAGGGTGATGATAAGGTGTCTTGTGAACAAAATTTATGCACTGATAGCAGTGTGCATTCTTTATGCATAATTCACTTTGTGACTTTGTTATGTGCAGCAAAATGCGAAAGTGTCTTACTCTTAGAATTATCCTCAATTTGATATTGTTCTCTTGTGACTGGATTTGTGTATCTTGATCAAGCAATAACATTCTGTTTTGAATGTTTGGACATCTGTGAAATTAAAAAAAAGAAACTCAACTTTAGAAGGTTGCCTAATGATCAGATTTTTAAGGTTAAAAATATTTCTGTCATGATTTCAGAATTTTTTTTTCTGAGAAGGATGTCAGTATTTATGCAAAATCTTCTCCATGCAATGAACCTTGCACAGTTTCACAAGTTGGCAGAATCAAATTTTAGAGTCAAACAGTTGTCAGTAG
The DNA here is from genome assembly GCA_004794575.1 of Lanistes nyassanus. Classification (NCBI taxonomy): domain Eukaryota; kingdom Metazoa; phylum Mollusca; class Gastropoda; order Architaenioglossa; family Ampullariidae; genus Lanistes; species Lanistes nyassanus. The sequence goes on from SMGT01003989.1 coordinate 88,178, forward strand.
CTTATTGCAATAATAACAGTGAGTGTATTTTTTTAAGAACATAGTACAGCAACGTAGCACAGCAACGTAGCACATAAAGCTCGTTCTGTGCAGGTAGAATCCACCTAATCTTACCTTCTTTCACACCTTTTCTCAAAATCCACCGACAGGATGAATTTTACCTGCGCCTCACCTAACAACAAAATATTTTCAGACAACAACAGGCCCCTGGCACCTGCCTGGTATTATCTTGGGAGGAAGACAAGTTTATAAAATTTTGATGAGAAAACTGGGGCAACATGTAAAACTTTGAACATAGCATATGCTAGTAACACATCAATATGCAAAACACTGCAATTGTTCTTATGCTGTACATGGCTGCTGGGAGTGGATGAGTGACAAGAGCATCCCTCCAGGGGAACTTGACACATGAGCCATTGCTTAAGCATTTTGCTGTGTGTGTCTGGGTGCAATATCAACTCTCTAGTCTGAAGTCATTTCTCATGGGTCATACACCATATGGAAATTCATTGTAGATTGTTAGAGACCTTCAGTTTAAGAATTTGATAATGTGATCAGATATAAGTTGTTAAGAGATCTTCATGAAAATTCAGTGTCGAACAGTGGTTTCAAAATAATGCTTTGAACTATTGTGGGTAGTCTTATTAATGTTTTTTAACTTGCATCTCAGGTAAGACATCAGTGTGCTTTCTTTCTGTGTATTTGACTTGAGGTGCAGTTTGGACAAATTTCTCTTTACTGTCTTGGTGTGAAAATGTAGGAAACTCACAGAGTGTCTATATATTTTTCCTCTTACAGTAGTAGTTGCCACAAGATTGCCTTTATAGGTCTTGAAAATATGGTAGTTGTCATTACTTTTGTGATCTTTCAGAAAACCATCTTTAAATTAATATCTAGGTTTGAGACCAAATTAATACACCATTTCAGAAAGATTTTATCATCATAAAATGATATATATATATATATTGTGTGTGCATGAAATTGATGGACTGGATTGGTTTGTTACTCTAGAACAAATATTTGTATGTGTAAACAGTTAATAATTTATTGAAAAAAGTTGTTAGCTTAAAAAGAGTTGCAACTGTTTGTGAGAAACATTTGATGAAAATGAAAGGTGATTTATCTCCACTATATAGTCACATACACAGCAGTTTCCATAGCGAAGTGTGAACCCTGAAGAGGGATGGAGTGATTTAAGTATATTTTACACACTTTTATCAATTCTCCCACATGTATCCATTTTCTTTTTGGTGCATATATGAAATACTCTGTTTGCAGGCAGCACTCAAATCATTTGTTTGATCAACATGAAAACACTAATGCAAAGGAACTAGCGTGAAGGTCACCGATAAAAATCATTTGATTAATCAGTAATGTAAAGCACCAGTTGATATTGGAGTTGGAGAAGGGGCAGTCTCCCCAGTGCCCAACCTGCTTTTTGGCAACCCCTTCAAAATTATGTTGTGATCTCACTGCTGGTTAAAACAATCCTCTGAAGGAGAATCCTTTTAGATGAGGTTCAGTCACCTTGCAAAACACAAACCAGATTTGCAATACCGCACTCAACTTTTGTCTAAAACTGTTATCACACTTTCACTATCAAGTATGAATGCATACATGCAATGTGCTTTTGCTTGAAAGTTGGCTGTAATTGTTTTTCAGAGTGAAATGAATGGTGATGTTATTGAATCTTGTTTACTGCAAACTGTTGTTATGGGAGTTATTCAGTTTTTACAGTGTTGTCGCTTGGAGACGTCTGGACAGGCCTTAGCTAGTCACACTTTGCAGCATTTTTTTAAGGTCTACATCATCCAGTATTAATAAATATTGTTGGAGTTGTTTTTTTTAATTCCTAAGAGTTTATATGCTAGAATGAGCTGTTGAAGATATGTAAGAGACAGATCACAATTCACAAAGCAGATACATTGATCAAGCATTTTTTAACTTTAAATGTCAGAAGAAAGCTGTAGAAGGCTAGGGCCCTTTGCATCCACGTCTGCTATAAAGGGGCCTGGGGCCTACTTACTGATTTGAGTTCCATAGGTACCTTTGGTGATGCAAAGATGCAGGTGTTGCTGTGTCCCAGTAATTGGCTTACTTCCGTTATGCCTTTCTGAATCTTTAGTCTTCTTTTCCATTGGCCACTCTTGCACCATGAAGGTGCTCTCTTAGACTTAATGCAACCACAAACTGCCACCCAGGAAAATTGTCTAATAGAGCACTTTCATGGTAATAAATTTTAAGCTGTCACACGAATGTGATTTGATTCGCAGCAAAACCAAAATCATGATGATTCAATGTAAAAGCTACATTCAGTTAGTTTTCTCATGCAACACAGCACATAAAACTGATTCGTGCAATCATGATTCGCTGCTCTAGATATAATGAATCACATTTCATGATTCTAAGTGTGCCAGCCAATGAAATATACCCACGTAACTACAGATGCATTAGAGAGCATGCCCTGAGCAATGACAAAGCGCTAAATTTAGAACCCTGACCAACGTCAACCCACCTGATTGGGGGAGACGCTCAGTTTGAAAGTTTGACTGACGACGATGAGAGAACAGTGCAGACGAAGGACAGCTGACACAGCAAGCGAATGACGCCGTTAGCACTGCGAGTGCCTAGACACCATAGCAGAACCCTTCATCTGCACTGAAAGGCCAGAGGAGGATCGGCCTGGTTTTTTTGTGTTAACCCTTCTGCCAAGACGGAAGCGCGTGACCCCCCCCCCCTCCTGAGTGATGAAACGTGTTCAGGTAGGTGTGGAATGTGACATGGCAGCTGTGACATCAGTGGACATACCCATGTGTTCCCGGTGACAGATAAAGCTGGGGTCAGTCTTAAGTGCTGTTGCTGCAAGAGTGTGAAGAGAGATCCCTTCAAGGGAGAGATGTCTAGTTGCGATTGTCTCTGGGTGAATCCGATACCTAGGCTGAGTGCTGCCCTTAAATGAACTTTTGAGGATTGACCGAGAGAACAGTGATTTCCACGTTCTACAAACTTTGTTGTTAGCGCAACGCGTCCAAGCAGTGTGGTGCAACAATATATTGGCCTGTGTGGATACTTTAGACATCAAACTTCACTTTTCTGTGTGTTTGACCCGAGAGGCTTTTGTTCATAAAGTTGGAGATACCAGAAATTTAGGTGTGTGTCGATGTAATGACCTCGTAATACAGCATGAATATTGTAGTGAAAAGGACAAACATTGGGTCGGAGAACTGAGAGAAATACTAAGCAGTAAAGAGAATGTCAGTTTTACTCTAGCTTTGAAATCCTTTGTGGATAATTATCTGCTATTAGTCTGTGTGAAATACTTTAAAATCCTACGTGGATAATTGTTATTAGTCTGTGAAAACGCTTTGAAATCCTTTGTGGATAATTACTCCTGTTATTAGTCTGTGTGAAAACTCTTAAGGTAACAGAGAAACAGAGTTTAAGATCAAATTGACTAGAAAAGTGATGTGTTCAGAATATTGATCATCTGTGAATAATTGACTTTGTGTAAAAATGTGAAGGAGCCGCAGTTGGATTGTATCGTGATACTTTTCGATAGATGAATGTGAGAAGAATAGCCATTCTAGTTGGTTTGCACACACGTGCACTGGTTTGTGAAAGTTAGTTGGAAGGCGCTGTGTACGTAAGAATTGTTAAGTGCATGTGTATCAGAGAGCGAGTGCGAGCATGTAGTTTAATAAACAAGTCCTTTTTAAGGAAAATATTTCGTGTCTCCTGTCTTGTGTTTTGTGTTGGTGAGGAGTTGGATGCAAGACGAGCCCCCACACACCCTTGCTTGCTTGGTGAGTGGAAGGTTGACTGAGTGGTGTGTGACAACCCATCAAGATCTGATGCCTTGACTGTTTCCAACTGATAAAAGCATAGCAGAAGTAACAGGACCACTTGGAACTTTATCAATTGAAAATATACCAGTTCTGATCGAAACATTTCAGTCCTATGAAGATACTTGGGATGTTAGACATAAACCTTATTGAAATTAAGTGAAGAAAGCGCTGTGGATGCGTCCCAATCACTGACCTACAGACATGCAGGTCAGTGATTATGACAGCTGCGAAAATTGGGAACCCATGCAGCCATGGGAATTGGATCACCTAAAAAAAATCTTTAATCTGTCGGATCTGTACAGCAACAAGTGTGGGAAAATCACAACAAGCGGTAATGGAACTGCACACGGCAAGCAAAACAGGAAAGGAGAATCCAAAGCTTGTCACGCAAAATTTAGTTGATGGCAGAAGAAAACAAAGTATTTTCTGTATACATATATAACATCTACTACAAAAAAAGGAGCACCTAATTTTTCTTTTTAGGTGGAAACCCCACGAAAAAAAATCTGAATTCTGCCAAATGGCGGCCACTTCCCATGCCTGTCATGGATCTTGCTAGCTGAAGGGAGAGAATCTGTGTACAGTTCAACTGTATTCGTGGGCTGCCTGCTTCGCTCATATGATACAGCATGCAGCAAACCAGCATTTTGTGTTAATCGTGTGACATTAGCTTTACAAATACCCCGATGTGGTGCTTCCATGCTAATGCACTTTATCTCTCCCTGCTTCTGCAGGTCATGATGGATTCTTCTTGGTGTAACATCTGTGCATTCAAGCTGGGTTGAATGGCGATTCCTGCCTGCATTCACATACTTCTCAGAACAACTTGGCTTCTACTATTTCTATTTTATTACTTTACAATGCTTTTAAGCTTCCGGGTCTAAAATATTTTAATCACAAGATTTAGCACTTCTTTAACAGGCTGCCAATGCAGTTTTTTAAAAAAATACAACTGGTAAACTGGATACTGCTGTGTTTGTCATTCAAAATTTTGATGGGGAGGGGGGGGGACATCTTGGCACAACACCAGAATTGACAGCATGCAGATGGTATAAAACCAATGAGAAAATATCCAGGCTGACCAGGCAAAAGGAATAAACAGGCTGCGTCCGAAGCAGAGTGGACAGCCAGTGGAGTACTTTCTGATCTCCAGTGAGGAAAACAATGACAATACACACCACACACACACAAGCACACAGCTCACAGAAAGTCTGTTTAAGTATGCAAGCTTTGTTTAAGACAGAGGTAAGAACAAAAGTGCACAAAACCCTTTAAAATGGCCAACCTCTATCATCTCTCTACTCTCACACATTCATGAACGCACAATCATGCATTGCACTACAGACACATCATCATCATCACATACATTCAACTTTACATCCACATTTGCATCTATTCCCTTACTAAGACTTCGTAAGAATTTTTAGTACAACATGCATGCATTCAATATCACACAGAAATGTACATGTGCCAGCATTTACGCTGTGTCTCCCACATATGCGTGTCCATGCACGCACAGTCTCTAAAGACATAAGGTGCTATAACACTTCACCAAGAAAACTTGATAATACACAATCAAGTTAGAGTTAATGGGTCTAAAAACTTTTAAGTTAGCTAGCTGTTGGCTGTCTTGAGCTTCTTCCTGCAGGTTCCACCCGAGTCGTCTCCTGAAGTGTCTGAATCTGAAGAATGTCCAATGAATTTGGACTTGAAATCAACACTCGCCTGACTTGCAAACTGTCCCGTGGTCTTGGCCTTTTCCAATGCTCGAACTGTTGACATATGCATGGACAGACATGCAACACCACCACCACCACCACCACACACACACACACACATATGAACACAAATGAGCTGCACAGTACTAAAAAAAAATCAACATATTTCGCTCCTTCAATAAGCAATTCTGTTACAATAGAGGCTGTACAAACATAAGCCAGATGGTTAAGGGTTAAGCACCAACAGGTGTGATTTAAATGTCAAATTAGCGAGAGGTTTGATTTTAAACAAAATTCTGTTTATGCACAATGACATAATGAAGAAGTCCACTGGTGAAAAAAACAATATCTGATAACCAATATCACCAATTCAAGTACATTTGAGGCAATAGTAGTCTCTGTCAAATATATGCCAAAATCCAAATGTTTGCCCTAGATCCATGTTCAGTAAGTCATACCCCAACTCAAAGCGCTAAATATCCTGTTTACCGAACCCCTACCACACCTCAAAACAAGATATAAATACCCATCCCTGGTAAGGCCTCCTGTGAGCATGTGTAATGCCTTACTTGCACAGTCTAACCATGCAGACGCACATGCTCACTCACAGCTCGTCTTTTCCACACCAGCATCAGCCTAGACAAGGGCGTGGCAGAACTGGAACTGGGAAACCAAAGACTGGAAGCCACCCTGCCAGTTGATGACTGGATCAGGCCTTCCACTCAGGCTGCAGGACAAAGCGGACCAAGGTCCAGTCCATCTGCGGCACACCATGTGGGCGACTCAGGAGCACTGCTACCACACTGGGTAGAAATGAGGCAACAAGGCAGAAATGATGAAAGGTGCATGAGCTCAGCACCACAGGTCCTCCACCTGAATGGACATGCCCACTGTGTGTCGTCCTAACAGCTGAGGTAACCATGGTAGCGTTCTCAAGCGAAAACACACCTGAGGGCTGGACCCCTGGTACCAGAACCCCTGGAGAGCCACATAAACTGGTCAGACAAGCAACCGAGTGAGGCACTAGTGTGCTTCACGCTCCTCCCATGGTCATAGCCACAAGGAGGATGCATGCTTCCCATCCCAGAGGGAAGAGCCTCTCAGGCTTGCGCTTCCTTGTGGGAACTTCCTGCAAAAAGCAAGGACCAGTGGTCCACGAGCAAGGCACACAAAAGAGTACTTCTGAATAGTCAGCCACATAACCCACAGAAGGGAACTTAGTGCCAGCATGTAGCCAAGCTTATAAGATGGGTCGAAGGGACACTGCCCTATAGGTGGGGCCGATGACACCATCGCAAAAAACATTTCCAAAAGCAAAGGAAACCGTCTGGCAGAGAATGGACCAGGAGGCAGGTGCTACAATGTCAGCAACCTGTCAAACCTGCAAAATCAGTCACCCTGCACACAGCTAACTCAAAAACAGCAAGCATATAGCAAAAGCTGTAAAAGTAGCAAGTATATACATCCATGAACAACAGGTGCATGACTGGGTGTAGAGATCAGAGGAGAGAAAGCATGAACGTCACACATCTTACTGGCTCAGTGGTTCGGTGGGAAAAGACAAGGTGCAAATATATTATATGGGCAAGCGTGTGGTCAGACTGCAACGGTAGCGCAATATGAATCCACACAGGAGGCCTTCCCAGGGATGGGTATTTATATCCGTTGTTTTTTAGGTACGCTACGGTTCGCTATATGGGAAATGTAGTGCTTTTAGTCGAGGTACGATGACACTGAACTGATGTTTTTATCAGGCATGCCTACCCCCAAGTTTCACTTTCTGGGACACTGCCGTTGAAAATCAGGGACACATGCCAATTTTCAGGGACACTCATGCAAACACAGAAAAACGTTTAAAAACATACATATTCAGTTGAAAAGCTCTTAGCTGCAGTTTATTTACACTATGTACAATGATGAGAATGTTTGCAGCCATGTTGGAATCTGCTTGCAATGCTGGAGTCTGGAAACATCACTTTGACTGCCTTAATTGTTCAGTTTGTCGATGGCTGCCATTGGTAAGTTCAGCTCCACGATCATGTCTGCCATCATGACTTCCACACGAGTAACATTTGTATCTTGTGTTTATTCCATCTTCTAAAGCATGAATTCCGTGATTTTTTTTAATGAACAGCCTCCGCTTGTCTTCCTTTCTCATGCAGTTTGTGTTTGTTAGTCTTGATGTGGCAGGTAATGTCGTTTTATTTCTGCCGGATGCAATCCCGATGTCACACTCACAAATTTCACAGTAAGCGGAGGTAACACCTTTCCCCCTTCCTTTATTACAAATTTCACAGTACGCGAAGGTAACACCTTTTCCCTTTCTTTTATTACAAATTTTTACAGTACGTGAAGGTAACAACTTTCCCCCTTCCTTTATTACAAATTTCACAGTACGCGAAGGTAACATCTTTCCCTTTCCTTTATTACAAATTTCACAGTACGCGAAGGTAACAACTTTTCCCCTTCCTTTATTACAAATTTCACAGTACGCGAAGGTAACAACTTTCCACCTTCCTTTATTACAAATTTCGCAGTACGCGAAGGTAACAACTTTTCCCCTTCCTTTATTACAAATTTCACAGTACGCGAAGGTAACACCTTTTCCCTTTCTTTTATTACAAATTTTTACAGTACGTGAAGGTAACATCTTTCCCCCTTCCTTTATTACAAATTTCACAGTACGCGAAGGTAACATCTTTCCCTTTCCTTTATTACAAATTTCACAGTACGCGAAGGTAACAACTTTCCACCTTCATTACAAATTTCACAGTAAGCGAAGGTAACAACTTTCCACCTTCCTTTATTACAAATTTCACAGTACGCGAAGGTAACAACTTTCCCCCTTCCTTTATTACAAATTTCACAGTATGCGAAGGTCACACCTTTCCCTTTCTTTTATTACAAATTTCACAGTACGCGAAGGTAAGAACTTTCCACCTTCCTTTATTACAAATTTCACAGTACGCGAAGGTAACACCTTTCCACCTTCCTTTATTACAAATTTCACAGTACGCGAAGGTAACACCTTTCCCTTTCCTTTATTACAAATTTCACAGTACGCGAAGGTAACAACTTTCCCCCTTCTTTTATTACAAATTTCACAGTACGCGAAGGTAACACCTTTCCCTTTCCTTTATTACAAATTTCACAGTACGCGAAGGTAACAACTTTCCCCCTTCCTTTATTACAAATTTCACAGTGCACAAAGGTAACACCTTTTCCCTTTCCTTTATCAAAAATTTCGCTACAAAAGAACTTCAATGTGGGGATTTAAACTCTCTGGGGTGCACATAAAAAATCAGATTCCCGGGACATATGGTCAAAACTGATAGGTTTCCGGGACAAATATGGTCCCTCTGGGAAGGTAGGCATGCCTGCTTTTATATCCAGATGCATAACAATATTTGTGGAAGAGTAAATATGCAAGATAAGAATAACCCCGACTCACTCTGTTGTTCCATGATGCCATTTTGTCTCCTGAGATCTTCAATATCCTGTTGATGACCTTGGTTCTTCTGTCTCATGAACTGGATGTAGTCTGCTGCCTTTTTGAGAATCATGGCTCTTGAAACCTGCATACATGTGCACACACACACACACACATTCCCAGAGAAGACAGTCATTATGTAGTAGTTTCAAAAAGACAGTGGTGATATATACGCACACCTGGACCATAATGTCTATCAACTCTAGTAATCCAGCTGTGCAAACATTTGTTTTGTTGTTGTTGCAAGTGACAAATTTCCTCACAATGTTGCTACATAGAAATACCAAATATCCATTCAAATATGGAGATGTAAGTAATTGTGATCATGTTGTAAGCTTAAATAATGATAGCTGACCCTTCTGCCTTACCTTTTCTCCTTGCAATGATGGGACAGAATCACGAAGGCTATGGAAACTGTCCTTAATGTGGTCCCTTCGTTTTCGTTCCAGTGCATTATGGTGGGCACGTTTCTCTGCCTGAGACAAAAATTGAGAGAACCAAATTATAACCTAGTTTTATTTATTCAAAAGCAAAATTCAAACAAGTTTCCTCTATTTAATTATCACCACCTATGCTCACTGCTGTCTCTAATGACCCACCACCTCATGGTGTCAATGCCAATTACTATTTCATCTGTTACACATGCTTCAGCTGAATCTACAGACAGACTCAACTCACTCAATCCTGCATGTGCAAGAAAAACAGGTGACTGCCGCTTGGAGTAAATTCTTTCTTAAATTGAAAACAAGGGAACTGGACCAAGCTAAGACATGACAAAGACAAAGACAATCTACATGATTCGGGGCACTACCCCTTCATCAGGACGACACAAAAACGACGAAAAAACGACAACAACGAAAACAGAAGAAAAAGACTTAGCTTCAGTAGATGTGGCGCATAGGCTGGACAGCAGGAAAATGACTAAGGGACAGTGAGTAAGCAGGGTTAAAAAGAGGGGCAGCCAATCGCCAGGTGGGTAGGAAAGGGTAGGGAAGGGTAGGGGTGGAGAGAGAAGCGTGGGTAAGGGGGTGTCAGTGTGGGAGAGAAGGAGGTGAGAGAAAAGAAATAAGAGAGAGAGAGAGAGAGAGTAGGATGTTGTTATGAGGGTCTGTGGTATCTGGAGAATGAAGGGCGATTCCATTGACCGTAAGAATATGGAATCCTACTTCATTACCCATTTTGGTACCATGGCAACCACTGGACTCAACCTCAAACACTGACCCTCCACCTTCCTCTTTCTCTTTACCCCTCCTCTCTCTCTCTCTCTCTCTCTCTTATTTCTTTTCTCTCACCTTCTCTCCCACACTGACACCCCCTTACCCACGCTTCTCTCTCCACCCCTCCCCCTCTCCACCCCTACCCTTCCCTACCCACCTGGCGATTGGCTGCCCCTCTTTTTAACCCTGCTTACTCACTGTCCCTTAGTCATTTTCCTGCTGTCCAGCCTATGCGCCACATCTACTGAAGCTAAGTCTTTTTCTTCTGTTTTCGTTGTTGTCGTTTTTTCGTCGTTTTTGTGTCGTCCTGATGAAGGGGTAGTGCCCCGAAACATGTAGATTGTCTTTGTCTTTGTCATGTCTTAGCTTGGTCCAGTTCCCTTGTTTTAAATTCACTCAATCCTGTTGATCAAAGCAACTTTGTAATCTTTCATATCTCCACTTGTTAACAGGCAGCTACATTCTAATGAACACAGGAACTGCTTAAAATTTAAGGTGGACTAGATATGGTCAGCATTCTTTTAGTTTTGCTGCCTTTGGAACTCACTGCCTGCTAAACTTAGAAATGCCCCTTCTCTGCTTCATTTATAGCATAGCTCAAAACCTATCTTTTCATTCTGGCTTGGACTGATTTCACTGAGCTTGTTGGCAGCGCTGATACATGCTGTGAGAGAGAGGGAAAGAGAGGAGTTGGTGGAGCCTGAGGTGCATCTTGGTGTGCTTGCATGTTGTGTGAGTGTTACTCATTTGTATTGTAGCTGTTTGTGTAAAGCATGTTGAGTATTTTGGGGCAACTGCACTGTATAAGAAAACTTAAGTATTATTTGGAGGCAGATTCATTGGAATGAGCACTTAATGAATTAATAAACTTAAACTCAGAAGAAGCATTGCAAGTTTTATTCTCTGAACATGACATTTTCCCTCAGAAGCAGTAGCTTGTCTGGACAATATTTAAGGAGAAGCCTGAACTAATTTTATGATTTTGTTTGTTTTAAATATAACCTAAACATCAATAAACAGTCCACTCAATGGCATAAATCAAATGATAATCACAAAATTGTGTGAAAAAGTTGAAATGGAATATTTGTCCTTTACATCCATTGGTTCTAGGATTAAATGTTTTCAGCTTAACATATCTTTTTTAAATTTTCATCAATAGGCTTAGCTCATCCTACAGAACATTACACTCAAATGTTTTAGCAGAAACATTACATAACCCATAGTTTAAGTTACTCATACCATAAATTCCCTTATGCACCCACAGTATAATGTGTAGTTTTGCACAGTGGGGACACCCTTCGTTCCACCCATAAGTGTCCCTACATGGCAGATGGCCCTTTATCACGTGCCTCTCATTTGCAACCGAGGCACAAATTTATACATGTTTTTTTTAATAAAGACCTACAACGCCTGTTTAAAAAAAACTAAACAGATTTCTGAAATAGGTAAAATACATACAGTAAAATTTTTAATAAATAAGATATATTTGTAGTGACTTCCTTTAAAATCCACAGCAGATTCTTTAAAAGTTAATTCCAAGATTGCACATTACAGGGCACATTCTGTACAGCATATGCAGTGTATGTTTGGAAATGGCATCAACACGTCATGTGTGCAAGCAATTGGAAATGTGCTTGCAGGAAAAAATCTGAATAAACTACACAATTTCAGGTTTAATATATTAAATGGATCATTTACATTTAAGATCGCAACTTGCAAAGTAAATTGTATTTATGCGTATTGCAGAATGTTTACTCACGAAGACTGCAGACCATGTGTGACCTACATCAGTAAATGTCAATGTTGAATGTGCTTAATATTTAAAATTACTTTACTGTCCATCATTTAAAAATCTCTAAAAACATGCAAACCAGATTCGAGACAGAAACAATCGAGAAGCAAGAAAGGCAGGTGCAGAAAGATGGGTTGGTAGTATAGAATCGTGCCTGTATCAGACATCCACTAACTGGCAGATTCTTTGATCGCACAATGCAGAACCAGTCCCACACCGACTTTTTTATATATTTGTAGATCGTCTTTCTTTTCTTGGTGTATTCCAGAGTGGAGCAGGCACTGTTCTTCCACTCTCATAGTATACTTCATGATAAGATTTGATAAGTGAAATCTGCGTCTTATTTCAAATCTTTTGCAATATCACACAAGGACCTCTATTTCTGTTCTTTTTTTAAAATGTACATGGTGATAAAGCATCAGGATTTTTTGTTTTCCAGCAGCTGATCCCATGATCATTTGCTAACTTGATGACCTAAACTGTTATGTGTAAAGGCATTCTAAACAGGAAGCTTGTGGGTAGGAATTCTCGGATGAAGTCATGTGGGTACATAAATGTAAAAAAATTAGAGGAAGGTGGTGGAGACCTGAAAAGCATGTAACATTGTCCCCTTGGGACAGGTAAAGTTAAAGTTTTGTCCATAAAGTCACTGTTACTGGCGACTTGATGCTGGAAACTAAATTCATGCCGATCCGATGTCCCAAGACATAAGGTGGCCGCTCGTCTATGGTGGGTGGGTGTTTGCTGCTTAAAGTACCACCGCAAAGCAGGTGCATACTATTTGTCTAGGGGCCACACAAGGTAGGTTTTACTGTATACACATCGCTTGATGGCTAGCAGGGTAATGCTTCTCAATTGATTTGCTACGGATATGGCGTCACATGCTGACATCCTATTCTAACATTATCATTTCCTGACTAGAGGCTGAAGGATCTTGGTAAAATGTACGCTTTCTCCATACGGCAAACAGCTCAAGAGTTGTGAACAGTGCCTAACACTATTAAAATTCTTCAGCTAGTTTAACATACCTGTGAAAAATACTGCTGAGAGGAGCCAGCTCCACTCCCTGTTAAACTGCTTATGCCATCATCATCCTCATCCTCCTCCTGTTAAAAATAAATGGTATTTAATCGTTTATACCATTATTTATTTGCGAAATGTAACACTAGACCTCAAACCTATTCTTTATAGTGATTAACAACTACAATGGCATTATACCAAACCTGTTTATTCTGTCTGTGGACAGCAAGCACACCTAAAAAAATAATTTAAGTAGACTTGAAACGTCTGCATAAAAACTACAGCACAGAAAGGGAAGTAACTGATGAATGTGAATGACCTATACTTTTTGCAGTTATTTTCTATCAGCTACATATAAGGGGGTTTACTCTACAAAGATGTCTTTTATTAAAAAGAAAACTGTTGAAAATTAAACAGGCATTTAGTAGATGTACTGATAAAGTGTCCTGATATTGTCACCCTGCATATTTTTACTACTAGTAATAGACTTGAAATACAAAGAACAATGGTCTGGCATTAAACTTGAAGACTACATGCAATTGGCTCATGAATTGGTATTGTGATGCATCATCTATCACTGTGTCAGCAGCTACAAATATTACTGTCACATCAATTCTGAAAGACGTTCATTTCATGTCTCAGAAATGCAGTCAGTTCATATTTTCACTGAAGACAGTATACCTGATGCCACTTGATTACACCATAACTGCACTGATGCAAGTGATGGTGACGCAGTTAGAACAGCATTGTACTTTTTATGCTGTAATGTCATTAGTGCCATAGCGGGTTGTGAGTAATGTGACCAACACAAACTTCGCCCAGTGAAACTTCACAGAAACACCTTCACATATTGTAACTGATGTTTGCAGAATAAATGAAGCAGAATGCCAGAAATCTTAATTAACAATGAAAGAGTGAAATGATGACAAGAACAGGCCTTATTTTGCGAGCAGAAATAAAATGCGCAGAACAAAGAAAGCTGATGCATTTACACCGACGTGAGATTCACTGGCAACAAACACATATTTTCCAACAAATCACCGCAACACTCATTATCAATGGTCAAGTTGGTTAACTCAACTCCGAGCTGTGGTCGAGTCAACTGTTCGATTTAAAAAATAGTCAAGCTAACCCCACCCATTGTATCATGGTATGAGGAAGAAAAAAAAAGAGAGCCATCCTCAAACAGCATAATTGAAATAGTATTTGGGTATAAAAAATGGCTGACCTTATCCACATGACTAGTCAGGCGCTTTCGACATACGTTCTTCTATCCACACAACCAGTCATGCACTTTTGGGGTACATTCTTCTATCCACACGACTCCAGGTCGTGCCCTTCCGGCATGCTTTCTTCTATCCACATGACTGGTCGTGCACTTTTAGGGTACATTTTTCTATCCGAAAGACTCATGTAGCTAAAAGTTGCAATTGATGACTCCAAAACACATGAAGTGTGGATTTACTTTTTTGAAGTAAAAAATTGAAAGTATGCAGGCTAGTAAAATGACAAAAAGGAGAAAAAAAGTGCAACTGCAGGCATGAGTTTCGAACCACAACCTTCAATTTAAGGAACGGTATATAGTGCAGATGTTAATTCTACTAACTTCACTACTCAGCTACTGAACTGGCTGGGTCAAAAACGTTCATTATTACTATAAGAAGCTGCTTTTGTCCTAGAACCAATTTGGGAGTCGCTCAACAGGCCACTGCCATAATTTGAAACAAACTTGACAAACAGGTATGTGTAATTTCAGCATCTTAACATTATCAACCTCTAAACGTACAGCTGGTTGTGCGGATAAAAGACTGGGCACTGCCAGCACATGATTCACGCAGGAGTTGTGCAGATAAAAGAATGAGTGCCACTACCGCACGACTCCTTCAGTTGTGCGGATAGTTACTTCCATAAATTTTGTACAGGTCACAAGCATATGAGACCTGAGCTGAGTTTAATTGGATAAATAATGCTTTTAATATCATAATCATTCCTACTTGGTCATCTAGAAGCCTGAACATAACTCAGTGATATGTACAGTAACTGATCCATCCTCATGCCATGTCAAGATAAGTGGTTTTGAATCTAGAAATGTCCAAAGTTTATAGTTGCTAGGCTAAACGTTCAGATTCCATCGCTGCCCATACCTTCCTACCCCACAAAAAGTGATTAAACTGCCTTACAGCACTGATCATCTTACTATAGCTTTTGCTGGATGACGCGTGTTGGAAATCACGGCGAGGAAATCGGGAATTTGAAGCGCTCCCCCCTCTCCTGTAAGTAAAAGCTGGTTGTATACCGTAGATCTATAAGACTGATCTTTTCTTACACAAAAGGTAAAAGTAATACCTCCTGTCACACCCTACCCACCTCTGAGGTAGTCTACCCGAACAAAACGAGTACGTCACTACCTGATCACCAAGGAAGCTTGAGTTTGCTTACTCAGCGGACGTTCACTCCATAAATAACGGATGAGTACAATACAAACTCGGCACCAATGAGCAGATTCTTACTCGATTCCTAAAGAAATATTAAGTGGGTTGTGTCGTGCATCATTTCAACCTGTCTTGCTGTAATATAAATATACTCTAAGTGATACAGCATCATACTCACAGTATGAGTATCAGATTTTTTTAATCAATAAAAATGAATAAGCTAATCCGAATCGTGATGCACATGCTAGCGATTCTAAAATTTCCTTCCTTAATAATTTAAACAAACTCACGTCACTTTCGATATCCACATCTCTGTCTTCGTCACTCATAACTATCAGCACTCAGCGCTGTCAACTCAACGCGTTTACTCGGCAGATGATTTATCCTACCAAACTCCCGATTCCCCGTCCCTCACCGTGCAATATGGCGACCAAACACAACCACGTGACAAGCCACATGTGAACTTTGTGTTTGTAAATAAAGTGCATGATCAGTCACAACAGTCTCCATATTTTCTAGTCACATTTTCGATAGTAGATATAAGTTTCGTTTTGTGTCTTATTAACGTTATTGCGTTAAAGTAACTGTTTATCATTATAATTCATTTCAAATGCGTCATTTATTTAATTTTTTTTAAATCGAAAATGAGCTTAAGGAAGTAATAAAGGAAGCAATCTCGCAACCTTTTCCCATCATTAAGAACTGTGTAGATAGTTTAGACGTCAGTGATGATACCTATAGAACATTTAAAATTTTCAAAGTTATTTCTGATAAAAGCTTGCTAGTCTCAGCTTTGACCTTTATTGAGTCTTGTAGGTTTTTCCCCTTATTTCGTGGTAAATACGGGAAGTAACTCACATCATCAAATACACGATCAATAAAATATGGCTGCCGCCAGCGGACCTGTACAAACCTCTTCTGGTGAAACTGTTGACGCAGATGATTCCAGATCAAATAATTTATCTGCACCGTTTGAAAGAGAGGAGTTTAAAATGCCTTCTGTTAGCACGGTGAAAGTGGATCAAAAGACTAACACAAACATAGTGCCGACTCAGTCCCCAGATCAGTCCAAGAAAAGTTCCGATTCTTACTCTTTACCCTCCAACAAGTCCAACGGATCAAGTACGGGCTATTCGCCCGCGGAACATTTACAGCAGTTTCAGCTTTCTATTCCATACAAAGAGCCGATCTGGAGTGGACTTCCACCCGATACGGAGGCATATAGTTTTGATGTTCTAAAGAATGGAACCATTATTGAGAACATAGAACTTCGCACAAAACCATGGTTTGTGTTTGGACGTCTTCCCAGCTGTGATATTTTCTTGGAACATCCCTCGCTTTCACGACACCACGCAGTGGTGCAGTATTGTGACATGCCAGGTGATGGACGTGAACGTGGATGGTACTTGTATGATATGGACAGTACTCACGGTACTTGGGTGAATAAAGTAAAAGTGGCCTCCAAGAAGTACCACCGACTGCACGTTGGTTATGTAGTGAAATTTGGAGGCAGCTCACGTCTGTATATTCTGCAGGTTTGTTGTCATTAATATTTCATGCGTACTTAAAGTTTACAGTTCTAACAAGACATGGTTCTGTGAAACGGGGTAGGCTCAACTCGATCATCCCACCCATACAATACAATACACAATACAAGTGCACAGTACATGGAGTTGACCACAGCACGGAATTCACTCTACCACAGCATGAAGTTGAGTTGATCATCACCACTCCACCACTGATAATGGGCGTTGCAATGATGCGAGATCACTTGGCGAGTGAAAATCAGTCTCGCATGTCAGAAGTGAATTTTTAGACATGTAAAAGGAGGCTTGATGTGTAGAGTGGTGAAATTTTCCTCATTTACCAGATTTCCTTGGTACATGGGTACTTGTTGAATGAATATTTGTCACAAAATATGTTTGGGTTTTTTTTTTGGAGGGACTACTTTTCCTAAAAGTTTTCACTTGCTGAGTGAATCTCACATCAAAGTAACCTACACCCCATGATGTAAGCTTTCCCTCTTCTGTGCTTGCATTTTATTTCCATTTATCTGCATAAGCTCTCCTCTTGTAAGTTTTTTCGTTAGGGATTTTGCGTGTGTGTGTGTGTGTGTGTGTGCATGAGTGCATCTCTCTGTCTCTCCCTCTTCTTTGACTGACACCCTTCGATCCTGATTTCACACTGATGTGTGATAAGCCTAGTTAGGAGCAGTGGCTGTTTACCTGTACTGTAGCAAAGCTATGGAAGGCACACCAAACATCTCTTTAGTACTCAATGATAAAAACTTTTTAAAATGTAAACATGTCAATAGATGTAGTACTAATGAAATTGACATTTTAAATATAAACATCAACATTACCATTGAAATTGAGCTGCCCTCCTTGTTAGTTTGAATTTGTGTGATGGTCAAGTCAGCTCTGTGCTGTGATCTGTGGTCAAATCAACTCCATGCCATGATCGATTCAACTCTGTGCGGCGGTTGAATCAACTCCGTGCAGCGGTTGAGTCAGGCAATGGTTGCATTGACGGTAGACCTGTGGAACATCATAATCATGATGCTGATGAGTGATAGAATAGATCTCTAAAACTAAAAGTAACTGAACTACTATAGCAACCAGAATGTATTACTTTTTAGGTATCCTTGCATATTTACCCGACTGCTGTCTGCTGCCACTGTTGGCCGTACTGTTGAGGTCCCTGCTGGGGAGGTGCAAAATTTCATTTTAATATCAGTGCTGCTAGTTTCATGTCAGTATGTGGCACTTCATAGGTAGTGGTTTCAAGTTAAGGGTATTTTTTATACATTTTGCTCTATTAGTAAATTACAGTATTACAAGGATCAAAAAACCAGAAAAGAAACTAGTAATTTAATTGTCTGCAAATGTCACTGTAGGGTCCAGAAGCAGACAGAGAGCCAGAAAGCGAGCAGAGTGTGAGTGAACTGAAAGCACAAAGAGACCGGCTGCAACGAGAAGCAGAACTGCTGCGCCTGGCTGAAGATGAAGAACTGCAGTCCCAGAGACAAAAGCAGCAAGCAGACGAAGACAGAGGCTGTTCATGGGGAATGGGTGGGGATGCTGCTTGATTACCTCTTTCCCTCTCCCCACTGTTTTTCCCTCCTCCTCCCTTGCAGATCATTGCATGTATTTATGGTTGATGATACTAATGCTGTTCTGGTATTGCTAAAGATAAGACATAGTTCTTTTGCCAGAGGTACGTTTTAGTCAAGTTAATATAAATACTTCTTACAAAGTCAGGTAATGGTAGTCTTGAAAAAAAGCATCAGTAAAAAATTCCATATTTCCATGATGTTTGGAATAGATGATGATGCAGTGGAAGTGTTAGAAGAAAATCCCTTTGCAAGCCTTTGTCCTCAACATGAACATCTGTATGCTGATGATCCCAAAAAGGCACTGAAGGGTTTTTATGAAAGGGAAGGTATGTGATTTTTTTTTATTATCTGTATAACTGACTCAGCAGATAATGAGTAAAACATACTAACGACTTCTGCTCCCAAGAGTCAAATTTGCGAACTGCAAGGTTGGAAAAAATGACTGTTTTGGTTTAGGTAGGCTTATTTTCAGTTGTAGTAGGCTCTTTAACCCAGTACACATCAGAGACTTTCTTCTAACCACCATATTTTCTATAGCAAATTTTCTCCCATGGACAAAAGTCCAGGACAGCGAATTTTCCTGGGGGAGTTTGCACCTACCAGCACTGCAAGCTGCCCTCAACTTTATTCGTTGCTCATCTGATCATAGATGCTAGTCAACGGTGATTTGTAAGCTGTATAGATAATTAAGAAACCGGGGGAATTTAAGGGAAGAAACTGATGGTTTCAAATATTTAGTTATTTCTCCAATGGTTTACCTTTAATAAAGTAGATTTTGTATTGACTCCCCAGCTCTAAGAAGATACTACTCAAATGGGACATTCAAAACTCATGCAAAGATCAAGACATCTAGATGCAATGCAAGTTTGGGGGTTGGGGGACGTGCTTGTTGCAGGCACATATTTGTGCTTATGTATAATGAGCTGCTGATATGGCTTTGTTAAATTTGTCTTGTTATTGTCTTCCCTTTCCAAGGTGTGACACTTCTCTGTAAAACTGAAAAGGTTTTGTCATGCAACAAATAGATTTTATATTTATAATAGAATAAACTATTAATTTTTCATGCCAGAGACCTATAAATTTGTTTGTTTTTACAACTCTTATGAATAATCTCCCAGCCACTTTTGGATGAAAGACAGCTGCTGTACCTTTGACAATAAAAGTTTCAGCGCTTTTTTTCATATACATCTCTTGTGAGTTAAGGAAACCTTGTGTCAGGGATTTGACATATCCACAAGAAGATTAGCAGAGAGTCCTGTACTAAAGTTGACATTTAAAGAGCTAATCTGTGATTGCAAAGTCCTCCTATGCTTACTACGGGGGAAAAGGTAACCCAAAGACAGCATTTGTGTTTATTTGTTCTGCAGGTTATGACTTGCCTGACTACCAATTTTCAGAAGTGTCTTATGGAAAGCATCGCTGCTATTTGGAGTGAGTAGTAAAATGTGCTTTGATATGGTTCACTGGTGGAGGTTTATTTAAAATTGCAATTCAGTTAATGTTGAAACCAGACAGGAGGCGTAAGCTAGAGCATGGAGGCAGAAGGCACAAGAAGGCACAAGGATCATCAACCCAAAACATGGGTACAAATAAACCACTCACTGATTAAGTTATCCCAAACCTGCACCCCGCTCTCATCAGCCCTCATCGAGATGGAAGACAGAAGACTGTATTCTTCTGTAGTACATATAGAGACAAAACCTGAAAGCGCAGGTTTCACGGAAGAGGTAAAGTAATTCCAACTTGTCTGGCACACTGTGGAGGCCAAGATGGCCAGTCTCGTCACATCAAGTAATTCCACACCCAAAACACCAAAGCGCTTGTTCACCTGAAGAGATAAGGTAATCCATCTCACCTAGTTTGCTGTAAAGAGCGAAACGACTTACAGCCAATCTTGTCACTTTGGGTAATTCCACACCCAAAACACCAAAGTGCTGGTTCACCTGAAGAGATTAGGTAATCCAACTTGCCTAGTTTGCCAGAAAAGAACGAAAAAACGGCTTACAGTCGGCCTTGTAATGCAGCCAAACACCAAAGCGCTGGTTCCACAGAAGAAGTAAGATAATCCAATTTGCCTGGTATCTGTGGAAGGGGAGACTATTTACAGCCAATCTTCTCACACCTGGAATTCTGACATCAAGGAAAGAATCACCTGGTTCAAAACCACAAAGT